>PYAF01001690.1:43121-107052 GCA_007407185.1 Glycine tomentella | reverse complement strand
ATGAAACATAATTTTAATCCTTTAGACATCAAGTTAGAGATTTATAAATTACTTAGGATTGAGTTTAGATTATTCATCTTTAAGCTAAAGCCTCATTCACAAATCTTGATTCTTTTTCCATTATCCCAAATTATCAACTCAAATCTTCATTAATCTAGGTAGTAACTTTAAGTAGAGGTTCATATTTAAATTTAGTTTATCACAACTTCCCCATACCTCAAATGTTTTCTAAAACTTGAACAAGCTTGTTTCTTTGCTCCCTTGCTCCCTTTTTCTACGTGGCTTACTTGGCCTTTTGGAATGTTTTTGCTTATGAAAGTGATAACAAAGGATGGTATTATAATGGGTACGGTGAAGGCTTGGTATTTTGGATTTACAAAGCTAAAACAAAAGCAAGTGGGATGACTTGGAAAGCTTGCACGAATGCTTCTTGAATTTGGTTTAAAAGTGTTTTAATTTTGTTTTGAAATAGAAAAACTTGGAGTTTGTACGTTCTACTCTCCTCCCCCTCCCTTAAGTGCACGGTCACTTGGCTTTTTATAGAATGAAAGACTTACTTTATGTAAGAAAAATCTTCAAATAGTAATTATGACTTGCTTTACAATTGGTTTAATTTAATTGGCTAACCAATCCTTGCCTTCCATGTGTATGGTTCTTGAATTCTCCCACCACCTCCTTATTTAGCTTTCGTGCACTTCACTAGATAAAGCCTTTGATTTTTGCACGGTTTGTAGCTCCTTTGGATGAGCTTAAGTTGATTTTTCTCCACTTGCATTTATTACATATTCCTATTGTCCCTTATCTTAGCTTTACCATTAATGGCTTTGTCTCCAATTATGCTTCTTCTTTACACATGCTTGTTATTAATTGGCTACTCCTTTCATTCTTTGCATTGGCCCCTCCCTTCCATTCTTGGCTTATCTCACGTGAACTTTCATTAAGGGCTGCCAATGATTAAAATTTTTTTTCTTCTTTCTCTTTTCTCCACCGTAGCAAACTCCCTAAGTGCCAAATAATGTTTTCTTTTACTCTATATTTGGATATTTTGGGATTCTAGTGATCTTATTTGCACATGGTTTTATTAATAATTTCATTCTTCTTATCCAATCTTGATTTTTTTTCATTCCTTTTTCCTTTTACTCACACGGCCAAATATTCCTCCAAAGACCAAAGCTACTATATTTTCTTTTAAATAGCAAAATCCTATTTCTTGTTGGTTTATTTCTTTTCAATTAATAAAATTACTAAACTATCTTAGTAAAGTCATTTATTTATCCCAAAATTAATAGAATACTCTAAGGATTATAACTATCATTTTTCTATAGTTTTCTGATACCTGAGGTAATCTGGATTGAGCTCTATTCCACAATATTTACTAAAATTCATAAAAATCTTACCATATAATTTCTCTTCACTTATTTAGTCAATGAATGATCATCTACAAGTATTCTATCCCATACTCGGGTTCCCACAAATTTCTAAAGTCATTTGGTCAGTGTTTGACCTAAAGGGTATTTTGGTCATTTACCACCCTAGGGACAAAATCGTCATTTCCAAAAATGTTCAAGGAAACTCTGTAATTGTCACCCTAAGGGTATTCTGATCATTTTTCAAACATCCCAGAGTATTTATAAAATTTCCTCCTTCAAATATCTTGTTAAAATACCTAGGGACAATTTGGTCATTTTCAAAATATCTAGGGGTATTTTCACCCTTTTTCTTAAATTCTTCTATACTGTCTCTAGTTAATATCTTACCCCAATAATTGACTGTAATTCCAAAATTTTGGGGTGTTACATCACAAGTTACTGGGCTATCAACATCAATGTTACATAAATCAATTAATGTTGTTACTTGATAGTAGGGACAAAAATGGTAACAAATAAAAAGTTCAAGGACTTTGATTGGTTAATTTTTTTGTTAAAGACTAAAAGCAAAAATCCAAAGAAGATTAGGGACTAAAAATGTATTAAAACGCTTAGAAATGTAAATATCTCCTTTACAAATCAATAAACAACTAATAGTGTTGGGTTAGCCTAGAACCTAGAAAAGGGGTTGAATATATTTTTTTAAAATCTTTATCACTTTGTTCGTTAATTCAATTTGTAACATCCCAAAATTTCAGAACTATAGTCAAACAATTATGGAAATCTTAGGTTATGGAAGAATTAATGGACTATATTTGAATTATTTGGGGGAAAGGTTAATTAGAGGCATTATAAAAATGTTTGAGAAAAAATGACCATATTACCCTTACCGTAAATTAGAAATGACAGAAATGCCCTTAAGGTTAAAATGACGATAATGTCTCTGAATATTTTTGAAAATTACAAAAATGTCCCTAGATATTTTTAGAAAGATATTTTAGAATGAAAGCTTACATAAATGCCCTTGGATATTTTTGAAATGACAAGAACATCCTTAGATATTCAAAATAGATATTTTTATGATGAAAATGACAATTATGCCCTGGGGTGAAGGATGAATTTACCATAATGCCCTTCAGGCCAGAAATGATCAGATATTCTTAGGAATTCTATGAGAACATGATGGAAATACAGAGATGGAAATACATAATACTCTTAGACGACAGATTATCAAAATAGTTTGCGACAAAAAACCATAAGTGGAATTAGGTTTTTCTTAAGCATCCAATGGAATAAAAGGAAGGAAATTTATATTCACACCCCTAGGTTTAACGTTCACGAAAATGGTGTAGAATAGGCAAGAAGATTCATGAAAGCCACTTGTAGAGGTAAGCCATGTGATGATTACAAGTGTTAGGACACTTGTATGACATGGATGCAAAGAAAACAAAAATCTCCTATTGTCTCCTTTAGCAAAACACGTGGACAATTATAGACATTATTTCAACAATCCCAACGGTCAAAAGTTACATATGTGAGATAGGAGTGCACCTTTAAAATTTTAAAGAAATCCAACGATTAACGAATTCAAAATCAGTATTTTACTAAAACGGGTTTTGGGATAAATAAAAGTCTTCCTTGGCAAGCTATACCACGAAAATACAAGAAGAAAGTTAAGATTTTTCCTTAAACCTAGCCTATTCCACGTGCACAACCAAGAGGATTAGGGAAGGCTTGAGAAAAATCAAGAAAAAAGGACACTTGGATGGCTAAAAAGCTTGAAGGCTTGCTATTGGTCCATTTGGAAAAAATAGTCAACAATAGCTTTAAGATATTTTCATTATCAAAACAAATGAAGATTTCTATACAAACTAGCAAAGTGAACGTGCAAATTGAAAAGGAAGGAAGAAAATGTGGAATTTTCAAGAATATGGACACATGTAAAGTGAAGAGCTAATAGCCAATAGGAACAAACCAAATGGAAAGCTAGGTTATAATAACCTCAAAGATATTTGTAGATATTTGTAACAAGGAACAAGTGCACCAACCTTATAAAAAAGTGGTGGGGACCGAAAACCAAGCTAGGACAAAAGGAGTATACGTGCAAAATTCCAACCTACATCACTTTCATTCCATCATTTTCCAAATTCACATCCTTTTCACCGTGACTTAAACTGTGTTTATCATAAACTTACCATATCTTTTGTGTCTGTGGTTGACACCTGCGATGACCTCACTTTATTTGGGCGAGCAGAGGAACAGTAAAGCATAGCAGCGGATGGTTGTGGAGAAGATACGATAAAGATATTTTGATAGCTTATATTTTGTTATTTATATTTGTTTTGATGAGGTGTAATTTATACTAGACTTAAGACTAGTCTGTATATTATGTTGGCAGGTATTTTGGACTATATTTTGGACTTTATATTGATGGACTGTATTTTATTATCCGTGGTGAGGAAGAATTCATTTATGGTGATTAGTAAAATTTGAAGCAAGAAGAAAAGAATTTTCAATGAAATTTATAGTTAAGATAATTCTAAAGCAAATGGAAAAGAAATTTCATTCAAAATCAATAAATACAAGAGGGTAAAACGAGGCGTTACACAATTAAAACGATTTCTTTTGATTAATCAAAGTTTTCTCGAAAGGTTGTCACAAAAAGATTATCACAACAAGAAAACAATGATTACAATATCATATGAAAAACATAGTTTTATGACCCTTTAACACCAATTCCATTTCCAAGATTGAATCATAGAGCTACGGGTTAGAGGAAAAGAATCACACACAAAATTTATACTGGTTCAATCCTTAAAGAACCTATATCAAGTTGTTCTAAGCCCCCTTAGAACTTCCACTAATAGAGAAATTAGGTACACAATACTATGCACATACAAATCCCTAGATTCTACTCTTCCCTTGAACCCTACAAGAGAAAGACGAGAGTTGAAACCCTATCAACTCACAAACTCTTGGTAACCCTATCGAGATCAGAAACAAGAAAGAAATTCGTAATAGGAACGAATACACCTTGATGTGTAGATCACAACATCTTTAAGCTCTTCTTCGAAGAATGATCAAATTATGATGAACATTGAATGAATCTTGATCAACTTGAATCTCCAGAACAAATGCAATAAATTTTCCTTAATTGAATCTCTTGAAGTATTTTCTCAAAGTTAAAAACATATCAAGAGTCACTTATGAAAAGAACATAAGAGAGTATTTATAATTTTGACAGACAAAATTGATTTAATCAATTGTCAATTATGGTAGTTGATTAAATTATCAAAATCATCTTTTTTATGCATTTTTTTTGGTAATTGATTACGTCGTTTCAAACAGAGAGCTTCTCATGTTTTTGTGCTTTCTAGAATAATCGATTGTCGATTGTGGTGATCAATTATTTCATTGTACAAAGAGTTCCTTAAGTTTCTAAACACAATCTAATTGACTACAATAAATGACAATCAATTATCTCAACCTACAGAGTCTTCCTTCTTCTAAAATTGACTACTGTAATCAATTACAAAAATTGGTAATCAATTAATTCGTCACTTCTTGCCAAATATCAAGTAGAAGGGATTTTTGTGTTTGTTCTAACACTTTGTAATTGATTACAAAACCTTGTAATCAATTACATTGTGTTGAACTCATTGCTCTTAAGAAATTTAGAGATCAATCCATTTTTCTAACATATTTTTCATACTAAGCATGAATATAAGAAAGAAACTTAACTATATCAAACATCATACCTAAACTAAAACATTCAATACAAATGCCACATCTATAAAACTTGTTTGGTATTGTAAAATCATCAAATCAAAGCTAAGACCTAAAGACAATTCTTCAATGCCTCAGACTTTGATCCAACAATAAAAATGTATACGTGTATATAACTTTTGTTTGGATTGGATTTCAAAATCAAATTTGAAATCTGATCTATTGCAATAAAAAATTCATTTTTTTGGTTAATTTTATTTTATTTTCATTTTTTTTGGTTTTGATTGGACTAAATTGGTTTATGAATTCCCGTTGTCTCTACCATCACAACCACTATCACCATTGATCACTAATACTGGCACTATAACCACAATGACCATTGTTACTATTGTCACAACCAACTACCAATTATTGTCGTGGTAATTGTCATTCTCACTTATATTATACAATCCTTTCAATGTCACCCCACAATCATTATTATCACCACCACTATTAGTCAATCAATGTTGTCATTGTAGTTGTTGTTACCATTAACTATCATTGTCATCATCATTATCATTGTCATTCTATCATGACCATATACCACCAACATTATCACACAATAATTAAAAATCAACCACTCTTATCATGAGCCATCCATTTTTTTTAAAAGTGTCTATAAGTTATTATAAAATGATTTTTTCCCCTTAAAATTTATAAAAAAAAACTAAAATAAGTTTTATTACTTGTAATATAGGTCATTTTGATTTTACTACATAAATGATCATTTTTATTTTATTTTAATATCCCAAATTTTTTATGTTTAATTTTAGTATCTGTTGTTAGTAGGGATCCTTTAAGGGATGACAAATTTAGTCTACAAATTCATTGAAAATTTAATATTTCAATATTAAATAATTTAAAAACTAGTTTAACTCGACTTTAACATATTATAAATATTTTTTAAATTTCAAATTTAGATCTTGTAACTACTTCCAAAAGCACTTTTATATTTTTTTGTGAGTTTAAATTAACTAATGTTTAGCCATTTTTTTTAATCTAGATTAAAGAACTCAAACTCATGTCTCGAGATCTATAATTAAATTGAAATAACCTCACTTATCCACGTGCTTGGTGATATACGAATTTACCCAGTCTTGGGAACAAATATACCCAAAATTAAAATATTTGTTGATCTGTTTTTTATTTTTCATTTTTATTGTTTTTCTTCCCTTTGGGTATCCAACAACTATCCATTGCTTTGCTGAAATTAGTGGAGGAGTTTCGACACATTGGTTGGTTCCTCCTTCCTCCAAAGAAAAGACTAGACTGAAACTCAAAACATGTCAATTGTCTTCTCTGCAGCTGCAACCCTTTCCCCTCGGTCTCGGTTATTATTCCCTCCACTTAGTTTTTCTCATACTTACCCTACGAAATTTCATCGAAATGGGTGGCATCCAAGTCTCTCCAAATTGAGGACGCGGCCCCTTATTACAAACTCTTTGCTTTCTGATAAGTTTCCAACGGTGGGTTCGCTGTCAACGGGACCCATTCCATCCACTCACCTCATTGAAGTGGTTACAACTGCTGCACAGACTGGTGCTCAGGTTTTTTTTTTTTTTGACCGTTTCCTCTTTGCATTGGTTTGTTAATTTCGGTCATATTTGCTATTCTGCGGTTTGGTTATGCATTTCTGTTGTTTTTGTTGCTACTAAGGGTTTTCTCTCGTCTCCCTATGAGGATTGAGGAGGAAAGAAAAAGTTAAGGGTGAGTTTGGGAGAGAAGAAATACGATGGACAGGAAGATTTTTATTTTTATTTTTTTTTTATTTTTTTAAAGTTTGCTTGGGTTTCACACCTTGGCCACCCTACTTTGATTCAAATATGTCTTCTTTATTTTTCTTTTGGCTCCACCAAATCCACTTTAAGTGTTAATTTTTAGTTTAAATATGTTTTTAGTCCCTCAAATTAAGATATGTCTTTTGAAGTCCCCAAATTAAAATTTACATATTTTAGTCTCTCGAATTTCCAAAATATATTTTCAGTCCCTTTTGACTAATTTTTGGCGGTTTTGATGCACAATACAATTTGTGGCGGTTGAATTTGAGGGACAAAGAAAAAAATGCAAATTTTAATTTAAGGGACTAAAAACGACAGACCCTTAAATTTGAGTGACTAAAAACATATTTAAGCCTTAATTTTCCTTTCCAGATTCTAAGTTTGAAGTAGACTCTAAGTTCAAAGTGTTATTATATTTCTGTGAAACATCAATGAGACTCTCGTCTTGATTTTCATACATGCTTGTTTTGGCTCTGGATGATTGCAAGTTGCTGCTGTGCTGTCATTGTGTTGTTTCTAAATTGTAAGAATTTGGTACCGGTCAGTCCATCTTGTTTTTGATATTGTTGAGTGTGGAAGCTTTGCCTTAAGTTGAAGGCTTTAGACATCACATAATCATCTTTACTTATTAGCATAGCGGAGAAAAAGGCAGTGTTTGTGGACTATGAAAGTGAAAGTGAGTTAAGAGGAAAGGTAGAAGGTGACAGGGACATAGAAAAGGTTAATGCATTTGTTTGACATTATATTTTATTTATTTTTTATTGGAAAATGTTAGTTTGTTAGAATGTTAGTTTTGTTAGCAGAGGTAATCAAACCCACAGCCTTTCCCCTCTTCCTTTCTCCCTTAACCATCCAACCCACCTTATATCTCATTTATTACAAATTTATGAATTACAATTAGGTCTTAGGAATTTAGGACTACCACAATGTTATGATAGCTGAACAGCAAAAGCCTTTTCTCACTAAGTTTTATATTGTAATAATTTTAATACACACACACATATTCCATAAAAGCTAGTACGAGATTAGGGCACTTTAGTAAAGGCACAGATGGAGAGATACCTCTAAATTTTCTTTGTTATGGTCAAAAGGATGATTGGTTAAAACTATATTGTCTTACTTAGTTTTAGCTTTCAAAGTGCTTTGTTATCATGGCAGTAGGAAATATTCCATGACCAAAGTAAGATATTTTATAAAACATATGGGCTAGGTTTCACTAAGTACTTGATGTGGGAATACAAACTAATGTACCATAGATATGTCGATCTGCAGCCAACTTCCGTTGATAACATTGCTTGCTTATATGGCGGAATTTTGACCTTCTGTTGTGTTCCACCATCTATCATTGATAACATTGCTTGGTCTCCTGCTTCTACATAACTCTCTTCCATAATGAATTCAGATTTATAAGAAAAACATCACTGCATTTGACTAAGAAAAAAGAAGGCAGATAAGTTAGGGTGATTGAAGATATAAGGGTCCAGTTTCATAAATGCTTAAGTTTCTGTATGTAATAATTTTTTGATTAGGGATCGTGTTTTGAGAGACTTGTACCAGGTAGGTAGAGTTTTTGAAACATTTTTACCTCTAGGCAAAATGTATATTAGCATACCCAACTAACTTCTTCAATGTAAATATTGGTACAAGAAAATGATGTAAAAGTTGTTTAAAACATGTAACAGTCCCTAATGTGGCTGCTGTACAAGTACTTCATGTTTAAACCTTAAACTTTTGGCTTTTGACATCTATGCAGTTTGGATTGTCATTATCTTTCGTATATTTATAAGGGACACCTTATCATTGAATACCCATAGACATTGGACTATAACTAATTGGAATGTGCCAGCCTTTTATATGATAGATTATCTGACCTGAAGAATTTCACAACATATTTGGCATGTTTCCATAAATCTTTACATATATGGAGACAAGACTGTGACATATTTGTACACAACATGAGGAAGTAAGCACGCCAAGAGTAGAAAATGCTGAATGATATGAGATGCGTTTTCATTGTTATGAACTTGGACTGCCAACTTTAAATAATTAGTAAACTTGTTTTAAAGATAAAATTTGCTGGTACAATATTGATGTGGGCATGTTACTTGACTCCTCTGAAGGTAAATTCTTACCACTTGTTTAGCTTATCATTAATACTTGATTATTATCTCTTTAGGTATTTAGTTTATTTACCTACTCCGTATTAAAATTTTAATAAGATAATTGCTTTATGATCCTTATTTATTATATATCTTTTGTGTTTAATACGTAGCAAGTTTCTTTTGTAATCAAAGTCAAATGATTGGTTAGTGTGCATTTCTATCATATCTTTGCTTTTAGGACACTGCTCATGTTTAGTTACTCTTAAATAGATAGGTACTATATCTGGAATTGTGTAGATAGTGTATCTAGCAGATACACTAGTAGAGACTAATGAAAAAGTACACATTGAGGTATTTAAGTTAGTTTTCTAGAGGTAATACTAAGTCATCAGGTAGCTCTAATCATGCTCCTGCAATGTTGAAGTTTCAGTTATAACTTTCACTGTATTTTGCTAATTATAGAATTTTTTAAATTTTGTTTTTATAGCTAAATAAGATTTTGGCATGCCACTATCTTCAATTCTTCATATGGATATTACACCTCCGTTATTTACAGGTTGTAATGGAAGCTGTTAATAAGCCTCGGAATATTACATATAAAGGATTAACTGACTTGGTGACTGAGTAAGGTCTCATTGAAACTCTAATTGATGTTTATCTTATTTGATGTTCAAATCATTTTATCAACACAAATAATGTGCCCTTTATTATTTTCCTTCTTGTATTCATATAGTTGGAATACAAATAATTTGGGCAATCTTTGAGTTGCCCAGTATTTTTGTGTTCAAACTCTGTTATATATGCTCCTAGATATGATGCCCTTGATATGTATTAAATATTAATCTCGGAACTCCTATCCTATATCAGGTAACTATTAGAGTATATAAAAATATCTTATCATATCTTATTCTTAGATTATTCCTTAGGACTAGTTTCCATTTTTCCCATTATTTCTTTAAAATTAGTTAGAATATTTCCTTATAGCGTGATTTGTCCTCCAAATTAGGTAGAATTATGATTACTATAAATAAAGGCTAGTGCTCTAGGTTTTAAGAACATACCATCTCATTGTAATACATTACCGAAATATTTTTTCTTAATAAAACTGCACAAGGGGAAATTACTTTATCTAAACTAATATTCATGACTACTTGCCCAGAATAGAGCTATATTACATGCGACAAATCTGTCCTAATAAGATAGAAGAAAATAACAAATCTCTACAGAATGAAAACAAAAATAATCAATAATAGACAATAACTCTAAACAACTTGTTTGTGTGTTTTGTTTGTTTCTTTGTATAACCTTATTTTCACTTTTGTGAATAAATTATAGGACAGATAAAATGAGTGAAGCTGCCATATTAGAAGTGGTGAAAAAGAATTTTGCAGATCATCTTATTCTTGGGGAAGAAGGAGGAGTTATAGGAGATGCAGCATCTGATTATCTCTGGTGCATTGATCCTCTAGGTCTGGGATTTCATTTGACACTTCCTTCTAAACCATTTTTTAAGGAATGACTATAATTTACAGCACTTAAGTTTAATTAGTTCTCAGAAACTAGAACCAGGCATTCAGATCTATTTCTTCAATTTTAGGGTGGACTTTGTTCAAATTTTGTGCTTCATTTAAAGAAATGCATGGTTTTAGCTACTTTAAACTATGTTTCACCTTTCGTTTGAAGTATGTGTCTTATTTAAATGTGCCATTTGATTCTCGTGATGCCCTTCTCGTTTTTTCTTAGTAATATATTCTCTTTAATTAAATAAAATAAAAGTCCATTCCTAGTTCCTTATTTTCTTGATCAAGAGAAATTCCTTCCTGTAAAATAGGATAAAACTGAGGGATATTTGTGTGAAAACTGTGTATCAAGGTACACAATGGATGCTCTATTATATAGTGGTCATTACAATAAATACTGATCAAATGCTTCAATACTTAGACAGAAAGTCAGGACAAAATGGATTAAGGAGGGGGATTGCAATTCTAGATTTTTCCACTTAACTGTGAATTGGAAACGGAGATCGAATCTGCTGAAAGGAGTGATGGTTGATGGGTGCTGGACTGAAGAACCATCAAGAGTCAAAGAGGAAACTCGACTATATTTCAGGAAAAGATTTGAAGCTATTGAAAGGGTGACTCCAAACCTGGATGGAGTAACTTTTAAGACCATTGACATGCAGTCTTTGACAGCCTGTTTTGACGTTTCTGAGATAAAGGCAGCCGT
The DNA here is from genome assembly GCA_007407185.1 of Glycine tomentella. Classification (NCBI taxonomy): domain Eukaryota; kingdom Viridiplantae; phylum Streptophyta; class Magnoliopsida; order Fabales; family Fabaceae; genus Glycine; species Glycine tomentella. The sequence continues at coordinate 95,814 of PYAF01001690.1, read as the reverse complement.
TTGGGCATGTGGTAGTGATAAAAGTCCTGGACCAGATGGCTTTAATTTTAAATTTATCAAGGAGGTTTGGGATGTTTTAAAGGCTGATTTCCTCCGATTCTTGGATGAATTTTACATTAATGGTGTATTCCCTAAGGGCGGAAATGCTTCTTTCATCGCCTTGATCCCAAAGTGTCATGACCCACTTGGTTTGAATGATTACAGGCCCATCTCCCTTGTAGGCTGTGTATATAAAATAGTGGCTAAGGTTTTAGCCAACAGATTAAGGAAAGTCCTGCCTTTTATCATTGATTATCGTTAGTCAGCTTTTATTGAAGGGAGGCAATTGCTACATAGTGTATTAGTAGCTAACGAAGTGGTGGATGAGGCAAAAAGAACAAATGGAAGCTGCCTTGTGTTTAAAGTGGACTATGAAAAGGCATACGATTCAGTTAGTTGGGATTTTCTAATCTACATGATGCGAAGGATGGGTTTTGGACCAAAATGGATTGCCTGGATTGAAGGATGCCTAAAATCTGCTTCAATTTCTGTTTTGGTGAATGGCAGCCCCACAACAGAATTCACACCACAACGTGGGCTCCGGCAAGGTGATCCCCTAGCCCACTACTGTTTAATATAGTGGCTGAAGGTCTCACGGGGTTAATGAGAGAAGCACTCCAAAATGACTTGTATGAGGGGTTCAAGGTGGGAAAAAATCTGATCGATATCAGCATTTTGCAGACTTGCAGTATGTTGATGACACTATATTTTTCGGGAAAGCATGTCCAAAAAATGTCAGAACTTTGAAGGTTATGCTGAGGGGTTTTGAATTGGTGTCTGGGTTGAAAATCAACTTTGCTAAGAGTTGTTTCGGGGTGTTTGGGGAGGATGAGTAGTGGTCTACCCAGGCTGCTTCATACCTTAATTGCAGACAGTTAGCTATACCTTTCCTATACTTGGTAGTTCCTATTGGGGCGAACCCAAGAAGATGCGAGATGTGGGAACCCTTAATCAAGAAATGTGAGAGAAAACTGGCTGTGTGGAAACAAAAATACCTATCTTTTGGGGGAAGGGTCACATTGATCAAATCTGTCCTTAATTCTATTCCTATCTTCTTGTTTTCTTTTTTCAGGGTCCCGAAGAAGGTGTTACGTAGGCTGGTCAGGATACAAAGGTCATTCTTGTGGGGTGGTAGTGCTGGCCAGAAAAAAATCGCCTGGGTTAGTTGGGATAAGGTTTGTCAACCTAAAGAATGTGGTGGCTTGGGTATTAAAGATTTGTCTGTTTTTAATCAGGCTCTGCTTGGTAGATGGTTGTGGAATTTTCACCACCAACAGGGAGAGCTATGGGTAAAAGTTTTGGAGTCAAAATATGGGGGTTGGAGGAACATGGTAGGTCCCACTAGACATGGTGGGGTATCAATTTGGTGGAAAGATCTTAGTTCAACATGTTTTCCTATTGAAGTTGGGGCCGGCATTTGGGGTGGTATTAGCTGGAAGGTGGGCAGTGGGTCAAGTATTCTGTTATGGGATGATGATTGGAGGAATGAGGGGACAACATTGAAGGACAAATACCCTCGCTTGTTCCTCCTATCTCTACAACAACACCAATATATCCAGCAGTTGGGTATACAATCGACTGAGGGTTGGGAGTGGCAGCTTCAGTGGAGGAGAATTTTCAGGGAAGGGGAAGTAGAGACAGCTATCAAATTCATAGAAGATATAAGTGCTCTGGGCATCTTTCCACAGCAGCCTGATGAATGGAAGTGGGAGGCTGATCCGAGTGGCATATATACAGTAAGTAGCGCTTATTCTTTCCTGCTCTCGGAAGGAACATTACAGAATCAAGACGAAGTGTATAAGGATCTTTGGAAGATTAAAGCCCCTCCTAAAGCTTTATGTTTTGCCTGGAGACTCATTGAGGACAGACTGCCTACTAAAATGAAGCTAAGTAGCGAAATGTGGTCCTTAATGATTCTGTTTGCCCATTCTGTAGTGTCACTACTGAGGAGGCTTCACATTTATTCTTCAGCTGCCACAGAATTAAGCCGCTTTGGTAGGAATCCATGATGTGGATAAACTTTTCGGGTCCCTTTTCTGAAAACCCGAAACAGCATTTCAGTCAAAGTGGCTTTCTCTGCGACATTGGGATCACCTCACACAGATGGTTCATTTGGTGGACAGCTCTGACATGGACGATTTGGCGGCATAGGAACAGAATTATCTTTCACAATTATAGCTTCAACCACAGTAAACTGATGGATGATGCACTTTTCACTTGTTGGTCATGGATTAGGAACTTGGAGAAAGGATTTGATAAATCCTTTCATTTTTGGTCTAGTAATTTGAGGGAAGCTTTTGTAATTAGGAGCAGGGTTACTATTTAATTTCCTAATGTTTTTTGGTCGCTACACCTTCGCAGTCTTTTGGCCCTTTAATTCATGTCTGTTCGTGTATTATGGTGCCATAGGATTGTCGTTGATGCTAGGTGTCTGTGCTATGGTACTACTTGTACTATACCTTTTCATACATATATATACATATATTATCTTTGCTGATAAAAAAAAAAAAAATACTGATAATGAGAGGATATTCAGTTTCCTCTAAATCAGATATGTTTCCTATAAATCAGATCCTAATAAATCTATACATTAAATATTTCTGATTCTCAACATTCTCCCTCAAGCTGAAGCTTATTAAGCTTTAGCTTGTTGCAAGAAAATTTATTCCCAACAAAAACATAAAACTTGAGCTCCACTAAAAAGGACAATAGTTTGAATGGCAACTCAGATTTTGGTGAAGTCAGGGAATATTGCTAGAAAGAGAGAGATGAAATATCCATCGACCTAAGAAAAACAAGTTCCGACTTTCTTAAAACCATCATTTGGAAGCTTCAAACCAATATTTTGATGACAACTCAGGAATCTTGGTGAAATTGGGGAATATTGCTTGAAAGAGAGAACTGGAATACCCATCAGCCTAAGAAAATTCATAGCAGCAAGCTCCGATCTTAAAACCAAGATTTGGAAGCTACAAACAAATATTAGTGAATACCCAAAATTATTTAAATCTTGAAAAAGAGAAAATCTTCATCAATAGCAAGATTCGCCTGAGTGTCAGACTAAAACACGACGAGCAAAGCACATGCTGCAACAAAGGTGCCAGGGTTTTGAAGCCATCAATGTAAAGAAATTGCATGCGAGTAAACAGCAACTGCAAAAGAAACACGTATGCAAAACTTAGGCTAAAGAGGCGAGCACACAAAAGAACTTTGATGAAGGCGAAATTGCAGGATTAGGGTCGTCCAAGGTGGTTGACCTTGTTGCTGTAAGTGCGGCTGGAACAGAACTCTGATGCACTGTCAAGCACGGGAAACAGAAACCCGAAGTCATAAAAAAATGGGGTTACAAAGGGGGCAATGTCAAACCAACATGGAATGGTCGCTAACCTCAGGGATAAGGGCGCAATGAAGGGGCGACCAAGCTGATGAAGTCGCTGTATTAATGGAGGGTCCACACGCCAGCAGAAATGTGTGCGCAGAACCTGTTTGGCGCATGCGGGAGTGTGGCTCGTCGGTTGGTGTGATCACCAATGTATAGTTCGGTGAATGACGAGTCCGATGGTGTAGTCAATAGTCAGAAAGGTCGCTGGAGGACAGCGGTGGTCGCTGGAAAAGCTAAAAATGTCTCTAGAAAAGGTGCGGCGAGTATAAAGGTCCATTGGAAAGAGGGCGACGGGCAAAAGGCCTCACCAGGACAGTGGGTCGCCGGAAAAGAAGAAAGGGTTGTTGAAAGATGGGTGACGAGCTGAAAGGTCCACCGGGATGTGGCAAGAAGGGCGACAATAGAGAGGTCCACCAGAATGTGGAAAAAGTGGAAGAAGAATCACCGGAAAAGGTGCAGCAAGTATAAAGGTCCACCAGAAATTGGAAAAAGAATGATAAAAGACAGTCATTGTCCCCGATGAGGGACGGTTTTTCCTTATTCCCTCAACCTAGCTCTGATACCATGTAAAATAGGATAAAACTAAGGGATATTTGTGTGAAAACCGTGTATCAGAGAACACAATGGATGCTCTATTATATAGTGGTCATTACAATAAATACTGATAATGAGAGGATATTAGTTTCCTCTAAATCAGATATGTTTCCTATAAATCAGATCCTAATAAATCTATACATTAAATATTTCTGATTCTTAACACTTTTGGTAATTAAGGCCCCAATCAAAGCTATAACTTTTATTTGGGTTGTGTTGCATTTGTAAATCATAAAGCATGGGATATAGTCTGATACAGACCAGCAATTGATACCCAAGGATATAATGCAGAATAAAAGTGAATGGAAAGTATATCAGAGGAAAATTAAAAAGAAATAGAAAATGAGAAGTTGTTAGATTAATTTAAGTAGTGAAGGAAAGATTGTAAAAGGGTAGTTATTTCTGTTATGTCTTATAAATAAGTGAGCAGAGAGGTCAGTGAGGGGAGTGGATTGGGAAATAGAGAGAGGAGTCTCAGGCAAGAAAAGGAATGATTGTCCTTCCTTGTTCTTGAATAATCTTTGTAAAATTCATCTGGAAAATTAATAAAGGAGTGCGTGTTATTCAGAATTTTCCTTGCTTGGTCTGAGTATTTGAAGATACAATTCTGAGATTGTATCATAGTCCACCAAGGATGTGTGTTTAATTATAGGCTCAAATATGTTTTTGATCCCTAAAAATAGATGTGTTCTTGGTATAATAGTCCTTATAAAATTTTTATTTGTTCTTGGTTCCTACATTTAACAAAATCGATGTGGTTTTAGTCCCTTGCTGAGGTTTAAAAATGCATAGCTTTTGTAATTTTTAGGAACTAAATGAATATATTTTTTGTGGAGTGTCATTTTTTAGGACAAAAAATATGTTTTCTTAAATATTTTTTTCCTCTTTGTATGATTTTCTCAGAGTGCATGTTCCTCATACATTTCTTTTTCTGTATATTATTCAGATAGTTTAATTATAAATCTTGGATATTTTTGCAGATGGAACAACAAACTTTGCTCATGGTTATCCCAGCTTTGCTGTTTCTGTTGGAGTTCTATATCGAGGGAATCCTGCAGCTGCTGCAGTGGTAATTTAACCATACATTTACTTCTTTTTAATGTTGTGTGCATAGGTGTATATATTTATGGTGAACATAGGGAAAATAAACAAGAGCTGCTTAATGGTCTCTATATTATGTTTTCATTGCTCTTTGCTGCCATTATGTATTCAATCACAATTACTGACTCCACACAGCACCACACCCTCAACTGCTTCTTGTGCATTGGCAAAACCTACCAGTGATAATATTGGCATGGCATGGCAGATGTCGAACTATGGCTTTTATTTGTCAACTTGTATGATAAAAACAATTTCAAGAGTTGAAGTTTTGCAGGATAAGATCTATGATCTAATTTGTGATATGAAGAAGCATTGCGCACTGCTTCCAAATGTATTTCTTTCATGAAAAACTAAGGTTCCATTTGAGATGCTTTTCAGTTGAGTTTCAGTTTTCAAAAAGTTGTTGCAAATTAGAAATGGAGTGAACTCACTCTATCCTACCCCGCCCCACTATGAAGGGAGAGAATTCTGACTCTGCTCTCTTTTCTTGATTCCCCTTGAACAATATGAATTTAAAATCAAATTTTTCAAAATTAATTTTTGAAGCAAAAACCACTTCTAAAAAACACGGATATCTTATTATCTTTTCCTTTGTACTCACATTAGCAGCCTTACTCTGCTCTTCCTTTGCCAGCAACTTTCTCATCATCGAAACAGAAAAAGAAAATGCATCACTAACAATACTCTCAAAAACAAAACAAAGAATGACATTCTCCAGCACTGGCAACAAGTACCAGCTAGGGGTAATGTCCCTATAAACTACAATTATTAATAGAATCAGAATATTAATTCTGATTTTCAACACTCCCCTCAAGCTGAAGCTTATTAAGTTCCCGGCTTGTTACAAGAAAAATTATTCCCAAACAAAAACATAAAACTTAAGCTGCACTAAAAATGACAATAGTTTGAAAGACAACTCATGGGTGTTGGTGAAGTCAGGAAATATTGCTAGAAAGAGAGGCCTAGAATATCCATTAGCCTAAGAAAAGCAAGTTTCGACTTAAAAAAAAAAAACATTTGGAAGCTTCAAACAATATTTTTGAAGACAACTCAGGGATCTTGGTGAAATCGGGGAATATTGCTTGAAAAAGAGAGCTGGAGTATCCTATGCATTAGCCTAAGAAAATTCAAAGCTAGTTCCGACTTTCTTAAATCCAAAATTTGGAAGTTTCAAACCAACAATAATGGAGGCCCAAAGTTATTTAAAACTTGAACAACTAAGTCCGTTGCTTCTAGGATAGGGACAATGCATCTGGGAGAAAGACAAAGGCCAGTGCATGTAGGACAAAGACGAAACAATGGAAGCCGTTGTAGAGAAACGGGATCCAAACATGGTGCAAAAGGGGTTTTGCCCAAAACACGTTCGATGGAGTTGAAACTCCAGGGGCAGAAGATGGGCTTTGTTAAAAGTGCTCCAATTGGCGCCAAACTGTAGGGGGTGGGTCGCATTGGGAGGGTGACCACCGTGCCGGATGCGCTGCCACACACTGGTTGAAGGCGTTGCTTGGCTAAGTTAGGCAAGCGAAAGAGAACGCCCGTGAGGGTGCATCAGATCTCCGATGAGGCCACCCCTCACCACCATTGTGTAGATCGGTGGACGGCGATGCAAGTGATTGGGGTCATCGATTGGAAAGGTCGTCGGAAAAGTTGCCAGATAAGGAGATAGGATTATCAAAAGAAGGGTAACGAGCAAAAAGGGCTCATCGGGGGCAGCGGGCCCCTCGGTGAGGGAAGGTTTTTTTTTATTTTTTTTTTATTCCCTCAACCTGGCTCTAGATACCATGTAAAATGAGAGAAAATAAAGAGGGATAATAGAGTGAAAACTGTGTGTTCTAGTACACAATGGATGCATGTTTATATAAGATAATTACATTAATGGTACATAAATAGAGGATATTTTGTTTCCTCTAAATAAAAGATAATGTCCCTATAAACTACAATTATAAATAGAATCAAAATATTAATTCTGATTTACAACAATATCTTTACACTCCCCCTCAAGCTGGAGCATATGTGTGATATGAACCAGGCTTGTTATAAATGTGGTCAACCTGGTGGAAACTAAAGGCGGTTTGAGTTGTGTGGTTGCACTGGATAAACTTGGCTTGGCGGAAGCCAATGAAGGCCCGCAGTGACAATGGAGACCAAATTGATGCTCGTTGGAGATGCGTCACGCATCGTGTGCGTGAACTTCATGGGCCAGGGCCATGCATCAGGTGCATGTGGCGTTGTTTTGAGTTGGCTGCGCATGTGGACTGTGTGGCAGTCTTCGTAAGGTCGCTGAAAAAGCTTAAATAGATCCCTGGAAAGTGAGGAATTGAGACTGTGGGTCAGCAAAATAGCAACAAAAAGAGCCAAACAATGGCCAAACAGGTTTGTCGGAGAAGGAGCATGACAGAGAGGTCATCGGAAAGTGGGTCGTGCAAAAATATTATGTGCCGGAAAAGGGATCACGCGTGAGCATCATATGCCAGAGTCTTGCGGTGCGTGGTGGCACGTGCGGTGGCACTAAGTTTGCTGGAGAGAGGCGCTTCTGATCAGAGGGTCACACCAACGAGATGGCAGCACAGTGGCAGTGTAAGCGCGCGTGCTCACAGCGTGTGTGTTAGTGTTCATGTGAAAGGAACATTGCGGGGAAATTGGGAAAAATTGCCCAAAAGAGGTATAGTTAGTAGAGAGGTCCATTGGGGACAGTAAAGCACGATTTTCGATATTCCTCTGTCAACAATAACTTTAGCTCTAGATACCATATAACAATGCTATTTACTGCAATTGTGTAGTTGTGTCACACGTTATTCTGATTTATAATGAATCAAGAGTACAATCTAAGGAAACATAATGACTAATAATGAGTATAATTCCTAATTATCAGCTGAGATATTTTCCTATTTATTGTGATAAAATCATATCTATAACACTCAAAATTGGTACTTGGGGAGCAAGTTTATATTGATACCTTACTGTTTGTTCTAGCAAGGGCTCTGATAGGAGATGAGCCAATACAAGCTTATTCAAGTCATGGTTGTCAAAATCACGATCTGTCTTATAAAATCATTTGATTTTAACATCAAGCACCCCTGGACAATCTGAATCTTGAGCTGAATCGCTAGAGAGTAGGATCACAGTGGGATTGCTTTTGTCCATGTTCAATCATGGGTTCGTTTATCCCAGTGAGGCAGAAGACGGGCAAAATCACAAGGTTGGGGTCATCTGATCTACTTTGGGCAAAACCCTTTTTCCTCCTTCAAAAGCAATTTCCTTTCCATATGTGACTGTGACTTCTCTGACCTAATCTCCATTAATTTTTTTTTTGAATCATGTGCCATTGAACCTCCTTCACTACTGTCGAACCTTTACCTTGTGCCACTATTGCTATTGTGGGTTGTGGTTAGTTTTGGCTCTGTCAATTGCACCTTTTTTACCTAACATCTTTCTTTGTGGGTCTCTCTTACTCAGTCACTCTCATCTCATTCTCTGTATAACCTTTCTTTTCTTTGCCTTTCCTCACAGTCTGTATAGAATTCCTTTTGAGTCATAGACGCTTCTCTCACAGAGACCGCTGAATAGAATTTTTTAATTAGCTTGTATGGAATGACTTATGGCTTGTGAATATGTTATTAGAATTTCTTATGAATTTTAATCAGACTCAATTGCTTCTCTCACAATGACATATGAACTTTCTAATAAGTTTTGTTGTTTATTATGTATTTGACTATTTGGATCTTATGTTATGAAAATACGATTATGAATTTTCAATTTAGGTTTGTTTAATATTGTGATTTAGAAGTTATTTTATTTATTTATATTGATTATTATGCATATGTATAATTGTTGGTTACAAGAGAGGATATGCCAACATGAGAGAGAATTTTTGAGAGAGAAATAGTGGGAGGAGTAGAGTGAATAATAGGTTTAGGTATCGTGGGAGATATTAGGAGAGAGCTCAGGGAGATCACGTCCTATTCTTGATGGGGTAAGGTATAGTCAGAACAACTCGGAGGCTGCGGAGGAAGAACAATGGGGTTTTTATTCGAAAAACTGGAGGGATGCGGCAGACGTGTCTTCCTTCTATTTCACACGTTTTCCTGAAGATATGGTCGAAAGATATTTGTAATTTGTATTCAAGAGGTGGGGTGATGTTAGGGAGGTTTTTATTGCAAAAAATAGGAATAGAAATGGGAGTAGGTATGGTTTCATGCGCTTCAAAGGAGTTGACGATGTCGGCAGACTTGAGAGGCAGCTAGATAACTTGATGGTGGGGGGTCTTAAAATTCATGTGAACCTACCTAAACACGACCGGGAGTGGAAGATGCGATCAAAACTCCAGATGAATGAAACGAAGCATAGGGAGTTTATGGAGGATCATGTGGTTGAAAAGGTGAAAGGAAAAGCTAAAGTAAATATGGACCAAGAGGTTTTGGCGGATCAGAAGCCCATAACTCTCGTCCAACATCGTAATCACTCGTACGCACAGGCTGTTTCGATAGGTAACCATACCAGGACGAAGAGATGGCCCATGTATCATGGCTAGATAGTGGTGAAACCTTCCCACTCATCTGTTCAGCTCGCCATTTCCATGGTTAACCGTAAATGGTGTTGCGAAGCCTGGGTAGGCAGACTTTCGAAACTGTCGGCGTTCGATAGGGTTGAAGAAGAATTTATGTGGGACAGAGGAGAGGAAGTTAAACCCAAATATTTGGGAGATTGCATGGTACTTCTGTTTGGTCTTAGCGATTCCAAAGCGGCAGAGATGTATAAGGAGGCAGACGCAGATGGTTCGTCTCTGTTCTATTCGCTAGAAAAATGGAATCCAGCTATGAAGCCAGGTTACAGGCTGGTTTGGTTATTATGTTGGGGTATTCCACTGCATGCGTGGGATAGTGAGTATATCAAATGCATCGTTGCTGGGATAGGTGATATGGTGGTATTGGATGATGACACGGATGACCTTAATCGTCTGGATAGGGCAAGGGTACTAATCAAAACACTGTGGCAACCGTCTATCAACCATTTGGTAGTCGCATCCATTAACAACGTGGAATACCGTATTAACATCGTCGAGGAGATATGTTCTCAACTCTGCAAATGTTCGAGGGCGAGATATGCTTCATCAGCGGAGGTAATTTCGTCCGATGATAGCATAAGAGGCATGGATGAAGGTTTGAAGGTTAGTCACGTGGCCGAGACTTCGGCGACGGTCATGTTGTTGTCCAGCGTCAGGGATGAAGGCCCTAGATGTCGGGAAGATAGGGTAATATCCGCGGGGCAAGGCGCAGTGAAAGTACCGTTGGGTAGTCCAAATTCTGACTTTAGGAGTAAAGCAGTGTTGGACGGTAGGTGTACCTCAGCTGACATATGGTCTCCTTTTTTCATCGAAAAGGGTCTGGCTTGTGACGACCCGGCCGCGCGTCAAACAATAGGAGGCGACTTGGAAGACACGGAAATGGTTATGGGAGAGAGGGATGTAAACGTGCTAGAGGGTGTTGCGCATGTCGGGTACGGGATTGATGTCAATAACACTGCTAGAGGTATGGATGATAGGGACCCATGCCTGCAAAGGTCTCCTGCTCCCACTGAGCAGCTAGTAGGTAGCGAACATCTCGAGGAGATGGAGGAGCGAGAAGATGATGCTGGAGTGCTGGAGAATGACAAGCTGGAAAAAGGAAATATGGGGGACGGGGGACCACACCTGATGTCTGCTCATAAGCCGGGGTCACGTGAGGAATTATCGACTTTGGGAGTTGGGATGTCGGGGGGAAGACATATGGGACAAGTCAACAATTCCCAGGCTGTGGTCAACAGTAGCGAGTTGGGCCACAATTCTTTTGGCCCAATTTCTACTTGGAAAGTTTACTTCAGAGGCAAGGGGTGCATAAAGGATTTGAAGCCCACTTTATCTTACCCTCATTGTGGACTCACCCCTCAGCAGTCCGTGGATAAAGTTAAAGAGGCCGTTAGTCCTGGAGCTTCTCCGTCTTTATCTTCTGGTAGCGGGCTAAAAGATTTAGCTGAGTGGGGTGAAAGGCAGCTCGAAAACAACCATACCCCAGTAACAAGTCCTACAAAGCGAGAATGGAGAAAAGATGCTCATAGTGAATGGGAACTAGCTAAGTTGCTGGGCCTAAATTGCAATGACCAGACTGCAGTGATTAATGAAATATCATCAATGGAGGCTAGAGACATGCGCGGGGTTCAATGGTTGGGAAGTAGCTCTGGGGGAATATGAAGATCATTTCATACAACACTAGAGGTTTGGGAGGGGGGGTTAAGTGGGCAGCTATTAGAAATTTGGTGACAAAAGAGAGGGTGGACATGCTATGCCTACAAGAAACTAAGAAAGAAAGCATTGATAGGAGGTTATGTCATGCATTGTGGGGTGACGCTGATTTTCAGTGGGAATGTTCACCAGCATTTAATAGGGCTGGTGGTTTATTATGTATTTGGAATGAAAAGGTGTTTAAACTAGAGAATAAGGTGATAGGTGGAGGATACATATACTTGGAAGGGAAATGGGTAGTTGAGGACACTAAATTCAGTATTATGAATGTGTATTCACCATGTGAGGTTTCTCTAAAAAGGATTTTCTGGGAAGCTATCAAGCAGTTGAGGTGTGCACATGTGGCGGGATTATGGTGTATAATTGGTGACTTCAACAATATTAGAAGGCCTCAGGAAAGGATGGGAATCTGCCAGAGAGCCATTGATAATGGTATTGTGAAGGAATTCAATGACTGGATAGATGCCCTGGAGATTGATGACGTGCCCTGCCTCGGTCGTAGATTTACATGGTATAGACTGAATGGGACAGCTAAGAGCAGGTTGGATAGAGCCCTTGTGTCTGCTGATTGGCTCGCAAAATGGGCATCTACCACTCAGCTGATTTTGGACAGAAATTTCCCTGACCATTGTCCTGTTCTGCTGAGATCCTCATTTGTTGATTGGGGTCCAAAGCCTTTCAGGGTTTTGGACTGTTGGCTTCAGGATAAGTCTTTTAGGAAGACTGTTTGTGAGTGCTGGAATGAATCTACTGTTAATGGTTTGTGGGGGGGGGGGGGGGGGGGGGGGGGGGGGGGGGGGGGGGTATGTTTTAAAAGAAAAATTTAAGCATCTGAAATTGAAGTTGAAAGCCTGGAACAAATCACAATTTGGGAATTCTCAAAAGAAGCTGATGTTTGTTGAGAAGGAGCTTAACAAAATTAAAAAAGATGGGGATGATAGACAGCTGAATGACAATGAGATTTTGAGAAGAAAACAATTACAGGAGGAACTTTGGTCTGCTGCTCAATCACATGCGTCAATTCTAAGATAAAAAGCAAGGACCAAATGGATCAAAGAAGGAGATTGTAATTCCAGGTATTTCCATGTGACCGTAAATTGGAAGCGTAAAAATAACTTATTACCTGGCGTGATGGTTGACGGGTGCTGGTGTGAGGACCCACTTAGAATCAAAGCGGAAACTCAATCCTTTTTCAAGAGGAGGTTTGGAGATTCTGTCAAGGAGAGACCAAACTTAGATGGCGTTAATTTTAGGTCCTTGGAACAGCAGCACAATGATATTCTAATGGCACCTTTCGATGCGAGTGAGGTGAAGGCGGCAGTCTGGGCTTGTGGTAGTGAGAAGAGTCCCGACCCCGATGGTTTCAACTTTAAATTCATCAAAGAATTTTGGGATGTATTTAAAGCTGATTTCCTTTGGTTTTTTAACGAATTTTTCATAAATGGAGTATTCCCTAAGGGCGGAAATGCTTCTTTTATAGCCTTGATTCCTAAAGGTCATGATCCATTGGGGTTAAATGATTACAGGCCTATCTCTTTATTAGGTTGTGTATACAAAATTGTGGCTAAAGTACTGTCTACTAGGCTGAAAAAGGTATTGCCTCTCATTATCGATCACCGTCAATCACCTTTTATTGAGGGGAGACATTTGTTACACAGTGTGCTTATAGCCAATGAGGTGGTGGATGAGGCAAAAAGGAAGAAGGATAGATGTCTTGTGTTCAAAGTAGATTATGAAAAGGCTTACGACTCAGTGAGTTGGGAATTTCTGTTTTATATATGATGTGAAGGATGGGTTTTGGGTAGAAGTGGATTACATGGATCGAAGGCTGCTTAAAATCTGCCACTGTTTTTGTGTTAGTCAATGGGAGTCCAACTGAGGAGTTCACTCCACAACGTGGTCTTAGACAAGGAGATCCCTTAGCCCCTCTACTGTTCAATATCATTGTTAAAGGCCTCACAGGATTGATGAGAGAAGCACAAAAGAAGGATCAGTATGAGGGGTATAAGGTGGGAAAAAAATTGGTTGATATTAGCATTTTACAATATGCTGATGACACTATCTTTTTGGGACAGCTTCTGAGAAAAATGTCAGATCTATTAAGGTCATGTTGAGAGGTTTTGAAATGGCATCGGGGTTAAAAATAAGCTTTGCTAAGAGCAGTTTTGGGGTGTTTGGCATGAATGAACAGTGGGCTAACAATGCTGCCTTGTATCTGAATTGTAGAGAGCTGGTTGTCCCCTTCTTGTACTTGGGTATACCTATCGGGGCGAACCCAAGGCGATCTATCGTGTGGGATCCTTTGATTAAGAAGTTTGAGTGAAAATTAGCTTCTTGGAAAAAGAAGTACTTTTCTTTTGGGGGGAGGGTTACATTGATTAAGTCCGTCCTCAATGCAATCCCTATTTTTTCATTGTCTTTCTTCAAGGTCCCTAAGAAGGTGGTAGAGAGCTTGATCATAATTCAAAGAAGGTTTTTGTGGGGTGATAGTTAAGGTCAGAGGAAAATTGCTTGGGTTAGTTGGGGTGTGATTTGTCAACCTAAGGAGTGTGGGGGTTTGCGTATTAAGGACATTATTACGTTCAATTATGCTTTACTTGGGAAATGGTTTTGGAATATGTTCCATCGACAGGATGAGTTATGGGTGAATGTGTTGGAGTCAAAATATGGAGGATGGAGGAACTTGGGAGTCAATAGAAGGGTTGAAGGAGAATCCATATGGTGGAGTGATCTTGGTTCTGTTTGTAATTCAAATGAGGAAGGATGCGGGATCATAAGAGGAATTGATTGGAAGGTGGGCTGTGCGTCAAAGATTTTATTCTGGGAGGATGCATGGAAGAATGTGGGGCTGTCACTTAAGGACAAATACCCAAGACTGTATGTGATTTCCAATCAACAACAACAACTCATCCAGCAGATGGGCTCACAAACTTTTCAGGAGTGGGAATGGCAGTTTCAGTGGAGAAGACCTTTCATGGAAGGGGAGGTAGATTCAGTTATCAAGTTCTTAGAAGAGTTACAAGGGTCGATGGTACAACCTCAACAACAAGATGCGTGGCAGTGGGGGGCTGATTCGAGTGAAGTGTACACCGTGGGGAGTGCTTATAATTTCATCAACAAGGATTGGACATCTCTGAATCTTTGTGAATTGTACAAGATGCTATGGAAGATAAAAGTCCCTACTAAAGCATTATGTTTTGCTTGGAGACTTATTAGGGACAGGTTGCCTACAAAGCTGAACCTGAGAAGAAGAAATGCGGAACTAAATGATCTAATCTGTCCTTTCTGCAGGAGGTTTGAGGAGGATGTAGCACATTTATTTTTTAGCCGTGATAAAATTCGGCCAATCTGGTGGGATTCATTGTCTTGGATTTCTATCTTCAATGTGTGCTCAGTGAATCGTAAGGAACATTTTTTGTCAACATTCCTATTATTATTTCAGCGGGCTTTGTGGGCAGAGATGGTTAACGTGGTGGATAGCATTGACATGGACTATTTGGTGCCATAGAAACACAATTATTTTCCAAAATGAGCCTTTCAACAGTCACAAGCTAATGGATGATGCTATATTCATATGCTGGATGTGGACTAAGAATTTGGAGAAAGGGTTTAATATTCCGCTTCATGTTTGGTCCTATAATCTGGGGGAGTTTTTTTGTTATCAGGGGAGGGTATAACATATAGATTTAGTTACCCCTCTCTGTTTTGGGCGTTTCTCTTCTGTTTCAGCTAGATTTTTGGCACCTTAATCCATGCCTTTTCTATGTATTAGGTTGCCAAAGGTCTTGTTTTGTTTTGCTTCTTCTGTTTTTAGCTTTAGTACTACTTGTACTGTCTCTCCTTTTTTCTATTATATATATATATATATATATATGCATATTTTTGACGATAAAAAAAAAAATGCCAACATGGATTTTTATTTTTTTTCAGGTTGAGTTTGTTGGAGGTCCAATGTGTTGGAATACCCGCCTTTTCTCTGCAATTGCAGGTGAAAGAAATTTTCTTGACTTCCATCAATCTCTTAAAGAAAATAAAAATTACGTATAGTAGTTTATTTTTCTGCTAAATTTATCGATAATTTTCTATTTTTATGCTAATTTAGTTCCCTTGTAGGTGGTGGGGCATTCTGCAATGGCCAAAGGATCCAAGTGAGTGCAACTAATCAGGTGATTAATGACAAACTGATACCTTGAATGTTGAGTTTGCCGAAAATCTAGAAGAGGGGGGTTGAATAGATTCTTTTGAAATCTTTACCAATTCATTCTTTAATCCAACTAAAATGATTCCTTTTGATTAATCAAAGTTTTCTCAAAAGATTATATAAAAAATATTAGCACAATCAAGAAAACTTTTGATAAGTAGATCATGTGAAAAACAAAGTTTTTATGGCCCTTCAAAATCATTTTGAATGCCAAGATGAATCACAAGGCTAAGGGTTTGAGAGAAAGAGAATCACACTAGAGTTTATACTGGTTTAGTTCATACAGGACCTGCATCCAGTTGTTCTAAGACCTTTTAAAACTTCCACTATTAAAGAATCAAGTACAAACATTAAGCACACACAATTCCTTAAAAGAAACTCTAATCTTTCCCTTCAAACCTACAAGAGAGAGACCCTATCAATTTTCTGAACCTCTTGGTAACCCTAACCAAGAATCACAAACTAAAAGAATTAAAGAAAAGGATTGAATACACCTGAATGTGCAGATCTTTAATTTCTTCAAGCTCTTCTCATAAGATGTTCAAATCATGATGGATAAATGAATGAATCTTTGATTAACTTCAATCTTCAGACTAAATGCAGAGCAATCCTTTAGAAGATTCAACAACAACATCAGCATCAATAATACCTTTAACCCAAACTAATTGGGGTCGGTGGTAGATGAATCCAATGATAGATACGAGCAGGTTGAAAAAAAAAAGTTGAAGGGGAAGGGGGGAAGGGAAAGGGAAAATAAGATAAAAGAAAAGAAGGGGAAAAGGAGGGGAGAGATGAAGAGGAAAAGGACTTAAAAAGGACCATTTGGAACATAGAGATAACAACGGGTCTAACTCTCCACCAAGCTTATAGCTTTTTTCCATTCCTTCCTAAGACACATCGTCCGCCAATCTATATGCCACTCCATTAAGTCTTGTTTAACTACCTTCTCCCAAGTAAGTTCTGGTCTGTTTCTACCTATTTTTGTGTCGAGCTCTTGGTAATAAACTTTTGTTCTTATGGGAGGATCCAGGGACCAACTCATTACGTGCCCAAACCACCTCAATCTATGTTTCCTCATTTTTTCACTCACCGGTACTATTGCTACTTTTCGTCGAATATCTTTATTTCTTATCTTATCCATCTTCGTATAGCCACACATCCACCTTAATATCCTCATTTCTACTACTTCTATTTTATGCTCATGTTGCTTATGTGCTGACCAACATTCAGTTCCATATAACATTGAAGATCTTATAGTTGTCAATAGAATTTTCCTTTTAGCTTAAAGAGAATTTTGCGGTCACAAAAACCCAAATGCACTCTGCCATTTCATTCTCCTGCTCTGATTCTATGATTTACATCCTCATCAATCTCTGTACCTTTTTGCAAAATTGTTCCCAAGTATTAAAAATCTTGCTTGGATACCTTTTGACCAAGTAGATGCACGGGATCTTGAGCACCATCTCTTACCAGCGAAAACTTACACTTCATATACTCAGTCTTATTCTGGCTTAACGTGAATCCTTTAGACTCTAAAGTGCTTCTCCACAATTCAAGTTTCCTATTAAAACCATCTTTGGTCTCAACAGTAAGCACAATATCATCTGGAAAAGGCATACAACACGACACTTCCTCTTGTATATCTTTTGCTAGTTCATCCATCACTTCGGCAAAGAGATAAAGACTAAGAGTTGAACCTTGATGTACACCTACTGTGATAGGAAAATAACTTGATGTTCCATTACAAGCTTTCACACATTTGGTAGTCCCATCATACATATCCTTGATTGCATTTACATACTTCAATGATATTTTTTTCTTCTCAAGAGCCCACCATAAAAATTTTCTTGGGATCCTATCGTATGCTTTCTCAAGATCTATGAACACCATATGTAAGGCTTTCTTCTTTTCTCGATATCTTTCCATTGATTGTCGCATCAAGAAAATGACTTCCATGGTACATCTACTTGGCATAAATCCAAATTGATTTCCATTGATGATCATTTTAGGGTATGCTACGTATATCTTTTAAAGAATAAGTCCGATGCTGCATCCACCTTCAAAAACTTTCATGCTATGATTCAAACTCAATTCCAGACCTCTATCAAAATTCTTCGAACCAACAATGATACTGAATATTTTAATTCTATTCTTGGAGACTATCTCACCCAACATGGTATTCTCCATCAAGGTTCTTGTCCTAACACTCCTCAACAAAATGAGGTGGCTAAAAGAAAAAATAGACATCTTCTTGAAGTTGCTCGAGCTCTTTTGTTTACCATGCATGTCCATAAATATCTATGGGGGGAAGCTGTCTTGCATGCATCATATCTCATCAATCAGATGTCTTCTCGTGTCTTAAATTTTCATTTACCTTTATCTTCTCTTACCGACACCTTTCCTTTTTTTCGGGCTCATTCTTCCCTTCCTCTCAAGTTGTTTGGTTGTGTGGCTTTTGTACATGTTCCTCCCCATCAAATGTCCAAGCTTGATCCTAAGTCTATTAAAGGTGTCTTCATAGGATATCCTTCTAACCAAAAGGGTTATAAATGTTACTCACCTTCTCTCCGTAAAGTCTTTGTTTCTATGGATGTCATATTTTATGAGACACAATCATTTTTTCCTTCGACTTCTCTTCAAGGGGAGTCTATTGGGGTAGAGGGAGGTAAGTCTTGGAAACCAAATGAGTTTGTTGTTCTACCTTTGCCTTTGGAGACAGGGAGAGTTATTGTGCAGGAGATAGCAATTTCCTATGACAATTATGTCCTGTGACAATTATGTCATCAACATAAACAATGAGAATAGCAATTTTGCAACCATCATAGTGTTTATAAAATAGAGTATGATCAGTTTGAGCTTGGAGGAATCCTCTTTTCTTCACAGCTTGGGTAAACTTCTCAAACCACTCTCTAGGGGATTGTTTAAGTCCATAGAGAGACTTCTTCAACTTGCATACTGATCCATCTCCTTTTTCAAAACCAGGTGGTGGATCCATATAAACTTCTTCATGTAAATCTCCATTCAAGAAGACATTCTTTACATCTAATTGTTGCAAGGGCCAATCAAGGTTGGCAGCAATGATAGTAGAACTCGGATAGTGTTAAGTTTGGCAACTGGGGCAAATGTTTCTTGATAGTCTATCCCATGAGTCTGAGTGAATCCCTTAGCAACCAATCTCGCCTTATACATGTTGATGCTATTATCTGCATTAAATTTTATTGTGAACACCCACTTGCAACCTACTGTTTTCTTTCCTCTGGGCAATGCTACAGATTCCCAAGTTCCATTTTTTTTAAGTGCATCCATTTCTTCAAAGACTGCATTCCTCCATTTTGGGTCATCAAGTGCTTCTTGGATGTTTTTGGGTATTTTTGTATTGTCTAAAATAGTGTTGAAAGCATGAAAACTTGGGGATAACTTTTCATACGAGATATGATGAGAAATAGGGTGAGCAGTACAAGATCTGGTACCTTTTCGAAGAGCAGTAGGCAAATTTAGGTCGGCTGCATCATTGAATTTAGGTATTGGGTTGTTGAACTAGGACTCGAGTCAGAATCTTGGCAGTCTAGAGGCTCCTGAAGTATTTTTCGCCTGCTGTAAATTTTTCCCCATTTACCTGGAGGATCTCCAGTCTCTGGCACAGTAGCTTGTCCTATCTCCTGCACAATAACTCCCCATGTCTCCAAAGGCAAAGGTAGAACAACAGACTCATGTGATTTCCAAGACTTATCTTCATTTACCCCAATAGACTCCCCTTGAAGAGAAGTTGAAGGAAAAAAGGATTTTGTCTCATAAAATGTGATTTCCATAGAAACAAAGACCTTACAGAGAGAAGGTGAGTAACATTTGTAACCCTTTTGGTTATGAGGATATCCTATGAAGACACATCGAATAGACTTAGGATCGAGTTTGGACCTTTGATGGGGAGGAACATGTACAAAAGCCACACAGCCAAACAACTTGAGAGGAAGGGAAGAATGTGCCCGAAAAAAAGGAAAGGTGTCGGTAAGACAAGATAAAGGGGAATGAAAATTTAGGACACGAGAAGGTATCCGATTGATGAGATATGATGCATGCAAGACAACTTCCCCCCATAGATAGTTAGGGACATGCATGGTAAACAAAAGAGCTCGAGCAACTTCAAGAAGATGTCTATTTTTTCTTTCAGCCACCCCATTTTGTTGAGGGGTGTTAGGACAAGAACTTTGATGGAGAATACCATGTTGGGTGAGATAGTCTCCAAGAACAAAACTAAAATATTCAGTACCATTGTCAGTTCGAAGAATTTTGATAGAGGTTTGGAACTGAGTTTGAATCATAGCATGAAAGTTTTTAAAGGTGGATGCAACATCTGACTTATCCTTTAAAAGATATACCCAACATATCCTAGAATAATCATCAATAAAAGTAATAAACCAACGAGCACCGGAGATATTTTTCTCACTGGTTGGACCCCATATATCACTATGAATCAAGGTAAATGGAGAAGATTCATGATGAACTCTAGGAGGATAAGAAACACGAGGATGCTTTGCAAACTGACAAATATCATAAGAAAAAGAACTGAGTTTTTTTTATTGAGAAATAGGTTTGGGAACAACTTCTGAAGATAAAAGAAATTTGGGTGTCCTAACCGACAATGCCACAACAAAACATCATTACAATCATTAGACAAAGATAATGAGTGGTGCGCAAAATTTTTTGTTTCATTAGGATCCTTTTCAAAATAGTAAAGCCCTTCTTCCTCTCTAGCATTGCCAATTTTCAACCCCGAGTCTTGTTCCAGAAAAACACAAGCATGGACAGAGAACTTCGCAACACAATTTAACTCAGATGTAAGTTTGCTGATAGAGATGAGGTTACAAGTAAGAGAGGGAACATGAAGGACTGAGTTCAAAGTAATGTTTTCAGAAAGTTTAATGGATTCCCTTTCCAGCAATAGTGGAGAAGCTGCCATTGACTGTTCTTATTCGTGACAATTGATAGTAAGGGATATAAGAACAAAACAAGGTTGCATTACCTGTCATATGATCAGAAGCTCCTGAATCGAGAATCCAACAATTACTACCATTAACATGGAATGTCGTACCTTGTTGAGCAACAAGACTAGTTGCTTCAGCAAATTGAGGCATCACCTTCTGAAATTGCTCATATTCAACCTTGGAGATGAAATCACCATCAGAATTAGGAGAGGCACGAAACTCCTCACTTGTATTATTAGAAGAGTCTATAAGTCACCTTAAACTAAAAAAGAGAAGACCTTTTTTTTATAAAAAAAATAGGCTTCAGAGTTGCAAAATGATAACAGGAAAACCTGCTCTTGATACCATATTGTAATATAAATCTTCTTATTCATTCGTTCAGATTGAAACCCAAAGGGTTCATTATATACAACTAATTCTAATATTCTAGGATATTCCACAACTTATTGTAAGACTCTAGAATATTCCACAGCTTATTCTAATACTCTAGAATATTTCATAACTAATTTTAATACTGTAGAATATTCCACAACTAATTCTAATACTCTAGAATATTCCACAACTAATTCTAATATTCTAGAATATTCCACAAATATATATTTCCCAACTTGAGGGGGGGTGTAGAATATTCTAGAGTATTAGAATTAGTTGTAGAATATTTAGAGTATTATAATTAGTTGTGGAATATTCTAGAGTATTAGAATAGTGGTGAAATATTCTAGAGTATTAGAACTAGTTGTATATAATGAATCCTTTGGGTTTCAATCTGAATGAATGTATAAGAAGTTTCATATTACAATAGTAATCGATTAATTCGTTTCAGTCTGAATACTTCTAATGTGTCTGTGCTTTCTGGTATAATCAATTATCACTTGTGGTAATCGATGAATCACACAAAGAGCTTCTCATTGTTTTCAAAAGCAGGGTATTCGATTATCTAGGAAGACAATCGATTATCCTAAGCTGTAGATCCTCCCTTCTTCTGAATCTGACTTTGATACTCGATTACCAAGCTAGGCAATCGATTAATTCGATGGTTGCAGCCAAATTTCAAGTAGAGGTAAGTCCTATTGCTTTTACTTAGGAAACTTAGAGACAAATCATACTTCATTCACTTCACATTTGATCACTACTAAGCATGAAAAAATTTAGACTATATCACACACATGCCTAGTCTAAAACATTCAATACAAATGTCACATCTATTAAACATGTTTGGCATTGCAAAATTATCAAAGCAACTAAGACTAAGGGCTTGAAGCTTTGATCCAACATTGAATACTGAAAGTGAACAGCAATCCTGGGTTATGATTGTTGCAGCCTTTTATGGAACAATCTTAATTCTGAAATACTATTTATCTAGTGCTTCATGATTGTTGTATGTATGTTTTAATAAGTAATCTTCCTTTGTTCTAGGTGGAACGATCACTTCTAGTGACAGGCTTTGGGTATGATCATGATGATGCATGGGCTACAAACATAGACTTATTCAAAGAATTTACGGATGTCAGCAGGGTATTTGTCTGAAATCTACTAAATTGCACCTCATTTCTCTGCCTTCCACTTCATATTCTTGACTTTGATGTTTAGGGTGTAAGACGGCTTGGCGCAGCTGCCGTGGACATGTGTCATGTAGCATTGGGAATTGTAGAAGCTTATTGGGAGTATCGTCTAAAGCCATGGGATATGGCTGCTGGTGTTTTGGTATGCTTTATGAGTTTTATGTCACTGATAATGATTCTCACTAGTAAGCCTTGCATCTTTGAGACTAATGTAATTTTTCCTGAAGAGATTATTTGTCTAATGGTTATGACAAGCAATCAAATGCTGGATAAAGAATATATTTTATCCAAACTTCAGTAAGAGCATGCGCAACATGTGTATATAAGTTTGCGTGCATGGTACTTTCATGAAACATCAATTATTAACTTTTTTTTTTGTTTAAAGACAAATAAGAGCAAGGGTAACGTGCAAACCATTTTGACCTTTTATTGAAATTTAACTTAATTGTGTATAATTGAGGCAGCAAAGATCGAACACTTAATTACTTGGTCATAAAGATTTATTTTTTTTTTTAATAATCAGTGACCAATACTCCTAAAATCTCTAGTTATTAGATGATATCAGGGGAATGTTATGAGTTTTCAGCATTTATTGAATCTGTTGAGCTGTAAATATGTAAGTATTTGCTGTAAATATAATTATTAGAAGAAAATTTGCTGAAAATATAATTATTAGGATAGTCAACTCACAATTCCTTAAATCAGGGGATTTATTTAGAAAGCTAATTAATTCATTTCTCCTTTGAATTATGTATTTTGCATTCATATATCATCTTCTAGAAAGAGTTCAATGAGAGAGGTTTTTAGAGAGAGAAACACTGGGTGGGCTAGAGGAAACAGTAGGCTTAGGTTCCATGAGAGCTGTAAGGAAGGTCCGAAGGGGAAATCCCACCTCACCTTCAACGGTAAAGGGTATGACCAGAATTATTTCGACGCTGGTAGGGGTGTTAGACGGGAAACTCACCGGAAAAATTGGAGGGAGGCCAATGACGTCTCGACTTTTTACTTCACCTGCTTTCCCGATGACATGAACGAGAAAGATTTATGGTATGTGTTCAAAAGATGGGGAGATGTACGAGAGGTTTTTATCCCAAAAAACAGGAACAACTTGGGTCGAAGATATGGGTTCGTGCGATTCAAAGGTGTAGACGACGTTGGAAGGCTCGAAAGGCAGCTGGACAACCAAATCGTGGGGGGCATTAAGATGCATGTAAACCTCCCCAAACACGACAGGGAGCGGAGAGCAAAGTCGAACATGTATGTGCAACACGGACGGATGACATCGGAAAATACTAGAACTGCAGCGGAAAAAGGGAAAGCTAAGGTTAACGATGGTCCTGAGGTTGTGGCGGAGGCCAATCCGCAAGTACCAATATACCATCAGAATCGAACCATCTCTTATGCACAAGCTGTCAAGACAGGAAACCAGCCATGGAGGAGAAGGCGACCCAAGTATAATGGCCGGATGTCGGGAAAACCATCTCAGTCGACCGTCACTTTATCTTTTCCGATGGAAATCAACAAATGGTATAATGATGCCTGGGTGGGTAGACTCACGAATCTAAAAGCGTTTGATAGGTTAGAAGAGGAGCTTCTATGGAATGGCGACGGGGATGTTAGGCCCAAGTATCTGGGAGACGATATGGTACTTCTTACCGGACTCAATGACCACAAGGTGGCTGACATGCGTAGAGAGGCAGAGGCGACTGGATTGTCCACGTTTTATTCATTGGAAAAATGGAACCCAGGTATGAAGGTCGGGTGCAAGGTTGTTAAATCGTAGAGTCTACGTAGAATCGGTGGGATGAGCTAAATCGTAAAACCGTAGAAACGTAAATCGTATATAAGAGTCTACTTCAAGGCATGAGCTAAAACTCAAAATCGGAAAAGCCCATTTCGAAAATGTTACATGACACTGCAGAAAGAAAAAAGTGGGTACAGAAAGTAACTTAGGCCCAAATTAGAAAACCTAGCATATGTATTCATCTTTTTCTCCTTCTCTTTGCCGTTTTCGATTTTTCTCCTTCTCTTTGCCGTTTTCAAACTTGGTGCAGCACTGCAGCCACATTATTCAGCTACGAAAATGAGATGGGTCCGTGGTTTATTCTTCATTTTTCTCCTTCTCCTTGCCATGCACAATACTTGGTTGGCTTGTTCCCGTGCTCAATCCTTCAAGCTGATGTGCCACCATGCACATAGATAAGGCCCTTATCTATGAAGCTAACGACAGGAGAATGGAGATGGAGTGCGACCGTCGCGACGTGAGGGAGAAGACGAGAAGCTCGAGAATGGCTTGAATCACTGAGAAGGAGCTCGTCGGCGTCGCGGAAGAAGAACCAGAAGAGAAGATTTTTTTTTTTTATACCCACTGAGTCAACTCGGCGAGTCAACCGAGTTAACTGAGTTGACTCGCGAGTTCACCGAGTTTACTTCCAAATCCGAGTTTGCTACTGAGTCAACTCGGTTTAGGGGTTGAATCGTTGACTCGGACGATTCTACCGAGTCAACTCGACGGTTTCACAACATTGGTCAGATGTAGGTTGGTATGGGTACTTTGCTGGGGAATCCCATTACATGCATGGGAAGAAGATCACATCAGGTGTATCATCGCCGGAATAGGTGATCTGGTGGAGTTGGACGACGACACTGTTGACTTAAATCGTCTTGACAGAGCAAGGGCTCTTATAAAAACTCCATGGCAGCCCTCCATCAATCACACGATTATGGCAATCATCAACAATGAGGAATACCGGATTAGCATCGTAGAAGAGACATGCTTTCAATCCTGTAAGTGTCCAAGGAGGACTTACGCATCACCATCGGAGATCATATCTTCCGACGAAAGCATAGTGGATGCGGATGACAGCTTGGAGGACATGTTGGTAGCAGAAACACCGGAGCCGATGATGCCGGTGGACGGAACTTCGGAGGGAGGTGCGAACAGCGCAGACAAAGGGTCAATACCTGTTGGACAAAGGGGCACGCAGGCAGAGATGGGTAGTCGCAGTCAGAAGTCTGACAATAGGGTCGGTGTTGAAGGGGCCTGCACGCACGCGTTTGGTGAAAAGCGACGTCTAGCTTTCACGAGATGGGCAGCTGATAGCGACATCTCAGACGCGAGTCAGACTGTGGATGAGGCTCAGGCTGTTGAGGTCGCTGAGCCGAACGTTAGACCCGGCGGTAGTTTGGAGACAGAATATGATTGCGATATTTTTAAAACACCCGCTGACGGACACCAAAATAGCAACCCGAGGAGGGACCCACAGTCACCAAAAGTGACCACAGAATGCAACAGTAATGGAGCGGGTACCCATCACATTGAGGGGAAGGGTGTAGTGGACAAAGAGGGTAAACAGGTTGATGCAGACGGCCAAAAGGACAATAGTACAAAAAGAAGTGATAAAGGGGGGGACCCACCCATGTAGTCTCACCTAAAGCACAAGTCGACGTGGACTATGAGGTTGCTGAGGCCACGGCTAAGAAAACCTTGCGTGGGGATGTCACTTTTAAAAACCAACAAACAGAAGGTTGTAGTCATTTGGGCCTCAATTTAATTGGGCCTCAAACAAAGCTGAAAGTGTATTCCAGAGGTTTTAGGTGCAAAAAGGATCATGGATATGGGCCTAAAATAATTGATGCTCCTCAGCTTGGCAGTAGTCCCCTGCAACTTAGTAAGGGACGAACAGAGCCAATTCTTATGCACTCCCAGTCTGAAACATCCCCATCTATAACTCCCAGTAGTGGTCTGAAAGATGTGGTAGTATGGGGGCAAAATCAACAACCACTTGAGAACCTGGATACTACTCCATCAACAGAAAGCCCCAATATGAATGAGTGGAAGAAAGATGCTAAAGAAGAATGGGAAATAGCAAAATTGATGGGTTTAAATTGCCATAACCAAGCAGATGTGATAAATGAAATATCACTCCTGGAGATTAGAGATATGGGCGAGATACAAAGGTTGGGAAGCAGCATGGGTCATTTATGAAGATCCTCTCATACAATACTAGAGGACTGGGGGGATTAAGTGGGCAGCCATTAGGAGATTGGTGACAACGGAGAGGGTAGATATGATATGTTTGCAGGAAACTAAAAAAGAAACTATTGATATGAAGCTCTGCCAAGCTTTGTGGGGTGAACATGATGTTCAGTGGGAGTATATTCCAGCAGTAAATAGAGCCGGCGGCCTGTTATGTATTTGGAGTGATAAGACTTTTAAAATGGCGAATAAGGTGGCAGGCGGTGGATATCTATATCTGCAAGGGAAATGGGTAGCTGATGATTCTACAATCACAATTGTAAATGTTTATTCACCATGCGAGCTCGCACAGAAAAGACAGCTTTGGGAAGGCCTCAGGTAGTTGAGAACGGCAAATATGGAGGGTTTATGGTGCATAATTGGAGACTTTAACAGCATTAGAAGACCTCAAGAGCGCTTGGGCATAGGCCACAGAGGTGCATGTGAAGGCTTATTGAAGGAGTTTAACAAATGGATTGCTGAGTTAGAGTTGGATGACGCGCCTTGCATTGGGCGTAAATATTCCTGGTATAGACCCAATGGGACTGCTAAGAGTAGGCTGGACCGTGCACTTGTCTCTGCTGATTGGCTACATAAATGGCCAGGCATAACTCAGACCATTTTGGACCGGAATTTTTCCGACCACTGTCCCGTTATACTCAGATCGTCTTCTGTGGATTGGGGCCCTAAACCATTCAGAGTGTTGGAATGTTGGATGCAAGATAAGTCTTTCAAACAGACTGTCAAAGATTGTTGGAACTCTACTGTGATCAATGGATGGGGGGGGCTTTGCCTTAAAAGAAAAGCTCAAGAGACTGAAACTGAAGCTGAAAGATTGGAATAAATCGCAGTTTCGAAACACGCAGCAGAAATGGAAGAACATTGAAGCGGAGATTAACAAGTTGGAAACTGAAGTTGAGGATAGGCAGCTGAATCCGGATGAGATCAGGAGAAGAAAACAGCTGCAGGAGGATCTTTGGAATGCAGCAATATCCAATGCCTCAATACTTAGGCAAAAAGCCAGGACTAAATGGATTAAGGAGGGGGATTGTAATTCCAGGCTTTTTCATATAACAGTGAACTGGAAGCGCAGACTCAATTTGCTGAAAGGTGTCTTGGTTGATGGGTGCTGGATTGATGATCCAACTAGAGTCAAAGCCGAAACCCGCTTATTTTTCAAAAGGAGATTCGAAGCACCTGACAGGGTGACTCCAAACCTGAATGGTGTTACATTTAAAGGGTTAGAACAGCAACATAATTCGTCCCTGACGGCACGTTTTGATGAAGCTGAGGTGAAAGCGGCTGTTTGGACATGTGGCAGTGGGAAAAGTCCTGGGCCTAACGGTTTTAATTTTAAATTCATCAAAGAATTATGGGAGCTCCTCAAACCTGAATTTCTTCGTTTTATGGATGAATTTTTTGTCAATGGAGTTTTCCCTAAAGGTGGTAACGCCTCTTTTATTGCCTTGATCCCAAAGGGCCATGATCCTTTAGGGCTGAACGACTACAGGCCTATTTCCCTCATAGGGTGTGTATACAAAATAGTGGCTAAAGTGCTTGCTAACAGATTGAAGAAGGTTCTGCCGCGAGTCATTGACTATCTTCAATCAGCGTTTATTGAAGGCCGACAGTTGTTAAGTAGTGTGTTGATAGCTAATGAGGTTGTGGATGAAGCTAAAAGGATTAACAGAAGTTGTCTTGTATTCAAAGTGGATTACGAAAAGTGTATGACTCAGTGAATTGGGATTTTCTGTTCTACATGATGCGAAGGATGGGTTTTGCGCCAAAATGGATTACTTGGATTGAAGGGTGTCTAAAATCTGCGTCTATTTCCATACTGGTGAATGGAAGCCCTACTGCGGAATTCACACCACAACGCAGACTTAGGCAAGGAGATCCCTTAGCTCCTTTATTGTTCAATATAGTAGCTGAAGGTCTTACCGGGCTAATGAGAGAAGCAATACAAAAGGATCTGTTTGAGGGATATAAGGTGGGGAAGAACCTGGTTGACATCAGCATTTTGCAATATGCTGATGATACCATATTTTTTGGGGAAACATCAACTAAAAATATCACAACTCTGAAGGCTATGCTGAGGGGTTTTGAAATGGTGTCTGGACTGAAAATTAATTTTGCTAAGAGCAGATTCAGGGCTTTTGGGGTGGATGACTACTGGTCTAATTCTGCAGCCTCATACCTCAACTGCAGGCACCTGGCTGTACCTTTCTTATATCTGGGCATACCTATTGGGGCCAACCCTAGAAGGTGTGAGATGTGGGATCCCTTGGTGAAGAAGTATGAGAGAAAACTAGCTACATGGAAAATGAAATACCTTTCCTTTGGGGGGCGAGTCACACTCATTAAGTCTGTCCTTATTCTATGCCTATTTTCTTGTTTTCCTTTTTCAGGGTTCCAAAGAAGGTTTTAAAGAGGCTAGTTCGAATTCAAAGAACTTTCCTTTGGGGAGGCGGTGCAGAACAGAAAAAAATTGCTTGGGTCAGCTGGGACTTGCTATGTCAACCAGTGGAATGTGGCGGTTTGGGCATTAAAGATCTTGCAATCTTTAACTATGCCTTACTTGGGCGATGGTTATGGAACTTGCATCATCAACAGGAAGAGTTATGGGTGAAAGTGCTGACATCAAAATATGGTGGCTGGAGAAACATGGTAGGTCCTACTAGAGGTGGTGGTGAATCTATATGGTGGAGGGATCTTTGCCTAACATGTTTTCCTAGTGATGGGGGCTGTGGATTTAAAAGAGGGATATCATGGAAGGTGGGATGCGGGTCAAAAACCTTATTTTGGGAAGATGATTGCAAAAATGAGGGGATCACTCTAAAGGATAAACATCCACGCATGTTTCAGATCTCCAACCAACAACATCAGTATATCCAGCAGATGGGAACATCATCAGATTTGGGATGGGAATGGCAGTTTCAGTGGAGGAGATTTCTTATGGATGCAGAAGTAGCAGCTGCTGTGAAATTCTTAGAAGATATACACGACCTGGGAATAAACCCACAGCAGCCCGATGTCTGGATGTGGGAGGCAGATCCTAATGGTTTATATACAGTAGGGAGTGCCTACTCACTCTTCTATTCGGAAAGAACCCCATTGGATCAAAGTCAAGTGCATAAGGACCTTTGGAATACCAATGCCCCTCTTAAAGCTCTATGCTTTGCATGGAGACTAATTGGGGATAGATTGCCTACTAAAAGGGATCTAAGCAGGAGGAATGTAGCCCTGAATGATACACTTTGCCCACTTTGTAGGAATGCTGATGAAGATGCGGCCCACCTCTTTTATAATTGCGAAAAAACTAGGCCGCTTTGGTGGGAATCTATGTCTTGGATATCTATTATTGGTGCATGGTCGGTAACTCCTAAGGAGCTCTTTTGTCAACACTCCTATTATTATCTCACTGGTATTTGTTCAAAGAGGTGGATAACATGGTGGATAGCTTTAACTTGGACCATATGGCGTCATAGGAATAATATTATCTTCCATAATGACAGTTTTAATAGTCACAAGATTATGGAAGAAGCTATTTTCACATGCTGGACATGGATTAAAAATCTAGAAAAAGGATTCAATATCCCTTTTCATGTATGGTCTAGTAATCTGGGTAACATTTTTGTATCTAGGGGGGGATTGCATGTTTAGTCCTCTCCTGTTTTGGGGGTTTTCTTTTGATCTAACTAGACTTCTGGCTGCTTAATTCATGCCTTTTCCCATGAATTAGGCCGCCATAGGCTCTGCTTGTTTAGATCCCTATTGTATTACTTCTTGTAATGTTCTGTTTTACATACATATACATATTTTATCTTTGCTGATAAAAAAAAAAAAAAAATTTAGAAAGCTAATTGACAATTATTTCCTTTTTTGAGAAACTGATATTGTTGATATCAAAAGAGAAATTATAATTGGCCAATGAGTCTGTGTACAATCTGATATATATAGAGCAGAGACTCTAACTAACTGTTCTACTAACTGACAGTTGTACTGACTAACTAAGGGTTAACTCTAACTAGTAGAGGACAAACTTAATGGGGCTGAGAAACCAAAGGGAGCTCAGCAAAATTAAGTTTGGAACTTAGAAAAGAAATGTAGTAGAGGACAAAGGTTTGGTCAGCAAATCAGCCCACTGATCATAGCCAGGAATATGTTGAACAATCAACTGCTTGGAAAGAATCTTTTCTCTTACAAAGAAGAGATCCAACTCCATATGTTCAGTCTTTAGTATGAAGAACCGGATTATGGGCTATCTGCACATCATTGGAATTATCACAAAGCACCATAGGAGTAAGATGAGGAACTGCATGTTCACTAAGAAGAGTCTGAATCCACAAGATATCTCAGCCTCAGTACTTGGTCTAGAGACCACTGTCTGCTTTCTAGACCACCAGGAAACTAAATTTGGACCAATATATATTGCAGCAGCAGAAGTAGATCTTCTGTCATCAGGGTCATTAGCCCAATCAGCATCACAGAATGCTCTAATGAAGAAAGCTTGATAAAGAGGAGCAGGATGAAGAACCAATCCATGATGAAGATGAGTAGATGACCTTTGAGATACCTAAGAATTCTTTTTACAGCAGCCCAGTGGCTCTCAAGAGGAGAAGATATGAATTGGCAGACCTTATTTGCAGAGTAGCTTAACTCAGGATGAGTCACTGTCACATATTGTGAAGCTCCAACAATGGACCTGTAAAAAGAACCATCCTGCATAGGATCAGAACCATGTTTGGACAGTTTGCAGCTGGATGCCATAGGAGAGGAAATGGATTTGGAATCAATCATGTTGGTTTTGACCAGAAGATCTCTGATATATTTTGATTTGAGTCATTAATAAAGACCCATTGGACAGAGAATGAACCTCAATTCCTAGAAAATGTCCAATGCACCAAGTTGTTTTAGAGCATAAGTGCCATTGAGCTTGTCAACTAACTGCTGCACCAATGAAGGAGAACTGCCAGTCATGATAATGTCATCCACATACACCAAAATTTACACAGTAGCAGATTGAGTGCTGTAGATGAACAGAAAAGAGAGAAGGATCACAGTTGCTGTCAGTGAACCCAAACTGAAGCAAAGTTGATTTTCATAAAAGGCATTGTTAACATCTAGTTGTAAAAGAGGCCATTTGTAGGTGATGGCAAGAGTAAGAATAATTCTGATAGTAACCGGTTTAATTACTGGGGACAAAGTTTCATGAAAGTCAAACCCAAATTTCTGGTTGAAGCCCTTTGCTACCAACCTAGCCCTATATTTGTTGATACTTCCATCAGAATTTCCATTGATTCTGAATACCCATTTGCAGCCAATTGCAGATCTGTTTTGAGGTTGAGGAACTGGAGACCAGGTGTGGTTCCTTTCATGTGCATCAAATTCATCTTTCATAGCAGCAAGCCACTTAGGATCCTATGAAGCTTGTTTAACAGATTTAGGTTCAGCATGTGCTAGAAGCAAAGTGGGATTAATTCTTGGTTGAATTATCCAATATTTTGCTATAGTGACCATTGGATGAACATTGGCAGGTCTGACTGGACCAGGACTAGGAGAAGCAGAATTTTGTAGAGGTTCAGATAAGAAGTGTGAGCCAAAGGAGAAGGAGAATTCTGATTCTCAGATTCAGAATTGAGAGACTCATGAAGTGGAGAGGAAACTGACTCAATAACTGGGGAATGAACAGACTCATTAGGAACAGAGGGTTGAATAGACTCAGTGGAAGAAGCAGAATTGGTGTTTGGAGGATCTGGACTAGTAAAAAAATAGGTAAAGAAATGGAGATAGGTGAGGATATTGGTGAGGGTTGAGAAGAAGGAATGGAAGGAAACAATTGAGGATAGGGAAACCTATGTTTATTAAAAAGAACATGTTGAGATATGATTCTAATGTGTTAAGATATCATTTTGATATGATTGTTTCCTTATTTATTTTATTGATTTAGTTTCCTAGTTACCATTTTTAGGTAATTGATTTAGCTTGATTATTATCCCTACAATTAAGGAATTAGATTATTACTGTAATCAAACATTGATTATTGTGAGAATATGTTTTGATATTATTCCTAATATTATATTTATTATTAAAATATTATATTTCCTATTAATCAATAATTGATTGATCTTTAAATCAATACTGATTCTCTTTTCCATATTATAAATAACATAAGGTGTGGCCTACATTGACTCAACATTACACAGTAAATAACACTATTATATGGTATCAGAGCTCAGGTTCTTCTTTGTTGGTATGACTCATACAGTGCCCCCAGAGCTTTTCGAAGCCTGGTATTGTTGTGTGCCTGGGGTTATTATTTGTAGTTTGGGTTTGGGCCCATGAATAACTACGGTAATTAGGGTTTCTAAGCCTATATATTTTCTTGTAATCTGAGTGTATTGTAATGAGTGTCTGAGGAGAATATAGAAAATAGCTGAGCGTAGTCCACATTGGGTGAACCAGGGTAAACACTGTGTGTTATTTTTCTTCCCTTTCTCTCTCTGTTTTCTTGATTATTGTGTGATTGCTCGGCACCAACATTCTTGAGAGAGGAATAACGAAATCTTGTACTCCATTGGGGACCTATTGTCTTCGGTGGGCCTCTCTACTTGTCTTCCTACCACCGGCAACCTCCACGCGGTCATCGCTTCAGTAGCCCTTGTTGCACGTGCCTCCACGCATGTCTCTTTTGTTTTTTGAGTGAACAGTACTCGCAACACTTGCGTCCACTGTTTGGCCACCGTCGCCTATCCCTTTCAATGACAAACTACTGCAACCATAGTTGCCATCCACTGGCGGCCTCTGAGCCGGAGTGTAGACCCGTAACTCCTTTGCATGTGCCTCCTTTCTCTGGTGCATTTAACTCACGCGCTCTTCACAAATTGACACGTGGTGTCATTTCCGGTGAGACCAATCCTCCGACGACCCCTTAGTTGCCATTCCCTACTTCTGGCGAACCATCCAGCCCTTGTTTTGACCCATTTGGCTCAGTTTGAAACCAAACACCCCTCAAAATCCTTGTTTTGGTTGTTTCGCTGTGCTTCATGGCCTCTACCGATCCTTCAGAATCTACTTCCGCTACAACTATGCTGTTCTGTTAGGATATAAGGAGAAGGAAGAGTGTGTTAATATAGTTAGACTACTAAGGAGTTAGTTAGTTAGTTAGAGGGGTTTTTTGTGATATAAATAAAGGGAGAAGGATAGGAGAGAACGGAGAGAGGATCATTTTGTAGATTGAGCATTAGCTCTTTGTGGAAGGAGTAATCCTTTGTGAAAAAACCCTTGTAGGAGAGTTTTCTCCTATTGTTCTGTATTTTCAGTCTATTAAATAAAATTCTGCCAGATTCTTTCTTTTCTTTGCCATACCAACTGCTGGGTTTGTAACAATTGGTCCGACTTGCCGGATCTTTGAGGAAGAGCCAGTGTTCTTGATGGAGGAAGGGCAAAATTGGGCTATGAAGGTGGAGCTGCCAGCATTCACGGGGACCAATCCAATTGGTTGGATTTCTAGGGCTGAGAAATTCTTTGAGATACAAGAAATTCATTCATTCCATAAGTTGCAATATGCATTCATGAGCATGGAGGGTGCTGCGATGCGTTGGTTTAACATATGGAGCCAAAAGAACCCAGATTTAGATTAGGAACCATTTTCCACAGCTTTGATCAAAAGATTCAAAGATCACTATGGTAACCCTGTCTTGGAAAGATTGAGTATCTTGAAGTAAGAGCTGACTGAGATGGAAACCATCGAATAAATGGCGACTTCCACAGTGTTCTTCAAAGAGAGGACAAGCAATGAATCTGACCTTAAGCAAATATTGCAGCAGATGGTGAAGAATGAAGAAATCAAACAAGAATTCGATGAGTCATTGAAGCAGATGGTGAATAATCAAGAAATCGAACAAGAACTCGATGGGTCATTATAGAAGGTGTTTGTGAGAGAGACAACCAATTTGCAGGGGTTGCAGCAACATTCTTGCAAGGCTAGCATTTCAGGTTTAAAGCATAAACTGTACAAGATATTGAAGAGTCAAGAAATCATTCTTGAAGAGAAAAAGGTGAAAGATGAGGAAAGGATGGAGATACATCCCTCATGGATCAAGAAGACTAAGGGAATAAAAGAGATCAAGATGTGGAGGGAAAGGTGGATGGAAGAACAAGACATCATGTTGGAGGACAAGATTACAAATAAGCAAAGCATTCAAGAGGAGACCAATGCCCGATCAACCAAGCATGTCAAAAAGACCATGGAAGGGAGTGGGTCAAAAGGCTGCAAAAATACAGAGATTCATTCTTGGACAAGAAAGGTGCAATTAGCCACTTTTGGGGGTTGCAGCGAGGAAGAAACAAAAGAGGATCAACATCAAGCATTAGAAACAAAACAATACAATGAATTGATGAATGAGAGCAAGTTAGGGACATTATCAAAATCCTTGAAGCTAGAGAAGGATCTTGTTTTTTTTTGAGGAAGAGGCAGTCAACCCAGCTTCATCATGGGAACCACCAAACAGAAAATCATTGGAGGTAGATAATTCTATCAAAGGCACTGGAGATGCAATGCTAGTTGTTGAAGAGTCTCCCTTCAAAGACCACCCAATGTCTCAAGTTGGAAACCTTCCATGGGCTCGAATTGGATCTTTGTTTCGAACTCCAACATTATACCTCATACAACACTGGGGTCCAGTTGACTGCAAGGGCCTTGCATCTATGGCTGACAGCTCTATCATGGAGCCAAGGCTAAAGGAAGGTACTGAACCAGTCATGCTCCCACCACCAAAGCCACCAGACCTCAGTTTGCATGCAGGGACAGTGGGTAATTCCCAGTTAAGCTACAAGGGGTGAAGTTGTCTTCATGCAATCAGAAAAATTTCAGTGTGAAATTCCTGTTTTCAGTTTTCAACCTTGAGGACAAGATTGTTTTTAGGAGGGGTGTATTGTTAGGATATAAGGAGAAGGAAGAGTGTGTTAATATAGTTAGACTACTGAGAAGTTAGTTAGTTAGTTAGAGGGTTTTTTTGTGATATAAATAAAGGGAGAAGGATAGAAGACAAGGGGGAGAGGATCATTTTGTAGATTGAGCATTAGTTCTTTGTGGAAGGAGTAATCCTTTGTGAAGGGGAAACCCTTGGAGAAGAGTTTTCTCCTATTGTTCTGTATTTTCAGTCTATTAAATAAAATTCTGCCAGATTCTTTCTTTTCTTTGCCATACCAACTGCTGGGTTTGTAACATGTTCACCAATGTCCCTCACACATACACGTCTGTGCGCAACTTCCTTTGCGGGTGAACTGTACCCGTGCCCACTGTTGGGCTTGTTTGGTAGCCAGTGCGCCACCCTCTTGTCGGTCTACATCAGCGGCCTTTCAAGAATGCCACGCCGCATAAACAGTCACAAGATGATAGAGAATTTTAGAGAGAGAAACAGTGAGTGGGTGAGGGTTAGTAATAGAAATAGGTTTAGAGGGCGCTCCGGTGAGGGATATAAGGCTAGACCATGTCTCAAATACACTGGAATTGGTTACGGACAATGATTTATGGAAAATGCGGAGGTTTGACGATGGGGGAGGGTGAGGCAAGATTGGCGGGATAGGTCGGAGATAACTTCCTTCTATTTCACCCGATTTCCGGAGGAGATGGGGGAAAGAGATTTGTGGGCTGAATTCAAAAAGTGGGGAGACGTAAGAGAGATATTCATCGCAAAAAACCGAAACAAGAGTGACAGAAAATATGGTTTTGTGCGATTCAAAGGGGTTGAGGATGTGGGCTACCTTGAAAGAAAGCTAGTTAACCTGGTTGTCGGTGGACTCAAGCTACATGTAAACTTGCCGAAGCATAGCATGGAACGGACCAAAATGGACCAACATCATCAAAGGGAGACCGTTGGAGACAAAATGCCTGTGAGGAGTAAGGGCAAGGAGAAGGTCACTTGGGCACAACTAGAGCGGTACGATGACACTCATAGACAAATGCCGTATCGACAATCATACGCAAAGGCTCTCGCGTCGTCCAACCACATTGGGACGAGGAGATGACCTACAGTACGTGCCTTAGCAGCGATGTCTCCATCCCATTCATCCATTCAGTTATCTATTCCACCGGAAAAGTGGAATGGGTATAACATGGCATGGATTGGCAGGCTTAGAAATCTGTCGAAATTTGACAGATTGGAAGAGGAGATTTTATGGGACGGGGATGACGAAATTACACCCAAATACCTGGGTGATGATATGGTCTTGTTAAAGGGGCTTAGCGATTCTAAAGCAGCAGCAATGTGCAAAGAAGCTGAAGAAAACGATTTATCTATGTTTCATATGCTGCATAAATGGTCTCAAGATTTGAAGCCCGGCTTTAGGCTGGTATGGATACTATGTTGGGGAATTCCATTGCATGCATTGAACACAGAATCCATAAGACAGATTGTTGCTGGGGTAGGGGATTTGGTAGATTTGGATGATGATACTCAGGACCTCCACCGGTTGGATAGGGCCCGGGTGCTTATCAAAACTCCTTGGCAGCCTATTATCCATCACAACGTTACGGCATCTATTAATAATGTGGTATACAAAATCAACATGGTCGAGGAGACAGGTAATAGCTCATGCAGGTGTAAAAGGGGAAGGTATGATGCGTCGTCGGAAGAAATTTCCTTTGACGAGAGTATGATGGAGCTGAAACTCCAGCTCGGTGTGGGGTGATGAGTGGCGATAGGGAGGACCGTAACTGCTTCGTTGCTGACCAGTGCTGGTCATACCTGAAGGTCAAAACAGCGTGCATGAACCGATGGTCTCACGTTTGAATCTCGACAAATCATGCAGCAAAGTAGGCGAAGCAGACTGTGCAAACCAAGCTGTCAAGTGTACGGGGCTATCCTCTGATGCAGACAACAAAGATGGTCGTCTGGGGGTAGGGGTTGAGGCAGAAGATATATCGGTGGCTAGGATTTCCTCTGATGCAAACAACAGAGAAGGTTGGCTGGGGGTAACGACTGGAGCAGAAGACACGTCGGAGGTGCAACCAAACACAGAAAATTACGGAAGCCCAGAATATATCGTCACGTGAGGTGATTGGGACAGCAGGGGGTGAATGTACTTTGATGGACCCCACTACGTTGTGCTCTGTTGAAGATAAGGAAAAGGAATTGGGCCATAGTAATTAGGGGCCTAATTTTAAGGGGATGGTATATATCAGAAACAGCGGGTGCAAAAAGGATATTCAGGCCTTAACAATATGTGGATCTCAACCTGAAATCACCATGCAGCAGTCCAGTAAGAAAGGAAAAGAGATCATGAACGTTCTGTCCAGTTTAGAAAATTCCCCTTCGTCCAGGGGTGGTGGCCTCAAGGTTGTAGCGGATTGGGATAACAAGAATCCGGGTGACAAATATGGCTCATCTGAAGCAAAGGCAGCTCATAGTTACTCAAAACATGACTGGAGAATTGATGCTGACAGTGATTGGAGATAGCAAAACTATTGGGAGTGGATGGTTATAATCAGGCAGATATAGTGAACAATATACTCGATATGGAAAGCAGAGATAAGGCTGAGTTTTTGAGGATGGGGGGCAATGTTTGTGATCAATGAAGATTCTATCCTATAACATCAGGGGGTTGGGGAGGGGTGTTAAGTGAGCTACAATTCGGAAACTAATATCAAAAGAAAGGGTGGATTTGCTGTGCTTACAAGAAACTAAAAGAGAAATAATTGATGCTAAGGTGTGCACTGCACTATGGGGAGCTGATGATACCAATTGGGAATTCCTGCCAGCAATCAACAAGGCTGGAGGTCTACTTTGTATCTGGAGTAACAAGGTTTTTAGTTTGGAGAATAAGGTGTTAGGGGCTGGATTTATATATCTGGAAGGAATATGGGTTGCTGATGGCAGCAAAGCTACAATTGTGAATATTTACTCACCTTGTGAGGTATCTTTAAACAGAAAACTATGGGAGGATATAAGGCAGCTGAGAGTTACAAATATGGGGGATTTATGGTGCATAATTGGGGACTTCAACAATATCAGAAAATCTCAAGAAAGAATGGGGTTATGTCAGAGATACCATGATGATGGTATTATTAAGGAGTTTAACGAATGGATAGCTGATCTAGAAGTGGAGGATGTACCTTGCATTGGGCGTAACTTTACATGGTATAGACCAAATGGGACTGCCAAAAGTAAACGGGATAGAGCACTAGTATCAGCAGAATGGATTACTAAATGGTAGGGCACTACTCAGTTTATTTTGGAACGTAATTTTTCCGACCACTGCCCTATCCTGTTGAGATCCTCTGTGGCTGATTGGGGCCCCAAACCATTTAGGGTCTTGGATTGTTGGCTTCAGGATACTTCATTCAGGAAGCTAGTGTGTGATGGATGGAATTCCAATCTGATCAGTGGTTGGGGGGGGGGGGGGCTTCATTATAAAAGAAAAACTTAAGAATCTGAAACAGAGATAAAACACAATTTGGAGATATGCAGCTGAAGATTAAATCTTTGCAGATGGAACTCAACAAGTTAGAAATTGAGGGTGACATTTTAATGATGATGAGGTGCAGAGAAGAAAACAATTACAGGAGGAGTTATGGGCTGCAACCCAGGCAAATGCTTCAATCCTAAGGCAGAAGGCTAGATCCAAGTGGATCAAAGAGGGGGATTGCTATTCTAGTTTCTTTCATATGACAGTAAACTGGAAGCGCAACAGTAACATGATCAGAGGACTAATGGTTGATGGGTGTTGGATTGCGGAGCCCAACAGAGTTAAAGAAGAAATCAGGCTATTGTTCAAGAAGAAATTTGAGGAGTCGGTTATGAATAGACCTAACTTAGATGGCACTAAATTCAAAGCCATTGAACAGCAGCATTTGGACATTTTGATGGCCCGGTTTGATGTAACTGAGGTGAGGAATGCAGTGTGGGCTTGTGGCAATGAAAAGAGCCCTGGACCGGATGGTTTTAACTTCAAATTTATCAAACAGTATTGGGAGATCTTCAAAGCTGATTTTCTTCGTTTCATGGATGAATTTTATGTAAATGGTAAAATCCCTAAGGGTGGTAATGCTTCTTTGCTAACCTTAATTCCCAAGGTTAATGATCCACAGGGATTAGATGATTTCAGACCTATCTCTCTAATAGGTTGTGTGTATAAGGTTATGGCCGAGGTATTAGCTGCAAGGCTGAGAAAGGTGCTACTTTTTATTATTGACCATCGACAATCAGCTTTTATTCAGGGGAGACAACTGTTGCATAGCGTGCTCATAGCAAACGAGGTTGTTGATGAGGCAAAAAGAGAAAACAGAAGCTGCCTCGTGTTCAAAGTTGATTATGAAAAGGCATACGATTCAGTTAATTGGGAATTCTTGTCATACATGATGAAGCGGATGGGCTTTAGCTCTAGGTGGATTATGTGGATTGAAGGGTGCTTAAAATCTTCTTCTGTATCAGTTTTGGTGAATGGAAGTCCTACTACTGAATTCACACCACAAAGAGGCCTTAGACAAGGTGACTCACTTGCCCCACTCCTGTTCAACATTGTGGCTGAAGGCCTGACTGGACTGATGAGAGAGGCTCAGTCAAAGAATCTATATGAAGGATATAAGGTGGGGAGGAAAGGTGTTGATATCAGCATTCTGCAGTATGCTGATGACACTATATTCTTTGGTACTTCATCGACCAAAAACGTGAAAGTTATTGAGGTGATGTTGAGGAGCTTTGAATTGGTATCGGGACTGAAAATCAACTTTGCCAAGAGCAGATTTGGGGTCTTTGGGATGGATGATCAGTGGGCCAATAATGCTGCAGCTTATCTGAACTGTAGAAGGCTGTTGTTACCATTTTCATACCTCGGTGTTCCTATTGGAGCCAATCCAAGACGTATTGAGACATGGGATTCCTTAATCAAGAAATATGAGCGAAAATTAGCTAAATGGAAACAGAAATACTTTTCTTTAGGGGGAAGGGTCACCTTGATAAAGTCAACCTTAAACTCGATTCCTATTTTCCTTTTGTCTTTTTTCAGGGCTCCGAAGAAGGTGATTGATTGCTTGGAGAGAATTCAGAAAAGGTTTTTGTGGGGTGGTATTGTTGACCAAAGGAAGATAGCCTGGGTAAGATGGGAGCTGATTTGCCAACCAAAGGAGATTGGGGGGCTGGGAATTAAAGATTTAACTAAATTTAATCACTCTCTACTTGGGAAATGGTATTGGAATTTATTCCACCAGCAAGAGGACTTATGGGCACAAGTTTTAGACTCAAAGTATGGGGGCTGGAGGAGTTTGACATAACCTACAAGAACTGGCAAAGAATCTATTTGGTGGGGGGATCTCAGCTTATTTTATAACTCCAATGATGAGGGGCAGTGGTTTCGAAGTGGGATCAGATGGAAGGTGGGTTGTGGTTTCAAGATACTGTTTTGGGAAGATGGGTGGACAAATGACAGATCTACTTTGATGGAAAGGTACCCAAGATTGTATCAGCTATCTAATCAACAACAACAATACATTCATCATATGGGTACAATGACCCAATCTGGTCGGGAATGGAAGCTTAGCTAGAGAAGACATTTTATGGAGGGGGAGGTAGAATCTGCTGTAAACTTCATGAAAGACATCCAAGACATGGCTATACAATTACAGCAACATGATACTTGGATTTGGATGGCTGATCTGAGTGGAAAATATATAGTGGGAAGTGCTTATCATTGTATTGACAGTGAAGTGAATAGTCTGCCTCAAGAGGGTATATTTAAGGACTTATAGAGGCTAAAAGTACCTAATAAGGCACTATGTTCGTCTGAAGACTATTCAGGGACAGATTGCCTTCTAAGGTGAACTTGTGTAGATGGAACGTGGAACTCAGCGACAATTTATGCCCTTTTTGCAGGAATATTGAGGAAGATGTGTCCCACTTATTTTTCAGCTGTAATAGTATTATACCATTCTGGTGGGAATGTTTGTCATGGATCAATGTTGCAAGTGTATCTTCCGTAACTCCAAAAGAACATTTCCTTCAACACTCTTTTTACGGACACAATGGAATTAGATTGATGAGATGGCAGTCTTGGTGGGTAGCTCTGACATGGACTATTTGGTGTCATAGGAACAAAATCATTTTTCAAGATGCCAGTTTTAATAGGCATAACCTGATGGAGGATGCGCTATTCTTATGCTGGTCTTGGCTTAGAAATCTAGAGGATGGCTTTACTTTTCCTTTCCATTTTTGGTCTACTAATATGGGGGAGGCTTTTGTAATCAGGGGAGGGAAGGACTAAGATGTATTTTTTGTATGTTGACCTAGTTCTAAGTCAGAACTCGGGTGGCTTTTATCATGCTTCCATGTTTTAAGCTTCCTTCGTTCTGTTTTGTTATACTAGGGTATTGTTTTGCAGTGCTTCTTGTAATGCAGACAATTCTTTTTATATATATATATATATTATTTATTTTTGCTGGCCAAAAAAAAAAAGAATGCCACGCCGCAACCAACTCGAAACACCGATGCAGCGACCCCATGCAGGGCCCTCTTCTGGAGAGAGAAGTTCACGCACACGACCTATGACGCATCTATCGCAAGTGTCACATTGGAGCCGCCTCCTTCCGCCTCTAGGCATGCTTTATTCACAGGTGAACACCTGTTGCAACTACGGGCCTTCGTTGGCTGCCACTGAGGTTTTTCGGTGCAACCACACAATTGGAACAGTCTTTATTTTCGTTTTTGTTGGGTTTACCACGTTTGTAACAAGCTTGGTTCATGTCACATGGTCTAGCTTGAGGGGGAGTGTGACATTATGTTTTGATATTATTCCTGATATTGTATTTATTATTAAAATATTATATTTCCTATTAGTCGGTAATTGTTTGATCTTGTAATAGATATTGATTCTCTTTTCGATATTATAAATAACATATGGTTTGGTCTACATTGACACAACATTACATGGTAAATAACACTGCTATAACTACTATAAATAAACAGCCAATGGGACATTCTCTTTAGGCATTTAGAATATACAATTCAGTTATTCAAGTTGGTATTAGAGCCTGGTTGAGGGATAATGAAAAATCGTGCTCCACCGAGGACCAACTGTCCCCAGTGTACCTCTTTGCTTGTCCTTCGTTGTCTCCCTTCTTCCACCTACCTATTTCCACATTCTAGTGGACCTTTATACGCGAAGTACCTTTTCCAGCAATCCTTTTTCATTTTTTTCACTTTCTGGCGACATTTTCTTCTACGAGCAGCATTGCCACTCCAACGACATTTCCGACCATTGACCCCATCACCTGACTCGTCTTCCGCTGATCTACATGGCAGTTGACACGACATCGGCATCCGATATCTAACGCCCTCTCACTCGCCTTTTTTTATATGCCAGACAGCCTCAACGTGAAACTTTTGTCGGCGCGTGACGTCCTTTTTTGCCGGTGACATCACTGACAAACTTGCCAGTTTCCAATCTGTCCAAATCTTATCTTTGTTTGTCCTTAAGATCTCTGACGTGCAAGTACTGTTATGTGTTATTCGGTTCCTGTCTCTCTCAACAATGGCTTCCATTGCCTTATCTCTGTCCCATATGCACTGGCCTCATCTTTGTCCTAGATGCCCTGGTCCTTGTTTTTGTCCCAATTGCATTGGCCCTT
Source organism: Glycine tomentella (assembly GCA_007407185.1). NCBI lineage: Eukaryota > Viridiplantae > Streptophyta > Magnoliopsida > Fabales > Fabaceae > Glycine > Glycine tomentella. The sequence goes on along the minus strand of PYAF01001690.1, from coordinate 53,034 downwards.
GTCTATGTCCCAGATGAACTAGCCCTTGTCTTTGTCCTAAATATACTGGCCCTGTTTATGTCCTAGGTGCACTATTTCCGACGATTGTCCCAAATGCATTAGTCGTGCCTTCAATTTGAATAATTATGTCTTCCACGAAGGAAATTGAAATTGACTGTCACTTAATGCAAGAGAAGACAATTTATGGAGAAGTCACTACCAGATATTTTTACCAAGTCACTTAGATGGCTGAGGAGGGTGAGTCCGGGCACAACGGTAAAGTTGTGTCTTAGTGACTTGTTGATCATGGGTTCGAATCCGGAAACAGTCTCTTTGCATATGCAAGGGTAAGACTGCGTACAAATATCCTTCCCCCTTATCTGCGCATAGCGTGGAATCTCCGAGCAATGGGGTACGTAGTATTTTTAGTTTTTACTTAGATGGCTGAGGACATTCTACATTTGTTCCAAGCTGGATGCATACAACAAGCAGAATGTGAAATCATAGGAGATGGACCCCACAAATCACTGTATAATAATTCCAGAGATTTAAATACAGTTTGAGAAGATTGAGAAAGTAAACGATATATCTTGCCCATACAACAAGCAGAACAAAAGGGCATATAATCCTTAACAGAAAATTTCAGATTACAGTGATTAAGAACAAGCCTTAAAGCTTGGGAATTTGGGTGTCCCAGCCTAAGGTGCCAAGTATACACAGAATTGGGCACTTTATTATTACAATCAGAAGTGGAAACAATGTTTATACAAGGAGAAACAACAACAGCTTAAGAGACAGCTGGACAGAATTTCCGGCTAGGAAACTGATACAAGCCATCAGGTGCAACGTCACCTTGAAGAAGGATTTCATTGGAATCCTGCAATTTGACAAAGCAACTATTAGCATGCAACACATGAGCAATTTGCTGACACTTATGAGGTTCTTAGTTATTTGAGGAACATGAACAGACCTTCTGCTGACACTTATAACGAAATTGAACGAAATTGAATTCAGCTCCTGGACACACTCTAATTTCCTTTCAGCTGAAATTTTCAGACCTTGTCTTTTACCAAAGATTTGGTCTGGACACTCAAAAGGTGAATTCTGCTGAATATTCTGAGAATTGTTGGTCACATGAAACAAAGCTCCAGAATCTGGAAACCAAGAGGTGGAAGAAGTAGCATCAGAATTGGCTACCATAGCTTGTGGAGGACAAGATCCAGAGTTCTAAGATTGGCCTTGTCATGAAGGAGATGAAGAGAAATTCTGAGATTGGCCTTGCCATTGAGAGGAGTTCATATTGTTTTGCTGCTGAGTTCCAATTGGAACCAAAGGAGATGTTCCAATTCTGATTCTGGTTTTGAGACCAGTTAGCGATTACCATTACTATTATGGCCATTGTTTGAGACTTGATACTGAGGATTGTATCTATTGTAACAAGTGAGGGCAGCGTGATTGTACTTAAAACACAATTGACACTGAACCAAACTCCGACTACCACGGCCACCACTGCGACCACCACAATGGTTGAAGCCTCCTCCACCTCGATTATTATGACCACCAGAAACCCTAGAATCAGAGGAATACTGATTTGTGTACATCATATTGGTATTAGAAAAGGATCTAGAATCTACTTCTAACACCGACTGCAAAGAGTTTCCGTGAGTTCACTGTTGCCGCAAAGGAATTGCTCAACTAGCTGAGTTTGACATACTTTTGAAGTCGCAGTTCTGGCGCAAGAATTAAACCTTCAGCCTCTTCGATTGAAATATGTGGAAGACGACTCTATGAGAGCAACAACCGAATCAAAATATTTAGGAAGACCTTCAAGGATTGAATCCATGTGCTCACGATAGGTTGTAGCATCTCCTCCTGAAGCGCGATCTTCAATAATCATCTTGATCTTAACTAGAAATTCCAAAACAGGATGACTATCGAGATAGGTGGGACGAAGTTTCGATCGAAGTTGTCGTGCCTTCGTTTGAGTTTGATGATGAAAATAAGTGTGGGTTTTATCCCAAACTTGGTACGCATGCAACGATCCAAGAACTCGAGCAAGCATCGAGCTGAAAGTGTTGACTGAAGCCAAACAAGAAGAAATGTGTCTTGCTTCTGCCACATCAAGAACTGAGGATTAACGCGATCGAGATCATGATTGGCATCAGAAAGGTATTGTGGAGGGATTTGAGGACTAGCTATGAAACTATTGAGGCCAAGCGCAGTAATCGCTGACTCAATTTGCCGCTCCACAGCAAAAAATTCTTATTGAGCTTTTCCGTGATTTGTTGTAGAAATTGACGAAGGAGGAGTATCATGGTTCATTGGTGTATAAGTGACCGGAGTCGGAGTACCATTCGCCAAAGTCTTGCCGGTGTTGAATGGAATCTCACCAACGTTTGCTGAAGCCATGAAAATGGATCAGAACGCTCTGAATGCCATGTTGACAAACTGATAGTATTGATATCAAATGAGCAATTACAATTGGCCAATGAGTCTCAGTGTACAATCTGATATATATGTAGAGCAGAGACCCTAACTAACTGACAGCTGTACACAGCTGTTCTGACTAACAAAGGGTTAACTCTATAACTAGTAGAGTTAACTTGCAGAGTATGCACTCACATCCTTTACTAGGATAAATTGAATTCTGTTTCTTTTATCTACCCGTATCATATTATAAACTTTCGATGTACTAGCCTCTTGAATAAATTCAGTTATCATTCCAGTTTCTTAAGAGAATCATTCAATTATGAGAATATTTTTAACTCAGTTTTGTTCCATCCATTCGTAGATGGTTGAGGAAGCTGGTGGCACAGTTTCTCGGATGGATGGAGGAAAATTTTGTGTTTTTGATAGATCTGTTTTGGTTTCAAATGGTCAGCTCCATGCAAAGGTTAGTCTTTTCTAATTTTGCTTTTGGGAGACATTTATATTGAACCTTTTGGATTACACTGGTGTCCTTTGACTTTAAGAGCTCTAACAAGTTTCATCGCCATTCAGAGACAAATGTTTACAACCCTACGCTTCTAATTTTTAATTTTATGTTAGTTCCCCAACCCTTTTAATTTTCTTTGCCTATTTAGCACATTAACAGAACTCCTCACTCCCCAGTCTTGCAATCTCCTCTATTGTCTTATCCTTACCTATTGCAAGCTTCTACATAGAACTGACATTCCTTTAACTGCACATAAGTTATCCATAGTAAAATGCCGGTTTAAAGGGACACCAATTAGTGCTGCTAAAGCTTTGTCATAATACTGCCCAACCTTTTGCATGTCAAGTGCAAGATACTCTCTATGACCCTTCTTATAAGAATCTTTTCAAGTTGTTTTTTGCATTAATTATTTTTTAACCCAAATACCCTTAATTGCTTTACAATAAATGTTATGCACTAAAAAGATAAATATATGATCTCTCTTATAAGGATTAAATAAGAAGACTAGTACACATTAATTAATTAGACAGAAAAGTACTTAAGCGAAAAAAGAGAACTTATGAGTCCCAATAATTTTAAGGTAATTTGGTACATAATACAAACTATTAACAAATTTAATGCTCCTAACTATATTAACCAACTTTTTTAAAGGGTATGAATTAGTTAAAAGAGTCTTATATTTCGTGAAAAGAGTAGTTCTTTTTCCAAAAACAAAATGCATATAAGAAAAAAAACATATTCAGTGGTCAATCCCTCTCTAGTCTCAATCAGCACTTGGATCAAGATTACGTTAATTTAAAAATTCCAATTTTTTTTTCGGAGTTTCACATATCTACACCATCTGTTTCTATGGTTATTTTTAGTTGTGATGAAGTGTCCTAAGTATCGAGTGAATGAATACTAGGTTTTTAGTAGCCCCTACCTTAGGTGATCATCCACTGTATTAGTGTTTTTGGACGAGTCCAGTACATTTCGTTATCCTGAATCGACAACATGCTTGACAATACTGAAAAAATGCTTCGAGAGAATCAAAACTATACTGCTGACATTTTGACATTCTTATGCTAATTCTATAATTAAGCTGCATCATGTGCTAATAATAAATTTAATATGGTTTACAATTATTAGTTTTCTGTTGGACTTATTTTATGATAAGTTCAGAATATATATAATGAAGTGAGTGAATTTTATAGATTGGAGTTAATGCTAATCAAAGTGCAATTTTTATGCCTGCTTCACAGCTTCTGGAGAGAATTGGACCTGCAACAGAGAAACTAAAAAACAAGGGAATTGATTTCTCATTGTGGTATAAACCGGAGAACTACAGGGCTGACGTTTAAGGCACCAAACAATTGCTTTTGTTCATGGACACTGCTAACAGCTAGCAGATGATATTTTTTTCTTTTTAGATTTGTAAAATCTGCTTGTCATAGTTATAAATAACGTTTGTGAAATTTTTTTCCCGATCACGATAGTTACAGTTTGTTCAACATTTATGAGAGCCACAAAATTTGGACATTGAAATATTTACAATATATTTATACGTGAGGCAATTTTTTAAAGTAATTTTAAAATCTTCATGACAGTGTCGTAAACAACAATCTTAAAACTCAACTCGATAAAGCATATACATCATTTGCACTAAACTGTCAGAATTTCTGTTTATCTTCCTTTTCATTGGTAATAATACCATCTATAAATATTACAAATATATTTACAGCCATCAATAGCAAGCAATAATGACACAATTATTCTAATTCCTATAATTAGGAAATCTATAATGAATACACACAGATTATTTATATAAATAGACAGATTATAATCAACATATAATAAGAAACACTATAATCAACATATAATATAAAACATTAATTGCAGAATCCTTGATTGACATTCCCCCGCAAATTGATGTGGCTGGTCAAGGAGCGTCAATTTGCTGATAAGAAATTGATGGCAGGGTCGCAGTACAGTCTTGGTCAAGATATTTACAAGCTGAAGTTGTGACGGGACATGAGGAAGAGATATAAGTTGATTGTCCAATGCTTCCCTAATAAAATGATAATCCACCTCGATATGTTTTGTGCGTTCATGAAAAATCGGATTATTGGCAATCTGAATGACACTTGTATTGTCAGCGTAGAGTGGTGTGGCAATGATTTGAGGGAAGGCAAGCTTATGCAAAAGTCCACGAAGCCAAATGATTTCAAAGCATGCCATAGACATAACCCGATATTCAAATTTCGTTGAGGACTTAGAGACATGAGATTGCTTTTTACTCTTCCAAGATATTAATGCAGAACCAAGAAACATGCACCAACTAGTTATTGATTTTCGTGTATCAGGACAATCTGCATCACTATAACCAACCAAACTAACAGACTATCCAATAGGAAAGAATAGTCATTGAATAGAGGTGCCTTTCAAGTAATGAATGATACTTCATAATTACTCGTTGGACAATAAAGGCAACGGGGCGTGTAATGGCCAAATAGTTGAGGCTGCCTACCAGCTGACGATATAATAGCGAATCAGACAACAAATCACCCTCATCACAATGATACTTGACATTAACCTCAAAAGGAGTATCCAATAGGGTAGTCGAAGCAAGACTAACTAATGAAAGTAAATTTGTAGGATACTTATGTTGATGAAGAAAAATTCCTTTAGAATCTAAGTAAACCTCAAGGCCTACCAAATAGTGAAGGCCACGTGGTCTTTCACATGAAAAGAATCCAAAAGCTACTTTTTAATTTGTTGAATGGCTGCATGATCAGAATTGGTAATAATCATATCATCAACATAAATAAGTAGAAGAACAATACCAGTGGGTGTGTGATGAATGAACAAGAAATAGTCAAAGTGACTCTAAATAAAGGAAAAACCAAGAAGAGTAGTTTGAAACTTTTCAAACCATGCTCATGGAGCCTATTGCAAACCGTATATAGAACGATTGAGCTTCCACACATCATCAGAGGAGGAAAACAACCCAAGAGGAGTCATGTAGATATCTTCTGCCAAGACGCCATAAAGAAATGCATTCTTCACATCCATTTGAGTGAAGGAGTAGCCTTGAGAAGCTGCAATAGAAAGAATGGTCCTAATAGTAGTAATTTTTGCAATGGGTGAAAACATCTCATCATAAATCTACACCATACTTTTGTTTATTACCAAAAGCAACCAAACAGGCTTTATAACGGTTAAGAGTGCCAACAGAATTTAGCTTCATTGAATAAACCCATTTGCAACCAATGGGCTTAACACTTGGAAGCCGAGGAACAATGTCCCATGCAAAATCTCTTGAAGGGCCTGGAGTTCATTATCCATTGCCTTAACCCAACAAATATCTTTATCTGCCTAGGAATAACATGTAGGAATAATTGTGCTAGATAAAGTAGCAGTAAGAGAAACGTGTCCAAATCCATACATATTTGGCGGCGTGAGAAACCCGTTGTGAACGTCGTAAAGTTACTGAAGTAGGGACGGGTGGCGGATAAGGAGGGAGAAGGGACAAAGTAGGATTGCACCTGACATAAACTTTACTTGGTTTCAATTGTTCTACAGAATGGGAGACATCAGAAAAATAGGAAGTATAACAAAACCATTTGAAGAAGGACTATAACATGGGAAAAAATGTTGGTGGTCACAGAAAACGACATTCCTAGAGATGTGTAAACGATTAACAGTAACATCATAACACAATAACCCTTTGTGAGTGGTACTATAACCCAAAAAAGCACACATGATAGATTGAGCCCCTAGTTTATAAAGTTCAGGAGGTGGAAGGTGGACAAAGCATACACAACCAAAAGAATAAAGATTAGTATAATCAGGATGTTAATGAATGAGGTGAAAGAAATGGGAATAAAACCTAAGAATTTGAGAAGGAAGGCAATTGATTAGAAAAATAGTCGTTGATAGAGCTTCAACCCAAAATTAAGAGGGGACAACGGCTTTAAGAAGCAAGGAACGGGTGACACCAAGCAAAAGCCAATTTTTATGTTTGGCGATGCCAGTTTATTGAGGCATATATGTGTTAGACTATGGGCAAACATACCAATGATGTCGCAGGTTACAAAATATAAAAGAGATAATCTCCATAGGGACTTTGTTGAAAATGAATGGAACACTTCAAAACATTTTAAAGTGATAAAGATCTTGTGGAAAAACTCTGATTTGAAAATTTTAATTTACCAAGGTTCAACCAATTCACCCCCCCTCTTGGTTGTTTTGAAGTGTTCCATTCATTTTCAATTGGCATCAAGAGCTGGTTCTTGAAAGTTACTCAAGATCACTTTTTCTTTTCAAAAAAGAAACATGAATACTTCACAAATAACCTTTAAGGAGGGTGCTTCTTTAAACAGACCTCCTATGTTTGAAGGGGAACATTTCAGTTTTTGGAAAAATAGAATGAAGATCTTTATTCAATCAAATGACCCAGAAGCATGGAATGCAATAGAGAAGGGTCCTTTTATTCCAAAGAAAACTGTAGCAAATGAGCTGATTCCCAAAGAATGGGATGAGATGACTGAGGCTGAACAAAGGGCTGCACAATATGATTTTAAAGCTAAAAATATGATCACCTCTGCACTTTCCTCTGATGAATTTTTCAGGACTGTGAGATGCACACGCAAAAGAAATGTGGGAGATGTTGGAAATTACTCATGAAGGAACTGAGGAAGTTAGAAGATCAAGGAAGCATGCCTTGATCCATGAGTATGAAATATTCAAGATGAACACCAATGAGAGCATTTCTCAGCTGCAGACCAGATTTACTCACATTGTAAATCACCTTTTGGGTCTTAGAAAGGTCTTTGACACTGAAGAATTAAACATCAAAATATTGAAGTGTTTGACAAGACCTTGGCAACCAAAAGTTACAGCAATCAAGGAGTCCATGGATCTATCAAAGATGTCTATGCTGCACTATTTGGTAAGCTTCTTGAATATGAATTAGAAATGTCACAATTAACATCTTGTGAAGATGCAGAAAAGAAAACAAGAAGCATAGCCTTGAAAGCTTCAACTTTGAAATCTGAAAAGGAAGAGGAAACAAGTGAAGAGGATGATGAAGATAATGTAAACTTGGTGGTCAGAAAGTTCAGCAAATTTCTGAAGGAAAACAAGAATAAAAGGTTCACTAAAGGCAGCAAAAACAACAACCTCAACAAGAAGATTGACAACAATTTCACATGCTTTGAGTGTGGCAAACCAGGTCACATTAAATCTGAATGCTCAATCTACTTGAGGAAGCAACAAGGTGAAGGCAAGATGAAAAAGGAAGGAAAAGCCAAAAGAGCATACATAGCTTGGGAAGATAATGAGTCAACAACTTTAGATTCTTCCACAGAAAATGAAGAAGCTAACATGTGTCTCACCTCCACCATCAATGAAGATGATGATGACTTGCTAAGTGATGGAGATGAGGTAAATTCTGAACTTGATCAAGCTATTCATGCTTTTCAAGACATGCATGAGGAAGCCCAAAGACTTGCAAAATCCAATAATAAGCTCAGAGGAAATCTTAGATGGCATATTGAAAAAATTACTGAATTGCAAAATGAGATTTGCAACATGAAAGAAGAAAATGAAAAACTTGTTTCAAGTTACAAATTGAATGGATGTGTGTGTGCTTCTTCCTCTAGCAATGTTGACAAGTATAAATTGCTTCAAAAGGATTTTGATGAGTATAAACAAAGTCAAGGTGAAAAATATATGTTGCTCTTAGCCAAAAACAATGATTTGATTGATCTCTTGAGAAAGTTTTACAAGGGAAAATGCAACTTGGTTGAATGTTAAGTGCGCACAAGTATGCTGGAGATACTTCTGGTTTGGGGTACAAACATGGCTCAAAAACATTTGGTAAAACAGTTTTTGTACCTCCAAAACAGAAGAATCAGAAGTGGCAAAAGAATTCAAGGATTAATGAAAATTCTGGTTTTGGGAAAACTTCAAAATCTGTCACTTGCAACTATTGTATGAAAAAGGGGCACACATCATTTAAATGCTATGCTAGGAGATTCTATGTGCCTAATGGAGATTGCATTTGGATTCCTAAAAGAAAGAAAAATGTTGGACCCAACTTCAATTGGGTACCTTCCCTTGAAATTTGATTTGCATTTTGTAGGTGTGTCTAAGAGCTAGAACATCAACTTGGTATCTTGACAGTGGATGCTCTAGACACATGATGGAGACATGTCCCTACTCTCAAATTTGACTTTAAAAGAAGGAGGATATGTCACCTATGGAGATAATAATAAAGGGAAAATAATTGGAGAAGGTAATACTGGAGATAGCCTCAAAGCCAAGATAAAAAATGTGTTGTATGTAGATGGATTAAAGCACAATTTGTTAAGCATAAGTCAGCTGTGTGACAAAGGCTTTAAAGTGAATTTCAACAAAGAATGCTGCATAATTTCTGATGATAAAAATGGTAAGGTACTGCACATAGGTAAAAGGAAAGGTAATATATATGTGCTTTCAATTGATCATGCATTATTTCATAAATCTTCTTGCCTAATAAGCAAAATTGATGAAACTTGGCTGTGGCATAGAAGAGCAAGTCACATAAACATGTATTACATGAACAAGCTTATTAGAAAAGATTTAGTAATTGGATTACCCAAACTCAAATTTGAGAAGGACAAACTTTCTGATGCTTGTCAAAAGGGGAAACAAACAAATGACTCTTTTCAAAGTAAAAACATTATTTCCACCTCTAGACCACTTGAACTTCTTCACATTGATTTGTTTGGTCCTTCTAGAACTATGAGTTTAGGTGGGAATTATTATGGACTTGTGATTGTGGATGATTACTCTAAATATACTTGAACTTTGTTTTTGAAATCCAAGAGTGATGCTTTCCTTGCTTTTAGAAAAGTGGCCAAGCTTACTCAAAATGAGAAAGGGTGTAAAATTGTCTCAATAAGAAGTGATCATGGTGGTGAATTCCAAAATGAACATTTTGAAAAATTCTGTGAGGAAAATGGAATTAACCACAAC
>PYAF01001690.1:23147-37674 GCA_007407185.1 Glycine tomentella | reverse complement strand
CTGTGGCCACAAATTCTGAGACGTTGTGAAGCTGAGATCTCAGTCATGCATCATATAATAAGATGAGCATGCATTTTCTTACATTGCATAATAAAGATGTGATGATATACATGTGTTGAGTAATTGATGATAATTAAATTTGAGTAAAACGTTTTAATTAATTCTCTGTATTATTATATAACCATTTACGTATATTTAATATTATGTCTGTTTATATTTAAATTTTGTTTATCAATGACTTACCCTATTTTGTGTCTTGTGGTTGACACCTGTGATGACCCCAAATAATTTGGGCGAGCAGAGGAACAGTGATATGAATGTTGTACGAGAAGATATGATGAAGCTTGTGTGATGATTTTCTGTTTTTGATTATCTATACTTTGATCTGTATTTGGTGTTGCGCTGTCTGTACTAAGCTGTTTGTAATCTATTTGGTGAAGAATTATTTGGGACTGTACCTGGACTGTTTAATAATTTCATTTGTATTAAAGGACTATAATTATATGGATCGTGGTGAGGGAAAGTCGCTTTTGTTACAAATAAATTACACAAAACTTGCAAGAAAAGAGAAAAAGGATTTTCGTGAAAAATTTATAACTAATTTGATTTCAATACAAAGTGAACACAATATTTTATCTAAAATAAACCAAGCACGAGAGGGTAAATAGAGGCGTTACACTCTCCAAACAACTGCAAATAGCCAAATACAAATCATTCGGGCATCAAAGAGTTTAAGGCAAGATGCATAAGCATGTATATAGCAATGTTAACATATTTTAAGAGTTATCAATTGAAAAATCCTAGGTTTCTTTTATGCCATTCAAGTGGATGTAGAAGGACCATTAGCAAATTGTTTTTGGGTTCATTCAAGATCTATAATGTCTTACAAATATTTTGGTGATATTGTGACACCCAACATAATTAACAAATAGATATAAGATGCCTTTTGTTTCATTTACTATGGTTAATCATCATCAACAATCCATTCTTTTTGGTTGTACTTTGTTATGGGATGAATATAATTTGTTTGGTTGCTAACTACATGGTTAGAAGCAATATTGTTTGAAGTTCATCCTACAACTATAGTCATGGACCAAAATGTTTCTATTACTAACGCAGTTGCAAGGGTGTTTTTAACAATTCATCATTATTGTATCTAGCACATTCATAAAAAAATTCCAAAGTACTTGAGCCATGTTTATAATGCCCATGGTGAATTCAAAAATCAATTTTACTAGTGCATTCATCTATCTCTCACTATTGATGAATTTGAATATGATTTGAAAGCAATAATAAATAAATTTGGGTTGCAAGATAATCAGCGATTGCAAAAGATATATTCTATTAAAATGGATTCTTGCATATATACGTCATAACTTTTGTGTTGGAATGTCCATCACCCAAAGGAGTGAAAATATGAATAAGTTTTTTAAGGATTTCTTGAATTCAAGTACTCCATTGTACAAGTTTGTGAACCAATACAATAAGGTTCTTGATTCATGTTATAACAAGGAAAGAGAGAAGACTTTCAAGACATTAAATTCAAAGCCATTTTTGAGAACTCTTTATCCCATTGAAGAAGAAGCTTTGAAAAGTTAAACACAAATAATGTTTAAAATATTTCAGGATAAGTTGGTTGGCTCTCAAAAATTTAGTGTCAAGAAAGTTAATTTTGTTGCTAAAGTGGCCACATAAAAGGTTCATGAAATTTACAATGAGAAGACAACATACAATCTGACTTATCATGTTAATTCAAAAGAAGCAAGTTGTAGTTGTCATCTATTTAAGTTTCTGGATACCTTTGTAGACATGTGTTAACAATATTCATAAAGAAAAATGTCCATTCTCTCCCTCCACAATATATTCTAAGTCGATGGATCATTAATGCTAAGGAGAAAGTGAAAGCATTGACAAGTGCGGAATTTGAGAAAGGCAACGATGAAGCTTCCAACACTTCATTATTTAACAGTGTTATGGTTGAATGTTTTGAACTATTTGAAAAAGGTTCATGATCAAAAAAGAATCATCATGTTGCAATTGAAGCTGTGTGAAAGGTAAATGTGTTAGACATTGAACGATTCATACATCTCTTAATGTTTTGATGAAAACAAATATATAAATTTATGTTAACCACTTTGTTGCATGTAAGTCAACAAGTTTGATGACTGAAAGCAATACAATGTAAGACTTATCCATAATGGATACCTCATCTACTGGAAGTAGGAAGTACTCGTCCAGTCCATCCAAACACCAATTTAAATACGCACATTTGTTTGAATATATCAGTTTATGTCATTTTATATGATTCTATTTAAAAGGAACATATCTGCGAATCTATCTTATATTTCCTTTTATATATCTAATGACTGTGTTGAGTTATGAATGATAGTTATGAAAATTTTGTTCAATATAGGGGGAGTTGCAAGAAGAGTCAAAGAAAGAATGAAGAAGAAGCTTGATGCTTGCCTAAAGATATTTTTGCTTTTTACATGCCCAATCAAGTATGAAGACATTTGCAATTTGTTCAAGTTTGATTCAAGTACATTGCTTTGTGATCCTTGCATTGCAATTTGCATGCCTCATTTAACTTGCATACATAGGTGCAATAAAACATGAAAGCTGCTAAATGATTTCAAAAGAAATTAAGTTCTCATGGCTAAGTTTTTAGAAAAATGAAAACTTATTGTTTTAATTGATTAAATGCTTTTTTTTCTAAATCTAGAAAAGCCATGAAGAACACTTTAATCGATTACAATATTGGTTTAATCGATTACATAGTGCATTTTGGAAAATCATACATTGTTGCTTTAATCGATTACCATTAATCATAATCGATTACACAAGCTTATTAGAAAACTATGCTTTTCTGCTTTAATCGATTACATTGCGTAATAATCGATTATTCTGTTCGTAATCTGTTTCCATAAAACTGAGGAACAATTTAATCAATTATTTAGTTGTTTTAATTGATTACATATTGCAAAATAATCGATTACACCAGCGGATTAATCGATTATTGTCAGTTAAATCAGTTTTATATAAAGCTTTGTGGGTCAGTACTTTATATATAGACCTTGTGCGCAATATTCTGAACATATGAGTGACTTACCCAAAAGACACCAAGCTTTCTAAGTGTTCAAGAGACTGATTTGCTAGTGAATAACATATCTTGTGAAGATCAAGATTTCTGAGTTTTTAGTGAAGATGTGTTAAAGAAAAGAAGTTTTCAAGATATTGATTCTGAGCGTTAGAATTCATACAACATGGAATGTGTGGTAATCCCAACTCATTTTATTCATTCATGCATGAAGGATCACAAGTAGTGTTTATCTTGAATCTTTCTTTTTAGATTTTCTGATATTTTGTTGTGTTGTAATATTTCAAATTGATTATTTTCAAGTATTCTAGAGTAGGTTTCTCTAGGTTTGGAGATCTGAGTAGGTTTCTCAAGATCTTTGTGATTTATATTCTAATAGTGTTTTAGAATTCAGAATCTTTATCTAGTATTGATAGAGATTGTCACTTGTTGTGCTTGTATGCTTGTATAAGAATAATTTGATATAGTGAAAACTCTAACCTACTGTTGATTGGAAGACATTGGATGTAGTCTCCAAGTTTGTGAGGTGAACCAATATAAATTGCCGTGTGTTGGATTCTTTATCTGTTTTTCTTTCATTACTATTGTTTGGAAATCAATATACAATCAACAAGAAGCATTTAAGTCATTACATGCATTCCAAGGCGATTTTAGATTGAAAGAAAACTCTGTTTTTGATCAAGGGTGATTGAGTGATACGATCCAAATTTTAATTCCATAAATTGCTTTAAAGAAAAGTTTTTAAAGATAGTCTTAACAATTCACCACCTCTTGGTTATTTGAAGTTTTCATTGTATTTTTCATTGGTATCAAGAACTGGTTCTTGAGATTTATTCAAGATCACTATCTTTCATAAAAAAATGAATATCACTCAGATTACTTTCAAAGAGGGTGCCTTCCTAAATCGTCTAACGATGTTTGAGGGAGAACATTTTAGCTTTTGGAAAAATCGTATGAAGATTTTCATACAATCTAATGACTCGGGTGCATGGAATGCTATAGAAAAGAGCCCTTTGGTTCCAATGAAAACTATTGATGGTAAATTGATTCCCAAAGATTGGGATGAAATGTCAGATGCTGAAAAAGGAATAGTTCAATATGATTTTAAGGATAAAAATACGATCACCTCAGCACTTTTTTCTGATGAGTTTTTCAGGACTGTTAGGTGTACAAGTGCTAAGGAAATGTGGGATATGTTATAAGTTACTCATGAAGGTACAGAGGATGTACGAAGATCAAGGAAACACACTTTGATTCATGAGTATAAGATGTTTGTGATGAACTCCACAGAAACCATATCTCAGATGCAAACAAGGTTTACTCACATAGTAAATCATATTCTTGGTCTTGGAAAGACTTTTGATGTTGAAGAGTTAAACATAAAAATTCTTAAATGTCTTACAAGATCATGACAACCAAAAGTTACAACTATTAAAGAATCAAAAGACATCTCCAAAATGTCTATGGCTGCACTTTTCAGTAAGCTACTTGAATATGAGTTAGAAATGTCTCAACTAATAAATTTTGAGAATGTAGATAAAAAACAAAAGAGTATAGCTTTAAAAGCTGCATCATCAAGTGTGGAGAAATAAGAAGATTCAAGTGATGAAGATGAAAGTGATGAAAACCTGAACCTAATAGTAAAGAAGTTCAGCAAATTTATGAAGAGAAACAAAAACAGAAAGCCATCAAAGTTCAACAGCAAAAAGGACAACAACAACAATAAATCCACCAACTTCACATGCTTTGAATGTGGTAAGGTTGGCCACATCAAATCTGATTGCCCAATTTTTCTAAAGAAGCAACAAGGTTAAAGGAGGATTAGGAAAGATGCTAAGCCAAAGAAAGCATATATTGCTTGGGAAGATAATGAATCAACAACATTTGGATCAGTTAGTGAGAATGAAGAAGAAGCAAATGTTTGTCTCACATCAACTCTAAGTGATGATGAAGAGTTCTTTAGTGTTGAATCTGAGGTAAATTCTGAATACGATCAAATTGTTGATGTTTTCCATGATATGCATAGTGAGGCTCAAAAGTTAGCAAAATCAAATAATAAACTTAAAGGAGATTTAAGATGGCACATCACCAAACTTGCATAAATGCAAAGTGAACTTTGTAAATTGAAATAAGAGAATGAAAAACTTCTTTCAAATTACAAGGCCAATGGGTGTACATGTCCTTCTGCCTCTTCTAAGATTGAAAATGCAAGTTGTTGCATGAAGAGTTTGATGATTTCAAAAGAATTCAAGGAGAAAAGTATATGTTACTACTTTCTAAAAATAGCTACTTGGTTGATCTTTTGAAGAATTATAGAGGTAAATGCAACTTAGCTGAAATATTAAGTGTGCAAAAATATGTCAGAGATACTTCTGGATGGGGTTACAAACAAGGTTCAAAACGTTTTGGAAAAACTGTATTTGTACCACTAAAATAGAAGAATCAAAGGAGCTTTTATAATTCTAAAAGTTGAATCAAAATGATTACTTTGGCAAAAATCAAAAGCTGTAACTTGTAATTACTGCATGAAGAGAGGACATACATCTTATAAGTGTTTTGCTAGAAAATATTATGTACCAAATGGAGAATGCATTTAGGTTCCAAAGAAAAAGAAAATAGCTAACCCCTATGGATCCAACCACAATTGAGTACCTTTTTTTGCCACTAGATTTGAATTTTGCAGGTGTGTCTTAGAGCAAAATCATCACTATGGTATCTTGATAGTGGATGCTCTAGACACATGACAGGCGACATATCCATGCTTACAAATGTCAAACTAAAAGATGGAGGATTTGTTACTTATGGTGATAATAACAAAGGCAAAATAATTGGAAAAGGAAACATATGAGACAACATTAGGACTATGATAAGAAATGTTCTATATGTTGAAGGGTTGAAGCATAACCTCCTAAGCATAAGCCAATTATGTGATAAAGGGTTCAATGTTTCCTTCAACAATAACTATTGTTTGATACGTGATAGTCAAAATGGTGAGGTTATACATGTTGGGAAGAGGAAAGGTAACATCTATGTACTTTCAATTGAGCATGCATTCATTCACAATACTAATTGCCTAATCAGTAAAACTAATGATACTTGGTTATGTCATAGGAGAGCAAGTCACTTGAACATGCATCATATGAATAAGCTCATTAGAAAATACTTAGTCGTTGGCTTACCTAAGCTCAAATTTGAGAAGGATAAAATATGTGATGCTTGTCAAAAGGGGAAACAAACAAAGAATTGTTTTCAAAGCAAAAATGTATTTTCAACTACTAAACCTCTTGAGTTATTGCACATGGATTTATTTGGTCCTTCAAGAACTATGAGCCTAGGAGGTAACTACCATGGTCTTGTCATTGTTGATGATTTTCTAGATACACATGGACTTTGTTCATAAGATCCAAGAATGAAGCATTCACAACATTTAGCAAATTAGCCAAGACTATTCAAAATGAAAAGGCTTGCAATATTGTTTCAATAAGAAGTGATCATCGTGGTGAATTCCAAAATGAAAATTTTTTTGTGAGGAATATGGAATCAACCACAATTTTTCTGCTCCAAGAACACCTCAACAAAATGGTGTTGTGGAAAGGAAAAATAGATACCTTGAAGAAGGTACTAGAACTCTTCTTAATGAAACAAACTTGCCAAAACATTTTTGGGCTGATGCAGTGAATACTGTTTGCTACACTTTGAATAGACTTCTTATAAGGCCTTTTTTTTGAAGAAAACCCCTTATGAGTTGTACAAAGGAAGGAAGCCAAACATTTCATATTTAAGAGCATTTGGATGCAAATGTTTTGTTTTAAATAATGGTAAAGATTCACTTGGCAAATTAGATGCTAAAGCTGATGAAGGTATCTTTCTTGGTTACTCTTTACAAAGCAATGCATATAGAATCTTTAACAAAAGAACTTTATGTGTATAAGAATTAGTGCATGTCATATGTGATGAGTCTAACACCTCCAAGGAGGAAAAAGTATGTGATGATGATGTAGGAAAATTGGAACATGTTATGCAGTTTAATGAAAAGATAAAGCTTGATTCAAATGACAGTGTGAAACATTCAACACCCATTCAAGAGCAAAAGGATTGGAGAACTGCTAAAGATCTTTCTCTTGACAATATCATAGGGGAAGTATCAAAGGGAATTTCTACTAGATCCTCTTTAAGAAATCTTTGCTGTACAATGGCATTTGTTTCACAAATTGAACCAAAAGGCATTGACCAAGCTTTACTTGATGAACATTGAATGATGGTCATGCATGATGAATTAAATCAATTTAAGAGAAATGAAGTATGAGAATTAGTTCCTAGACCTTCTTCTCATAAACCTATTGGCATCAAGTGGGTTTTCAGAAACAAACTTGATGAAAATGGTATCATCATAAGGAAAAAGGCCAGATTGGTTGCTAAAGGATATAATCAAGAGGAAGACATTGATTATGATGAAACATATGCTCCAGTTGCTAGATTAAAGGGCATTAGGTTGCTACTTGCTTATGCATGTTTAATGAGTTTTAAATTGTTTTAAATGGATGTTAAAAGTGCTTTTTTAAATGGTATATTGAGGAGGAGATTTATGTGTATCAACCTCCTGGTTTCATTGATTTTAAACATTCAAATCATGTTTTCAAACTGAGAAAAACATTATATGCTTTGAAACAAGCTCCAAGGTCTTGGTATGAAAGGTTGAACGAATTTCTGACCAATCTTTCATTAGAGGACAAGTGGACAAAACCTTGTTCATCAAGAAAAGAGACAATGATATTTTGATAGTTCAAATTTATATAGATGATATATTATTTGGTTTATCTAATCAGTCTATGTGCAAGGAATTTTTTATCTCCATGTAGAGTGAGTTTGAGATGTCTATGATGGGAGAATTTACATTCTTTCTTGGACTTCAAGTGAAGCAATTGAAGAATGGAACATTTCTCAGCCAATCAAAGTACTGTTTAGAAATGATTAAGAAATTTGAAATGGAAAAATGGAAAGATACTACAACTCCCATGGCTACATCAACATATCTTGACTTAGATGAAAGAGGAAAAAGTATTGATAAGTCAAAGTATAGAGGAATGATTGGATCCTTGTTATGCTTAACTGCAAGTAGATCGAATATAATGCTAAGTGTTTGATTATGTGTAAGATATCAAGCAAATCCCAAGGAATCTCATCTTACTACAATAAAAAGGATACTCAAATATCTCATATCCACACCAAAAGTTGGATTATGGTATCCTAAAGGTACATCAATTAGTATAATTGGTTATTCTGATTCAGATTTTGCAGGATGCAAATTGGATAGGAAGAGAAGTAGTGTTACATGTCACTTATTGGGAAGCTCTCTGATTTCTTGGCATTGCAAGAAACAATCCCGTGTAGTGATGAAGTGCTTTTAGTTAAATATTTTTTCTATCCTTCTTAGTTTAATTGAATTCTCTTGGACCTTTATTTTCCTATTCTAATTCAGTTTTTGTCTTAGACAAGTAAGTGGGCTTAATTGCTAATTGTTGCGTATTTTCGGATTTTTGCTCACTTGGCATATCTGACTTGTACAGGACCTATAGAGTGCTACCGAACTCTGAATGGAGTGTTCTAGGAGTTCCTGGAAAGATAACGAAAATATCTACAAGTTTGCTGCAAATAAGTCGAGGCTAATTCTGCCATTTGGAGGGTCATTTTGGGTTTCAAAGTCAGAACCACTGCACTTGCATTTTTGGGTTGCGAATTTGATTTTTATGATTGTAAATAGTAAATAATTAGAATTGATGGGTTTTGTTGATGGCCTATTCTTTTCTTCAGACTTAGTCACTATATATTAGTGACATTGGACAGATTTTGACACACTTTACATTACATTTCATTTAATAAAAACAATTTTACATTTCTCTTTTTTAAGTTTTTAGGATAAAACTCTTGTTCTTCATTTTCTCTCAATTGTTCTTCATTGTTCTTCATCTTCTTCATTTTCATTTTGCTATTCTTTCATTTTCTTGCACTCACTTCATGGGGCTTTCCTTGGTGATGATTATGGAAGGCTAAATCATCAATCAATCCAAGGATCCAACTCAAGCAAGAGAAGAATTGGAGTTCCGGTTCAGTATTTCGAATTCTATTTGAATATTCACCTTCTTCTTCAATTTCTATTATGTTTTCATGATTATGAATGCATTTAGGATCGAGTTAGGATTATGGATTCATGTCCTAATTTCGAATGATAATCACAAGATTAATTGAATGATATTTCAGTTAGGATTGTGGTTTCAATTAATTTAGGACTATAATCGATTGAACTGCTTCTATTGAGATTGAATGAATGTTCATGATAGAATCAACTTATGAGAATGATGATGATTCAAATAGCTTGGGTTGGTGAATTGGATTGATGCTTTCTAATCTGTTTTACTTTACTCCTTGATAATCTTGTTAATTTTTGCATTGTTCTTTAATTTTAGTTTGTGTGTTCTTGCATGTTTTACTTTGGGCATACCAACTGTTCGACAAAATTCTCCCTTATTATTACCAATGATTTGAATCTAGAACCATATTGATCGTGTCTCTGAGTCGACCTAGGTTAACCCTGTGCTACAGAATTAGCTTAGTTAAATTGTTTTTGATGTGTCTCGACAACGTAGTATCATGTAGCCCTTTCTACTGCTAAAACTGAATACATTTCTGCTAGAAGCTGTTGTGCACAAAGTCTCTAGTTGAAGCAACAAATACAAGACTTTGGTGTTGAGATGAAGGGTACCTTTTACCCTAAATTAGTGAAGGTGTTTTACACCTGTGCTAAAGCCTCTATGGATGGGACTATCCTATCGCAAGTTAATGGGGTGGTCATGAAAATAACTCCTGAGGACTGACAAGAAGTTGCTTACATTTCCTTTAGTGGTGAAAGGAAATTTGAGGAAGAGGCTGATGGTTACAATAGGGTTGAAACCTATAGAGGGATGCTTCTTGACCCTCAAATGAGGCTGGAATTGAGGCTTAGTACTGGTCCAATGACTCATGAAGATAGACTTCTTCATTACATAATCACCTACATCTTGACCCCTAGGTCCACAAATCATGCACAAGCCACAGATGATGACATACAACTTGTGTATGACATGAAAAACTCTATTCAGATGAACTGGATCCTCATCCTTGAGGAAACCATGCTGAAATCCAAAAGATTGGTGAATTATCCATTTCCATATGTTGTTTTAGTGTCTAGATTCATTGATTACTTCAAGATAGATGTCTCAAATGAGGTAGTTGACAACACTAATTCCAACATGAAGGATCACAAGTAGTGTTTATCTTGAATCTTTCTTTTTAGATTTTCTAATATTTAGTTGTGT
Organism: Glycine tomentella; assembly: GCA_007407185.1. Classification (NCBI taxonomy): domain Eukaryota; kingdom Viridiplantae; phylum Streptophyta; class Magnoliopsida; order Fabales; family Fabaceae; genus Glycine; species Glycine tomentella. Next base: position 27,225 of record PYAF01001690.1, on the reverse strand, counting down.
TGTAATATTTCAAATTGATTCTTTTCAAGCATTCTAGAGTAGGGTTCTCTAGGTTTGGAGATCTGAGTAGGTTTCTTAAGATCTTTGTGATTTGTATTCTAATAGTGTTTTAGAATTCAGAATCTTTGTCTAGTATTGATAGAGATTGTCACTTGCTGTGCTTGTATAAGAATAATTTGATATAGTGAAAACTCTAACCTAGTGTTGGTTGGAAGACACTGGATGTAGCCTCCAAGTTTGTGAGGTGAACTAGTATAAATTGTTGTGTATTGGATTCTTTATCTGTATTTCTTTCATTACTATTGTTTGGAAATCAATATACAATCAACAAGAAGCATTTCAGGCATTACATGCATTCCAAGGTGATTTTAGATTGAAAGAAAACTCTGTTTTTGATCAAGGGTAATTGAGTGATACAATCCAAATTTTAATTCCGTAAATTGTTTTAAAGAAAAGTTTTTAATGATAGTTTTAACCAATTCACCCCTCTTGGTTATTTGAAGTGTGTTCATTGTATCTTCAAAGTTCTGATCCTATATCAGACAAAGACACAATATCTGTTTATACTAGGAAACAAGATCAAAATCAACAATGGTCATATTATTCAATACTAAAGATAGTCTCCACAATTATGATTCTCTCTGCATAAATAGGACATCAAGAACTTGAAGAATGGGGACAAGCAAGTGTAGAAAAAGCAAAAATTCATGAATCAATAAAAAAGAGAAAAACACTGAGCTTTAAAAAGTCCATCATTTGCTATATACAAAGCTTCATTGAGAGATTAAGAACATCATTGTATATTCACTCTTTGAGTGGTGTAAAGAATCTCTAATTCTAAACCAAACTTTTCTTTGTAAAATTCAGGAGTGGTTTAGTGATTAAATAATACTTGGGTGTTCTTAAATTCAGGGGGAGTTTAAGAGTTATGCTAATAGTGACCTTGAGAATACTTATAAGCCATGGCAGAAAAAAGATACTTGTTGTAATAAAGTTTGATTAGTGGAACCCTTTACTGGTTGGTGAAAGAGAACTAGGCTTAGCTTAGTTTAAGTGAATTAGTATAAAACTAACTATTTTTACTACTCTTTAGCTTGTCAAAGTATCTTCAAAGTCCATTATTGACATATTATTACACACAAGTCTTTCACTAAATAAGTTTAATACATATCACTGGACGATAGTCCACTTGTGCTTAAGAATTTGTTTTCCAGTCGCTGAACGAGAGTCTTTACAAACTAGTTTATTTAATGAACATCTTCCATTCAAAAAGATTTTATATTTTACCTAACACATTATTCAACCCCCTTCTAGTGTGATTTATTGTATTTCAATTGGCATCAAAGCTCAACATCTCGGGTTGATTATTTTAACAATACAGATAAAAGATCCTAAAGACAAAAAGAGAAGAAGGATACTCCGATATTCAAAGGCGTGAAATACGACTATTGGAAGGAACATATGATAACTCATCGTGAGTTTATTCATAGAGACCTTTGGGATGTTGTAGAGCATGGAAACTATATTCCATTAGATGATCAACTAAACGAAATTCCTAGAACCTTTTGAACAGATGCCCAAAAACAAAAGGTTTCTGCTGAATTTTAAAGCCCTAAACACTTTGCCGTGTGCCTTCTTTGAGGAAGAATATACAAAGGTCTACAGCTACAGAAGTGCAAAACAAATGTGGGACACACTAGTGTTAACATATGAAAGATCATCATAGGTAAAATGCAACAAGCTCAGCTTATTGACATGTAATTATGAAATCTTCACTATGGAAGAAGGCGAAGATATACAAGCCATGTTTGGATGCTTTCAAACTATTTTATATAAATTACGTTGTCTTAGCAAAACTTTGATAACTATGATAATATTGACAAGGTTCTAAGAAGTTTATCTAGAAAATGGAGACCGAAGTGTCTTGAGAACTGTGAAGAGCCTAGTTTCCATGTCCATTAAAAAACTGATTGGACATACCAAATGATTCTCCAACCTTCCTTTGAGCATCAATCCATAATCTAGAAGCCTATTGGACTGCGGGTGCTCCAGGGATGAGAAATGGTGTCTGATATGGAATATGGCCATCATTTCGCTGAACCTCTTATTTGTTAATTGAGTTCCATTATCCTTGATGACTTCTGCCGAGATCCCAAATCTAGATACTATGTTCCTCTCGAAGAATTTTTGGACGCGGGCCGAGGTGATGGTGGCTAATGGTTCGGCTTCGATCCATTTCGTGAAGTAGTCTACTGCTATGATTAACCACTTCATTTGTCCTTCTGTTGCTTTAAATGGTCCCAGAAGATCCATTCCCCACTTGTAAAAAGGCCAAGGTGTCGTGATAGATGTTAGCTAGGAGGGGGAAGACCATATGATTTTGGCATGTTTTTGGCGGCTCTCGCACCTTTTCACGTGGTCCTGAGCATCTGTCTTCATAGTTGGTCAATAGTATCCCACCCGAAGAGCTTTAGTTGCCAGGGCTTTGGCTCCCATGTGTTGGCCGTTGATACCTTCGTGTATCTCGGTCATCACATATTCCGTCTGATCTGGCACCAGACAAAGCAACATTGGGGTGTGTGGGCCTCTGCGATATAATTCACCGCCTTGAATATTGTACATGGTCGCATCTCGGACTATCTTTCTAGCTTCTATAGCGTCGTCGGGTACTGCTCCTTGTTCCAAGTAACTGACTATCGACTTCCTCTAGTCCTCTGCTGACGAGATCATCAAGATACAAGTGGGATGAAAAATCTCTTGCTGGATAACTGTCCTGTGGTTGCCTGTGCCCTTGTTACTTGCTAATTTGGATAATATGTCGTCTCTAGCATTTTCCTCTCTGGGAATATGGGCGACGACGACCTCATCAAACTCGGCAATTATCTCTTTGACCCTGGTTAGATATTTCACCAGTAGGGGTCCCTTGGCTTGATATCTTCCTTCGATTTGTGTCGTGACGAGTTGAGAGTCTGTAAACACTCTCAGCTTTTGGGCTCCTTGCTCTTTGGCTAGTGTCAGTCCGACTATTAATGGTTCGTATTTAGCCTGGTTGTTAGATGTCGGGAAATTGAGTTGCAGCGATTGTTCGATGGAGACTCCCTGTGGGCTCTCAACTATGATCCCGGCTCCGCTTCCTTTTGTGTTAGATGATCCATCCACATATAACTTCCAGACCTCCGTGTCTCCTGGTATTGTCGGGGTGAGTTCTACCATGAAGTCGGTCAAAGCCTGAGACTTAATTGCATGTCGAGCTTCATATTTTAAATCAAACTCGAACAATTGAATTGCCCAACTCATCATTTTGCCAGCCAAGTCCGACTTGTGCAAAATTTGCCAGATTGGCTAATTTGTGCGCACCACGATGGTGTGGCCTTGGAAGTATGGGCGGAGTCTCTTGGCTGCTACAAGAAGTGCAAATGCCATCTTCTCCAACTTTTGATATCGCAGCTCTAAAATTTTTAAGAGCCCGGCGTATAAAATACACCGACAATTGGGACTTGCCGATTTCTCTGACTAACACGGCACTGACCGCTTCTTCTCCCACTGACAAGCATAAGATTAGTGTCTAACCGGGCTCCAGTTTCGAAAACACTGGAGGAGAAGCAAGACATTTCTTAATCTCCTGGAAGGCGGTCTCACATTCCTGGTTTCATCCGACGCTAGTGAAAAACAAATGAATACTTAAAACAACCAAGAGGGGGGGTGAATTGGTTGAAAAACTTTGTCCAATTAAAAATTTAAATCAGAGTAGCCACAGGATCTTTATCACTTATTAGAAATTCTTTTGATACCAAAAATCAATTTTCAATCAACTCCCCTTTTCAAGAATGCAGAAAACAGAGTATCTCAAACTGTGCTTTGAATATGATTCACAAACACTGTAATAAGCATGTACAACTGAGAAAATTAAAGAACACACAGATTTTATACTGGTTCACCTCAAACACTATGAGGCTACATCCAGTTCTTCACTCAAAACTAGAGAGAAGTTCCACTATTGCAAAATATTCTTTACAAGCAAAATTACAAATCTCTCTTTGTCAACCCTAGACAAAGTTCAGCAATCTAAAACACTATT
>PYAF01001690.1:10179-23047 GCA_007407185.1 Glycine tomentella | reverse complement strand
ATTAACCTAATAATCCTATATGTATGAATGATGCATGTTATGCAATATTGGATTATCAGATCATACATTTTCTTTTACATGATCAATTTGAACTTTTCAACTTAAAGCTTCCTTGATTCTTCCTTCCTTTTGCATGTTGAAAGCACAAAACTCTTTACTTTGATCTTCAATGATGCTTGGCTTCATCTGAATCAACAGCTAGCTTCTTTCTTAAGAAGTTTGAAGAAAGGGAGTGCAACGTGTCAAAGCGGCTAACCTGCCTGTTAGCTGGTGTACCTCTCTTTTATTAACCGGGAATTGCATGTTCAACACCGCTTTGCATTTGTCCGGGTTAGCTTCTATTCCCCTATAGGTCAACATAAACCATAGGAATTTTCCTGCAGTTACCCCAAATGCACATTTGAGTGGGTTTAGCCGGATGTTATGCTCTCTTAACCTGCAAAAATGTCTCCTCCAGATCTTGAATGTGATTCCCGGTCGAATCTGTTTTAGTGATCATGTCATCTATGTATACTTCTATGATTCGACTGAGCTGTTGGTCAAAGACTCTATTCATCATCCGCTGATAGGTGGCGCCTGCATTTTTCAACCCAAAGGGCATTATGTTGTAACAGTAGTTTGCCTCGCCTCTTCTAAATGCTATCTTCTCACGGTCCTCCGGATACATGGGGATTTGATTATTCTCGGAGTAAGCATCCATGAATCATAACAATTTGAACACGAATGAATTAACGACCAGCTGATCTATGCTCGGCATAGGATATGAATCTTTGGGGCATACTTTATTTAGGTCGGTATAATCAACACACACCCACCATTTGCCGTTTGATTTCTTGAGCATCACCACATTAGATAGCCATGTGGTATATTGGATTTCTCTTATGAACCCGGCCTCCAATAGCTCATTGATATGTTTCTCCATGGCTTGCTTACGTTCTGGCCCAAGATTTCTCTTTTTCTGGGCTACTGATTTCGAACCGGGATACATCGCCAATTTGTGACAGCAGAAGGTCGGTGGTCTTATCCCTACAATTTTTGAAGCTGTCCATGCAAAAATATCTCGGTTGTCCCTAAGACACTTTGTCAGTTCTGCCTTGACAATTGGGTCAGCTATTTTTCCTATCCTGGTAATTCGGAAAGCCTGGGATCCTATCTGAATTTCTTCGAGCTCGTCAGCTGGTTTTGGCCTCCATTCCTCCATGTCTTCTCTCATGTTGAGTTCTACCAGGTTTATCGATTTCTTTAGCTGTTCTTCATCCAATCTCCGCTCCACCCGGTCTCCTTGACGTATCCGGGGTGGAGAAGATGAGCTGCCTTCACTTTCTCTTACAACATTGTAATAACATTGGCAGAGTTCTTTCTGGTCTCCACAAATTGTTATTACTTTGCCATTATGCCCTATCATCTTCAGCTTTTTGTGCTTGGTGGACATTAACATATTCCATTTGTGTATGGTCGGCCTTCCAAGAATAACATTGTACGGAGAAGTGAAGTCGGCAACGACAAATGTTACCCTTTCTGATTTGAAGGCTTCCTTAGTTCCCAATGTAAGTCACAGTTCAATGGAACCCTTAAGTCCTGTATTCTCACCATTAAAACCTATTAACATGGTTTTACGTGGCTTTAAATCTTCCTCATCTAAGTTCATCTTCTTGAAGGCGGTCCAAGAGATAATATCTGTTGAACTGCCATTGTCCACGAATATTCTTTCAACCTGGCAATTGACCAGCGTCCTGGTAATGACTAGGCCATCCTTATGGCCGGGGACCATGTCTTTCATATCTTCCTCTATGAAATAAAGTAGGGGGTCAGACTTGTGACAACTTTCTTTGAATCTGGGTTGTTCTCGTACTGAGAGGACTTCTTTCAGATATTTTCTCCGTTGACTAGCCATGTCTCCTCCTCCTCCCATGGCTCCAAAAATGACGTTACATTCGAATTCCGGTTCTGGGAATTCGTCATCATGTTTACCTTTCTTATCATCCCGACCCTTCTGGCCTTTGTTCTGGCTGGCTTTCCGCTTGACTCGTTGGCCTTGTGTTTTGATCATGTATTGCCTCAATTTTCCTCCTCGGATAAACTTTTCTATAGCATCTCGTAAATCCCAACAATGGTCAGTAGTGTGGCCTGGCCCATTGTGGAACTCGCAAAAACGAGAATAGTCTAACCCAGCCTTCTTAAATACTGGCCAGGGTCGATCCACCTTCTTCATATCTGTTAAAGCCACTTCTCTCTATACATGTGCCCGGGAAGTATTCAACGGGGTATATTTATCATACTTGGTTTCTTATCTTCCTGGTCTAAAGCTGGCATCATTATTCCTGCTGGGATGGGCATTCCCTGGGTGCTGGCGATTTCTCGGAGGAGAATTTTTCCTTCTGGGAACAGTATTGGCAATCTCCATTTGTTCCAGCTCTAAGTACTTCTTGGATCGTATTCTGAATTCCAGTAAAGATCTGACTGGGTCCTTGTAAATGGATTTCGCCAGTCAGGAAGATCCACTAAGCCCGGCTGATAAGAGATGCACGTGTACTTTTTCCTCCAGGCCTTGTACTTGTAAAGAGGCTTCTTTAAATCGATCCAAATAGCTTTGCAATGTCTCCTCGGGTTGTTGACGAATCTTCCCCAATGCAAATTCAGATTTGGGCTGTTTCTTACTCGTTGCAAAATTGAGTAAGAACTTTTGACCAAAATCTTCAAAATTGTGAATTGACCGGGGTGGAAGTGTATGAAACCACGTTTGTGCCACGCCTGATAAAGTAGTGACAAAAATCCGAGAGATTATTGGCTCATCAATCCCTCGAACACACATCTGCATATCGAACTCGTCGATATGCACCTGTGGATCCTGATTTCCATCATATTTAGACAAAAAGGATCCGTCAAAATCCTCTATGAACTGGGCATTGACAATCTCATCGACAAATGAACTATTATTGTGTTGGCCGCGTTGATACTTCTTCCGATATATTTCACCCCTACTCTGGGTTGATGAACCGGACTCTGAATTGACTTCGTCGGGCTTACTCCTGCTTCAATGGTCTGACATGGGGCCTCAGTACACGTATCATGATGCTCTGGATTACCTTCTTGTGCTTGCCAATGGGAAGGTGCTCCAAACTTGAAATGAATATTTTGCCCTGGTGTGCTTATCTCAGCATCATATGCCTGATGCTGATGACTGGTCTAGTGGCGCGTTTCGGCAGGCATGGGACGAGATGGTCGCTCCTGTGCCGGGTTTTCCATATTATCGATGCGTCGCTCCATATACTACAAGCGATGCTCTCCATCATGTCTCCATGTTGTTAATATCCTTATGGCGTTGAAGGGCCTGTTGTCTTTCAAGGCATTTAATCCAGGACAAGATGGACTCAAGCACATTATTAACGAAGCATTGAATTGGCTCTTGTTCCATCCCAGACATCGCATGCAATGGATTCGGTTGTGCAGGAGAAGACGCAGTATCTGAGGCTACATCTTTTACTTGCACAGCTCCATGGGGAACCATGTTGGTGGCTGGTTCCTGTCGTTCTTTGTTCTGATGGCTTCTTGTGTTTACCATCGTGATCAATGGGAATTGAAATTTACTCGTATTCCCACAGACGACGCCAATTTTAAATGTTCTATATTTAACTCGTTTGCTTTGAATTATTTATTGCTAAATTTCTTTTTATTAGCTATTTCTCCAAAGGAGTGTATTTGAATACACATTTTATCTATTAGATTTTGTATTGACATCTATATCTATATATTTTTAAATATATAAATCCTTTTACTTTTCCATCTCTCGCCAATTCTCTCGTGTTCTGTTGTTACAAACAGAGATGTCCAACAAATAAGCTGGTGATTTGCTGTTGGATCTAATTCTTTCACCCTTCTTTTGAGAATATTTATATGGACGAAATATCCCAGAGAAGAAGATCACAGTGCTTGGAAGAGAAAAATCACAATGGACGTGGGTGTGTGCATTGTGTGAAGGAAATAGTGAGAGCAGGAATTGTGTACCTTGCACCATGACATGTTGGTATTTATAATCACTGACCTGAGACTTAATCGTGAGTTAACTAAAAGATCGTTGCCATAATCTTGTCCAGGATTTTCGGTCAGTTGATACTCGTTGAGGCATCTATGCGCTAGACGGTTATCATCACGTTCTCCACATTAGTAACCTGTAAAAGTACATATTGACTAAGTCTTGCTGGGCTTTTCTAGACTTGGCCCAATACAAGTACATATATCCATAACATCTCCATTGACTTCTTAGACCTTCTTTCTTAAATTGATTACTCCCTTCATTGGAAATAATAAATGTCATCGCAAGTGTGCAATTGAATTGGACATAGCAAAAGCCCATTGTTCATGATGTGTTTCCAATGTAGTACAGAGGATCACATTCATTAAGTGATTCCTTAATTTTCTCCTAGGAGAAAAAAAGCTTCTTCTCTTACATCCCACAACCCTAGTGACTCTATATCTCTCATAAACGTAAAAAAAAAGTCTTTCACAAACATTTCAATGGAGTTCTCTATCTTACTTCATGTGTTTCTGCATCATTTTCCTTCTACATGTCTTTGAGGATGGTTCCCGTAATCATCTCCTCTATTATGTGAAATTTGTTTTCATATATTCTCTCTTATTATCCTTTCTTTTAGTTTTTGGTTCTGATGTCTATAATATTAGATGCTATGGTAAACCTAAAATGGTAAAGGAAAATTAATTGCGATATGTATTTTATGTTTTTTCTAATGTAATGAAGGTGTGTATGAAATGATGAGAGGACCAACTTGAGTGTTTCCTTCATCGGCTTTGGAAGAGAGTTTTTATTTGATTCATGGATTGGGTGGTGTGTGTAGAGGCAAGAAAGGGAGTTGGCAAAAATGCATAGTGTGGTACATGAGGTTTTTCATGTAGAATCCTTGTAGGATACTTTTTGTAAAATAATGCATTACATGTTTTTCTTATTTTCATGTTAATAAAAGTTCTCTTTATTTATGCGTCTTTTTTCTCTATTAAATCATGTTTTTATGTCTGTTATTGTTAAAAAGAATCACTTACTTTTACATTTTTAATTATTTATTTCCTTTTGACTATATGTGTTTGTTGATTACAATTTGTGTTTTCATCATCTCTTTTTTATTGTTAGTTGTTATAAGAGTTTGAGTAAAGAGATATTTCTTCTAAGAGGTTTTTTGGGGTAAATATATATCTTATATATGTCATATATTTTGATTCTACCAATACATGTACATTTTCTATAATTTATTTATTATATTGCACTTATATGAGGTTTCGTTAAAATTTAACAGCTAATGTTGTCAGTTATAAAGAATTATGCAGGTTCTGGGTGTAATAGTTAACAAGTTTGCAAAAGAGTTCATAGAATTATGAAGCTTTATTGCAACATTTCTGTTGGTGGGACACTGGTAAGACCTTTTTACAACTAAATTCTGATACTTGGTACTCGAGCGTGTTTTCTCTTTTTTGTTTTAGATATAGTGGGATTGGCATGAGGATCATACATGCGTAAGGGGGTTAGAATATAAATTTGTATAAAGCTCTATTCGTACTTTTTTGGAACTGCTACCTTTGGACACATCTTGATTAAAATTATGCATTAAACGTTTCAAAAATTTAATTAAATATTTATGCCAACAATTTCATGGAATTTGATTCTTTAATTAAATTAGTCATAATTAGCCATCATTTACTAACATTTTTAGTCATAATTTAATTAAATGTTTAAAAACTTAATTAAATGTTTCTGCCTATTCCTCTTCATTTGTCAACCTTAATTAAACATTTCTTTTGGTCATCTATTGGTAACCTAATCAGCCTTATTTGATGATATTTGATTGTATATAAATGTCTTTTCGGTTTTTATGCAATTTATCATTGTAGCAAAACCTACTCATTTTAAGTCTTGCCCCTACCCCACCTTTTCTCTTTCTTATAGTTTCTTTACTACCAAATTTTATGCCCTCAAATCTCACACTTGCAAACTACATTCTTTGGGGTGAGTTAAGGTAACATAATTCTAATATAAGTTTCTTTTTTGAGGTTGCAGTTGGGGGGAAAGGGGTTGTTATGTTTGTTGATAACAAATAATAAAAACCAATGATTAATTATGTTGATTCAATTTGGTTCATTTTAGGTAACATTGATAATAAAAACATCAAAAGCTTTTTTTCATCAATCTTTTATAATTTTTAAATTAATGAACATACTGATTAATTAATTTTAGTATATTGGATTTTTAATTGATTATAAACTTCTATTTTAATTTGATTGCTATTAAATATAAATTATTTTTTTTTATAAAAACTCATGCATTGCATGGCTAACTCAACTCGTTTAATAAGTAAAACATAAAAAATAATTTCATTACACATTTTAAAAATATTATTATATCGTTGAATAAATAATATACACATTTTAAATGTGTAGAAAAATAAAACAAAAATCATGGATATATAAATGTATATATGATACACAAATATACATATACATATTATATTACACTTAATTACAAAAATAAGATCATAAACACAATTACACTTCAATAATTCAATACATAAATATTGTATCATTAAATTATATTACAATCAACCCAAAAGTTAGATATGCCTATGATAGTAGATATCCTCGAGATAGAACATTACATTAAAAAATAAAAAATAAAATAGAACTTTAATCGCAACATATTTAAACAGTAGATGGACACTTCTTAATAAAACACAACAATTAAGTGTAAATACAATGTATTTCATCTAGAAACAATACATGTGCGTAGTTGAAGAGCACAGTCACTTTTCAACCTTGACATTCTTATACCTCAACCTCTTCTTACAATTAAAAAGTGTTTCTTGTCAGTTTAACAAAGATCCATTCTCGTAAGATGCCAACATATTAGTGGCTACAACATCATCAAGAACATGCACACCTTAAGTAGGCATTTTTCCTTTTCGACCATGGACATCAAAATCCTAGTCAGCGGCACCTATCCCATTCAAAATAATGACAACCTCCTCATCCGCACTTGGAACACTTTGACTTACTGGAATATTTTTAGATATACCTGAATAAGCTAATTTGTTAGGGATGTGTTTGAGACCAAACATTAGCTAATAAACAATTGAATTATATTAGCCATGTGAAAATTGAAAAACATAACATGAAAAATTGAGTTTGTTCCTTAGTTACATTTTCAAGTCTCAAGAGGTCTGAATCACTTTTGAATTTAACAATGATGTTCACGTCTTAACATACTCTTTTAACCTTGAAAGAATCATCAAAATGGAAATCATACTCAACGTCCTTTTCTATCTTTAACAAAAGTTCCTTCCTGATCAATTTTTGGAACACCTTTGGTTTCTATTTCGATTCATAAAGATGAGATATAGTGAACATTAAAATAAATGATATGAACTTATAAAGATTCTACATTGTAGTAATTTGTAAGTTCAAAACTATTACCTTATAGGTATCAACTAAAGATACATATAATTGTCCCAACATTTTATTGCAATCTGAATCGAACAATATCACCAGTGTTGTATCATAACCATTGAAGAATGCAACACTCAATTTAAACCTTCAAAGTAATAATAAGTAAACACTTATTAAAAGCATGTATAACTATAAAATATAATTGTCGAACTTAAGGAAGAATGTAAAGAATAAAATTTAAGGATAGTTTCATCAGTTTTATTTGCACATTTCAAGCAAAAATATATTTCTTCCTTTAAAGTTACAACCCTTTAACATTAGCAAGCTCGATAATATCAATCCTCATTACATAGCACAGACGTCAAAATAGCCAACATAACAAATATGTCATCCTATGAGACATACATCCCGACATGAGTAATTCTTAATCTCTAATTTTTATTAAGGTGTATAACAATCAATGATATTATGAACCAATCTCTTCACAGACATGCAACTGTGATATGATCTTTCTTAGATACATGGACATAAAGTTCTTTTCCATTGGAATGGTGTTCCCTCCACAATAAATTTTTTCACATGGCTACTTATCTGGATACCCTATGCAATCAATCAAAGATAAACAAAACACCAATATTTATGTTGCCCAACGAACATAATATTTGAAATTTCAATTTGACAATATTTCAAAACTCACCCTGTTTTTAATTTGTTGCCTTCATCATCAGTTATTGGGTCTAATGTTATCCTAAATGTAACCATAACATTTTGAAGGACAATTTCACCTTAATGTTTGGTTCATTAAATAAAACCCGTTAAGGTATAATGTGAAAATTATCCATTATATAAATCATGATATTATATTAGTCAAATTGCAAGTAATTTACCCTTGTGAGTCTTAATCTTTTCAAATGCACGTAACAAGAATATTAAATCATGATCCATGATTAATATAACATCATGTTACTTGTGAACAAATTGGAATATGATATTATATTAATCATGGAGGTGTTATTTGTGAACTATTATATTAATCATGATATTATACTAATCAAACGCAATAATTAATTTAAATTATATAATCCATATGCACGTAATTAAGTTAAGAAAAAAAATAAAAGATACCCACCAAGTAGTTGTGATTGCCATTTGTCCCAACTATTTCTTCATAATTCATATAAGTCATAAGGCTCACTAGGATGGATGAGCCATTGGTTAGGACAACATCAATTTGAGGATGGAAGACCAATTTATATTTGTGACTGGTGGCCCAATAAGATTCACCCTTTCCAACTACACCAAAATTACTCATATTGTAAACCTCATTCTTAGAAACATACTTTGCAAACCTCCTTATGATTGGGTTTTTAATATATGTCGCAATTTTACCTCCCTATTACAACACAAAAGATGAATCAAACTACAATAGATAAAATATCATATTGTTGGAAAATGATGTTATTCTAATAAATAAACAAACCTCATTGTCAAGAATAATAATCTCAATGGATATGGATGAGTGGTGTAACGACCTAAAATTTTTCTATACGTTATATTGTTATTAGGGTTTAATTTTTGAGAATCGTTAGATAATTTTTATTACTATTTTATTTTTACTGAACGAATCCTAGTATAAATTCTAACATGAATAAATTATAGAAATTGTTAAACTTATATATATATATATATATTTAAGTAGCCACATTCCATTGTTACAAAAGTCATTATTAAACAAGTATAGGATTTTCCATACACCAGCCTACTTCATATCTTCATTTCTACACCATCACCAATCCAGGGCATCAAGGAAATCGACCACTGTTGCCATCTAAAAAAAATGAAACAAATCTAGTGAGAAATAAAAATTTCTCAGTAGGCAAAACTAAACCACCAAACACGTTAGTACGTTAGTGTATCATCAATATATTCAAATGAATCCATAAAATAGTTGTGCAAACTATATGAATGCATGAAATGAATTTTCCCAGGGTGCACATGGCCTCTACATATCGTACTGTATGTAGCTATACCTCGTACTGGATGTAGATGTTGCGATTGTCTTACGCAAACATGCATGATTTATGCCATATATTTGCTCCTGGTCACTACATATTCTGTTTCACAAAATCTCGTACTGGACTTGGAAACATGAATCAACCTATCATCACATCAACATCCGTCCATAATAAAATCCATAAGAAAAATACATACCACTTTATGGAAAAATGTTGTTATCATAACATCATACATACCACAAGTATGGTTAAACCATCATACCTTAAATAAGATCATTACCACTTAGACGTGACCATTGAATATCCTCAAGCTATACAAAAATCATGTTAGTAATCTAACTAATAAACCACAATATATCTCTCAAATAATTTCTAATTCCTTTAAAAACCTTCACAAGAAAAGATTAAAACCTAACATGCATCTCAATCTCCTTTCACCTACCACCTTACTACTTCATCCTCAAATTTAATCACTCAAAGCATTTGACCAATTTAACTACATAATAAAAATATGAACAAACAGACCAAAGGTCATTAATTCACTTCCAAAAATCATCAAATGTGATTCCAAATATCACTAATATTTCAACCTATAAATCATCACTTATCCTATGGTTAAAATCAACATTTTCACATCATCAAATAATCTTCAAATAACATGAATTTCCAACCTAAACATTAACCATAAATCTACCCAATTAAGCATATAGGTTAATCCAAACAAATGCTTAACTAGAGATTGAAGCCTAGCCTACCTCAAATGCATTTGGATTTGAAATTGATTAAGTGGCTGCTTCCCTTGGAATATCTTCTAAGAAATGAAGCCTTGAAAGAAGAAATTGATTGGTGGATGAGAACTCTTGTGGAAGTGGGATTGATCTTGGCCTAGAAAGTTCATGTATGGCTTGCTTGGTCTTATTGAGAACTCTTGTGCACGTGGGATTGATCTTGGCCTAAGGAAACCTCTAATTTTGTAAACTTTTTGGCTGAAGCTTCTATTCCTTGGGTCAAAATTCCAAGAGTTACAAGTTGTGCCCAATCCAAATGGTCCAAAGGCTAGAAACACTTAACTAGATGAAGTTTGTTCATTGTTTATTTTGTACCAATATACTAGGCCATAAATCCTCATCTTTTAGTATGTTAAACTATATTTCCTAATATTTCTAAAAAGGTATCACATGCCTTATTTGGAGTTATAAAACTATGGCTATAACATTTTTAATCTAGACTTCAAAACTGCCAGCAAGCTGAGAAATTCCACACTGACATCTCTTAATGTTTTAATTATTGCAAGCAGTACACAAACTATATTTATCTGAAATTTTGATATGTTGTACTAGACATATATATATATATATATATATATATATATATATTTAATTCCATATATCATACACTAAATTTAGATAAGAATTGAGAGAGAAATAAATTTCTCAATTCGGGTGGCAGAAATGGAAAATTTTTTAGGCAGCTTATGTTCAAATAAATTTATCCTATTCTTCTTGTATCGTATTATCATCACACTTCCATAATTAATTCAATCATAAATATAAATTCAAGTATAATTTTAAGGATGTTACAAGTGGGATCTTTAATTGGATAAAACTCCATATGCACATAACCTTGACCTTGATCCTCTAAGTCTGATTCTCATTCATAACCTGATCAACCCTATCAAAGCCGAATGCCATTGATAAATTGATAAAGTTATGGACAAAGAACACATAAGATATGGGGTTTTTGTGTGTAACAACCCACTTTCACTACATGACAACTTAACTATTATATTGCCAAAAAATTATGATCATCACATAAAGATATGGTCTTCAACCGTGAAGAACTTGATCCATTGGTATTTCGCCGTCTATTCCCACGAAGAATCATGATCATCACAGACCCAAAATCATATGTGCAACGATGATAGAGTAAGCTCATAGAAACAAACATACATTTAAATAAAATATCAAATTTGTACTATCATATTCACATGAGGTAAACAAAGACAAACATAAAGAAGAATCCACTCCATTATGACAATCACAACAAATCCTCAACCTACATGCCCTAGTTATGTGCTATATGCAGACACGACTCCATGGAGATTTTCACTAGTCCATCACCCGACCATTCGGGGAAACACCCATGCCTATTGTGGAAAAAAATTAGTAGCTTTGTCAGGATAGATGTATATGGGTGGTGGCTTACCACAACATAAGGCTTGAAATACCTTGACCTTAGTGTAGGTTTGCCCGTCTGCCTATTAAAATGACCGCTTCTACTTCGCTTTTATTTCGTATTTATTTTATTTGCTACGTTTTTTTTTTCGAAAAGAAGAATGAAGGCCCAAATTATTTTTAATTGAGTTTGAAAATGATTTTAGAAATTATGAAAGTTTACGCGTTCATCTAAATGACGTTCAAGTTTACATACCATACAGTCCATTAGTACAAATTCATAGTCCAATACATAAACAGTCCATGATACATATCAAAGTAGAGATCATCAAAAGCAGAGAATCATCACAAAATCTTCATCACATCTTCTTGTATAGCATCCATATCATTGTTCCTCTGCTCGCCCAAATAATTTGGGGTCATCACAGGTGTCAACCACCAGACACAAAATAGGGTAAGTCATGATAAACAAAATTTAAATATAAACAGAGAATTTACTTCAACGGTTACTAAAATTTAATTATCACCATTTACTTAACACATGTATTAAATCATCTTTTTCCACACATACTTGTTATAAAATGTAAGAAAATGCATGCTCATCTTATTATATGGTGCATGACTGAGATCTCAGGTTCTCAACGTCTCGATAATTGTGGCCACAGTCAGATAACCCCACCCTCCCTCAGTGGAACGAACTTATCCATCCAGTCAGCGTAGCCCAGTGGCGCGTAGGATTATCACCTCCACCCATGTGATCATCATGGTGGTGTGGTCCTCACTGTCTCAACTACCCCCAAGTTCATACACCTCTGAACTTATGGACTCAGTTTAGTTATCTGACACACCTCCTCGTGACGTTCATTTTCATAAATTTTACCCCACCGGGTATATGCTCATGAAAATGCATAAATGATTCTTTTTACATCTTTTACTTATTCTCTTTTCATCATCTTCATCTCAAAACTCAACATCATCAACATGGCACATCTCTTAAATTATTTCTCATCATCAAAATCACAAATCACCCAATTCCATGTTAACTTTATTAAGGTATATAGAATTACTTAATAACACATAAGTTTCACCAAACTTCATCACATAACTTTCCCTTCACTTTATTTTAATTCCATACTTAAACAATTATTATACTTGCTTAGTTAAATCTCAAAATTCATTTATTTCAACATGGTTCAATTTTGAGGTTAAAACAAATAAAAGAATAGTTAAGAT
>PYAF01001689.1:34313-45627 GCA_007407185.1 Glycine tomentella | reverse complement strand
TCAGGCTAGTTGAGGTTCCCTAGCCAGAGGTAGAGTTTGAGGACTCCCTGGAATAGCTGAGATTCCTTGGGAGGTGCCACTGCTCTCCACTTAAGTCCTAAGAACAGATGGAACTGTGTGGATGTTCCTCCTTAGGCAAAGATATGGAAAGTCCTGAGTGATTATCCTCAGGCCAGTATGTGTTATGAAGTCCTGGACGACTATTCCCAGGCAAGTGATTGTGAAGTCCTGAATGGTGGATTCGAGCAATGTTGTATGGCTCAGAGTCTTGAGTTGAGGGATCTCCTCAGGCTATGTTTGTATGGTTCAGAGGCGGTGCCTCTCTTGTATTAAGAAATGTCCAGGGGATGACACTTATGATAGGTACCTCTGTGAGAGATCTGTGAGACAGGCTTTGAGAGCCAAGATGAGATGCTGATGCCATAGGGATGGCTTTGATCTCTGAGAGATGGCTGAGAGAGCCAGGAAGAGGTTGAATACCTCTGATGCAAAGAGCATCCGGTTATAGACCCAGATGGATGGGATGTGTGAAAGCTAGGATGATGTCCTAGTCTTTGTATGTGTGAGCGAGGATGATATCCTTGGCTCTGTTTATATGTTTTGTTCATGCTTGGTGGTGACCCAGGGTTAGGGAGGATTTCCAGAACCCTGAGTTTACTGAGACGTTTGTCTCACCCTGTGTGGGGTTTGTGGTTTTCAGGTGCTTCTTGAGAAGAGGAGCGACCTCAGGGCAAAAGGCCCGAGTGGACCGTATAGGCTGGACGAGAGGCTGCAGTAGGAGACCAGAGCAGAGCTTCAAGAGTTGAAGCTGATTTCAGATCTCTGTGTAGTTGTAGGGTATGTGTATACCCATTTTCTGTACGTATTATGATGTATGACCCAGCTGTGGTCTTGTTTTGAGCCTGTATATGTACAGTTGATGTTGTTGTATAAAGTATGTTTCCTCCTGACTTTCTTTGTGTGGTTTTATGTATCTGCCTATATAGTTGTTTATGTTTTATCTGGATCAGCAGGGGCTTGTTTATGTTCTTTGTTATGTGGCTTTTATATTCCATGCATAATGTAATCAAGAAAAACGATTCTATCGCTTCCGCCCCGCGCGTAGTTAACGCTGATAGCGTGTTATGGATATCATTGATGATAACATACCGGAGACGTCCGGGGTGTTACACAATCTGGTTCTGCATGGAATCCAAAGATATAACTCTATAGCATGCAACTACTTAAAAGACAGAAAATAACTTTATTCAAATGTGTTAAGCGCTTAAGCTATACAAACTGTTGTCTGATCTAGTGGATTAGATCATGACAATGGAGATCATTAATTTTGAACCAAAATGTAATAAGCAACATAGGACATGATATGTATGTTGTCTCTCCCTTGAGTTTGCCAAATATAACTTTATTTTAGTTCTAGGAGTAAAGAATGATCATAAGCAAAGTCTAGAGTTAGAATCTGATCAATGCCTAATGTTGACCATCCAAATAAACATGATATGTATGTTCCATGTATTTTGGTGTTATTGGACCCACTACACTAGGAATGTATTCTATGGATAGTACAAATGCACAGGATTTTTATGTGAAGCGATCTCTATGGATAGTACAAATGCACAGGATTTTTATGTGAAGCAATCACAATTTGATGGCTCTGAATGGATCAATCTCTATCTTTGATTTCATTACATAATTTTTATGTGAAGCAGTAACAATCTTTTGCAATTATGATTAAACAAATAAATCCTGTACAATGTATAACTGTATATCAATATCATGTAAGAATATCTCATTTTCGAAAATTAAACAAATAAATCTTGTACAAATTTGACTGTTTGTTTGGTCTAATATCATTAGTATTAATTGAAAGTCAATTTAGATTTTGACTAATCAGAATATAGTAGAATGAACTCATTTATATGGTATCGGTCAAAGCCTTTTTCCAATCAAAAAGACTTGATACCTTGTTTAATGTAGCTAAATTCCTAGACATTTATACTATTTTTTTTATTTATTAATTTGTTAGTTTTGTAAAAAAAATTATTTAAAAGATTTAAACTTACAACCTTTTCTCCTCATTTTCTATTAAGTCTTTCTTAATCATCTCAAATTAATCTTATAAGCATTGAGTGCGGGGCTATGCATCGTCCCTGCCCTCAAGAAGGACAATGCATCGTTCCCACCCTTGTTAACTCTGACCTTAGGTCCACCTACAGTGGATTGAAATCCTCGTAGCCCTCTTCAAGAACAATTCTGGGACGTTAGTTTCATGGAGTGCGACCGTGCAGCCCCGGATCGTGATAGCACGGGTCATATAAAGCTTCCTTGATGAAGGGTCAAGGCTGTGGTTCAATGTGTCAACATAAAGAATATGGGATAATATACATTTGTTCTCTTGGTCAGCAAACTTGCACCAAGATGCACTAGTTACACGTTCCCAATGGTGCTTGTAGATGTGTTCCTGTGTATATGCTTTGACCAAAGTTCTGATTTAGTGTTTACTATTTAGCCACTAATAGAGGAGGAATTTCACTCAAGCAATTGAATCTGACAGGGAATGTGAATAATTCATCAAGCTTGTTCAATTCAGAAGTTAATATCAAAGAAATTAAATTAACAGTTGAAAATTAGGAATTAATTATCCTAAAGAAACGTAGCTATGTATAGAAAACAGCTACCGCATAAATCGAGTTCACATAATCAATCGGCAATGCACACGAGCTACATAAAAATAAATAAAAATTAGGGCGTACCGACTACAGAAACGAAGATTGTTGTAGAGAATCGAAGGTTTAACAGTCCTCTGTAGGTGGAACTGAAGTCGGAGCTGGCAAGGGCAACAATGTCTTGTCTGGGTGATTTTTCTAAAAAGGGAAGTGTATAAGCAAAAAAGGGGAGCGAATATAAAAACTATCTTTCATGTATTATTAAAATAAATAAGTTCAACAAATAAATTATCCCGCTTATTTGCATGCAAATCCCGTCCACTTATCATGTAAATGATGTAAATTTCATATCTTGGAACCTTAGGAACGCTTTTCTAGTTCAAGTTGAGGTACGAATTTAGCACCTTAATAAAATGCCGGTTAAGAAAAAATTTATCAAAGCTGAAACAACTATCTATTAATCTGCCATGCTAAAGGAGTCAACAATCAAACTTTAAAAGAATAACGAATTGTTTTGTTGGTCTTTGATACTCTTAGGCCTTAGCAGCATACAGCTTGGGGTTTTGTTAATTGAATATCTTTTATTACTATGAATTGTTTGCTTGAGTAGATTTATATGGAAGATCAGTGAAATGTAGTAAAATATTTTATTGGTTTCTTTTATAATGTTAATGTCTTTCCTTAGTAAGGCAACTGCTTTTTGGCGCCTCTGACTAAAACTTTCCGACCCTTGCAGTTCTCTATCTTAAACTTGAGTAAAAACGCATTGTGCTTTAAGCAAAATTAAAGATACTGCATGCCGAGATTATTTTTGTCCAATTTAGATTAATAATCTAATTTCCAAGATTTTATACATCATGATTTTATGATTACATCTCTATGATCATGCAATCATTGTATTCCAATTCCTAACTAACAAACTAGCATAACATCTGCAGCTAGCAATTTACTATCATCATACAGGTGCAATATCAAACATATCCATAGTGCATTAACTTAATGCAACTTGCATCCATCATTTCCCCAATCACCTTTATATTTAAGACAGATGATAGCCTAAGAAATGTCTATGTATATGCCTAACTAGTAGCTGACTGAGACAGAAGGTGCTGAGAGCTAAAATAGACTGACATTTGTAAAACATTTTACATGTTAATTGATAAAAAAAATCTGTATGAGTTACTCTATACAAGATACACTGGTACAAGACTGCAGTAGTAATACATAGGCTGAGGTTACAGCACCGACAATGGAACTGAAACTAACCAAAACTAAAGCAACATTTGACAAATGGTCCCATGCAACCTTCAATTTGACATCAACTGAACAATTTTTCAGAAAATATTTGAAGTCTTAAGCAACAACCAAAACATTAATCAAAGTATCAAACAAGTGAGAACCTGGATAAAGCAAGAAAGATAATAATGAAAGACAACCATTGTAGCATAAGATAACAAACCTCAAAGCCAAATGACAAAATTAATCAAATATCCTCATCTACAACTATCCTTTTTATAAATAATTAATAAGCAGAATAGTAGTAACTCTAGCTAAGAAGAATACAAGCTAGGACAGCGAACAATACCAGAATATAAGAGCTGTGGTAATTAAATTGACACAAAGGCGGGACAAACTTTCTCGGGCTATTTAATATTTCCCTTTTTTAGAAAACTGGGCTCTCAATTGGGAAATTTGAAGTTTTTTTTTTTTTAAGAGAGTAAAAAGTGAATTAAGGAAGGAGGAGAGAGAAAAAAATTGGAGATGATTAATGAAGATAGACAACTTCTCTGGGACATGTTTGTGATTCCCCAAATGAAGTATCACATGGGTGTGTCTCAGGAAATATAAAAGTAGTAAAAATTGTTGTTGGTGAGAATTGAACCTTGGACCCCTTGGTTATTAAAACTAGACATTACCATCTCCTCTAATTTTCAGTATTTAATATATATTAGTATTTAATATATATTGCAGTAATTAATATTTGAGACCCCTTATTTTTTGGGGCCCTGTGCGGTTGAACACCTTGAATGTGCGCAGAACCGCTCCTGAATTGACATAAGGAAAAGTGGATACCAGCTATAAGCAGAAGAAAATAGGTTTAGATTTCATATCTGTAGTGAATTAGTTGTAAAGAAACTCACTAAGGTCCACTTAATTAGTTATTGGAGGTTTGAATAGTTTGTATTATAGATTGTATTCTTGTTTACATTGTATATAAAAAATAAAACTGAATTATTAGTAAAATATGAAGAATTATATTATACGTCCCAAAAATTTTACACTTTGTTTATTTAACGTTTTATACAAGTAAACTTCGTAGACCCTTGTGGGCTTACAATGTGCCAAACTAGCTAAATCAAATACTACAAATAATTAGCATGTTAACTAAACCTTTGACTTTGCCAATGATACAACATTTACCAAAAAGTCATTCCATCAGTCAAATCGACTTTCAAATAAGAACTTGGCGAGCTAGAGTTAAACAAAAACTATTTAATACTCTCATTCTCAAACTTTCTGGTTCAAAAGTGCCATGGTCTGATACCAAACTATACTCTCAACTTGCTTTCCTCTTCAACATGGCCTGTGTAATACCCCAAATCAAGGTAAGCACTCACCCCCGATGGTAGGATAATTTATTGATTTCTTGCATATTTAATTAGTAATATAAGAATTCAAGTGTTTTTTTTTTCCCTCTTTCCATGTATGAATAAAAAAAGAATCACAAACAAACAACTTTTGCCAATCACTTTGCAGGCTAAGGACTTGCGAAGATACTACAAAGTTAAACTTGATTAGGACTCCACTCACGTTCCAGTAGATGGCTCAGTAGCCTCTCAAGATGTATCAAAGAAAGACAAAGATAATACAAAGAAGCCTCAAATCAAACTAGCTTATGATATTGCTAAGTCACAAGACACACAAGAGACTGAAATTGAAGATTCTAATGAAAGAGAAGACTCACTGTGACGAGAAGAGCTAGAAGGCACTTCACGAGGTTACAAATCAGAGGCTGCACCTTATGTTGCCACTGTCTCAGATAACAACTGAATCAAAAAATAACTAAATACTCAAGGACTTGACAATAACTAAATATGCAACTATACAATCTTAGATAACAACTGAATCAAAAAAAATATGCCCGAAATTGATGGCAACGAAAATGTAATGCAAATAGATAAGAGAGGGATTGGGGACGTGCCTGTGGCGTCGGCGACGGGGGAAATGCTGGAGAGGGCACAAATGAGGAAAACAAAGAGGGAGGCTTAGGAGGATGACAATAGCAGCGACAAGAGGTGGTGACACTAACGACGATGATGATGACAGGCTAGGGCTCTAGAGGTTATCGTGTACGTGAGAGGTGAAGAACGGGTTTTGATACCTTTGGGCACGAGTTTTATTTAATTAGAAAAATAACAACATCAATTTTATTAAAACCAATGTTAACTTACAACTAACAACACCAATTTATAATAAAACTGATGTTAAGGATAAAATACAACATCGATTTTATTAAAACCGATGTTAACTTACCACTAACAACATTGATTTTAATAAAACCGTTGTTAAGACAAACTCACAACATCAGTTTTTAATAAAATCGATGTTAACAAAAATACTTAATTTACAAAAATGCCATCATGCTTTTGTTAACATCGATTTTATTAAAATTGATGTTAACTACCTGACATTAATTCCATCTTTGGTAGTAGTGATTGTGTGATTTAGGTGCTAGCATTAATTTGATGCCTTATTCTATTTATAAGAAGTTGGGGTTACAAGAACCCCAACCCACTCACATTTCCATTCAGCTTGCATATAGAGCACTTACTTACCAGAGGGGAATAGTGGAGAATTTGTTAGTGAAAGTCAGAAAGTTAATCTCGAAAACAATATGAGTAGCACTCAAATCAAGAGGGGGTGAATTGATTGTTCTTGGCCAATTAAAATTTCTTTAACAATCAGAGTTTAAAGGGATTGGATCACAAAACAAACATAGAACACTTTTAATCAACCAAACTCCAATCTTTATAGAATGCAATTACAACAAGAAAGTTTATGTTGATTGTGAAAAGTGTTGGATATAGGGTGAGCATCATGAAGAGTGAAAGACTTTGATTCAGAAATGAGTTTTGAGCTTTCAACATGCTTGAAGTATCTTGAAGTTTTGTAAATGATTCAAGTGTAAGAGAAAGGCAATCTGATTGATCCTTGCATTGCATTCATTCATCCATTAACAAGTTTAAATGATTTTCATTAAAACATTAAAGCTTTTATCTTTTTGGTTAAGGTTTGAATCTGATTAAAAGGTTTTTGGAAAAATGTTTTCTTACTGTTTTAATCGGTTACTTAATGATATAATCGATTATTTTGTTCTTCGTTCAATCTGGAAAACCTTTATCAACAACTTAATCGATTACCTTTCGATTTAATCGATTATTTGACCTTTGATTGAAAATAAACTGCTTTATTAAATGTTTTAATTGATTACTTACTTAGTGTAATCGATTACATAGTTAAAAATATATTTTAAACCTTGTTGTGATAATCGATTACCATTATCAGTAATCGATTACATAGTTTATTTGGTAAAAGCTTACTTTCTAATTTAATCGATTACCAAAACTCGTAATCGATTACACAGTTCATTTTGTGAAACAGAGCTTTCTGTCTTAATCGATTACAACTCGATTTAATTGATTATTTTGCTCATTGCTGAAACCCAGAAAGCTTCTTTAACATTTTAATCGATTAAGTGATAATTTATTCGATTACATAAGAATTTTAATCGATTATCTGGCGTTTAATCTATTACAGTTAGTTACAAAATCTGTTATAGATAAGATTGAAGGCTTGTTTTGTTTTAGAACTTGACCACTTCGTATTTCTGAGTATACACAAGCCTTCTAAGTCTTTCAAAGTGATTTTCTCAATGTTATTACTTCTTGCTTCATTCAAAACATTAATGGGTCTTTGAATGATTCTTTAGCAAGAAACTTTTCAAGACTAAGAAAAAGCATGGTCTGATTTTGTTTGCTATTCAACCTAACTTGGTAATTCATGTGCATTTCATTCATTGGATCATCAGGTTGTTTCTCTCCTTAATCTTTGTTTGTAATTTTTTTTTTTGAATTTCTATTGTAATTGGCTATTGTAAAGTGGGTTCTTCTTGTTTGGTTCAAGAGAAAGGTTCTCTAGCTAAAGAACAGAGTAGGGTTCTCTGGTTCTTGCTCCTTAGAATTCTAATAGGGTTTTAGATTTCTATTCTTTATCTAGTGTTGATAAAGGGAGGGTTTTGTAAAAGCTTGTAAGAACAAGATTTGTAACAGTGGAACTCTAATTCAATGTGAATTAGAAGAAATTGGATGTAGCTTCTGTTGTGAAGCGAACCAATATAAATTGCTTGTGTTTTGTTTGTCTTTCTCTATTACTCATCTTGGTCATAGATTCTTTGATTCATATCAATTGTCCAACAAGTTTTGTTTTGAGCGATTGATTTCTTTGTACTGAGTTATTTGATTGAGTAAAAAGATTTCTTGGTTTTGAAAGTGATAAAGATCCTGAACTCTGATTTGAATTAATTTTAAAATCCAAGGTTTTAACTAATTCACCCCCCTTTTGGTTATTGTGACTATTCCTATTATTTTCAATTGGCATCAAGAGTTGGTTCTTGAGAGTTATTCAAGATCACTATCTTTTCTTCAAAAAGAAAAATGAATTCCTCACAAATTACCTTCAAAGAGGGTGCTTCTCTCAATCGTCCTCTGATGTTTGAAGGGGAGCACTTCAGTTTTTGGAAAAATAGAATGAAAATCTTTATTCAATCAAATGACCCAGGTGCATGGAATGTTATAGAAAAGGGTCCCTTGATTCCTATGAAAACTGTTGGCAATGAAATGATTCCCAAAGAATGGGATGAGATGACAAATGCTGAACAAAGAGTTGTCCAATATGATTTTAAAGCTAAAAATATGATTACCTCTGCACTTTCTTCTGATGAATTTTTTAGAACAGTGAGATGAACAAGTGCAAAAGAAATGTGGAAGATGCTGGAAATAACTCATGAAGGAACTGAAGAAGTTAGAAGATCAAGAAAGCATGTCTGGATTCATGAGTATGAGATGTTCAAGATAAACACCACAGAAAGCATTTCTCAGCTACAAACACTCATATAGTCAATCATCTTCTGGGTCTTGGAAAGATCTTTGATGCTGAAGAACTAAACATCAAGATCTTGAAGTGTCTCACAAGACCTTGGCAACCAAAGATGACAGTAATCAAGGAATCAAAAGATCTATCAAAAATGTCCATGGCTGCACTATTTTGTAAGTTACTTGAATATGAGCTTGAAATGTCTCAACTAACTTGTGCTGAAGATGCAGAAAAGAAAAATAAAAGTATTGCATTAAAACCTTCATCATCAAAGTCAGAAAAAGTGGAAGATTCAAGTGAAGAGGATGAAGAGGACAACATGAACTTGGTTGTCAAGAAGTTCAGCAAGTTCTTAAGGAAAAACAAGAACAAAAAGTTCACAAAGAACAAGAAGAAGAAGAAGAAGAAGAAGAAGAAGAAGAAGAAGAAGAAGAAGAACAACAACAACAACAACAACAACAACAAAAGGATTGACAACAATTTTACTTGCTTTGAATGTGGAAAACCTGGCCACATCAAATCAGAATGTTCAATCTTTTTGAAAAAGCAACAAAGTAACAACAAGGTGAGGAAGGAAGGAAAGTCCAAAAGAGCCTACATAGCTTGGGAAGATCATTGAATCAACAACTTCAGAATCTTCAACTGAAAATGAAGAAGCAAACATGTGTCTCACTTCTTCAATCAATGAAGAAGATGATGATCTATCAATTGATGGAAATGAGGTAAATTCTGAACTTGAACAAGTTATAAATGCTTTCCGAGAAATGGTTGAAGAAGCCCAAAAGCTTGCAAAATCCAATAACAAGCTCAAAGGAAATCTTAGATGACATGTTGCAAAAATTACTGAATTGCAAACTGAAATTTGCAACTGGAAAGAAGAAAAGTACATGTTACTTTTATCCAAAAACAGTGACTTAATTGATCTTTTGAAAAAGCTTTACAAAGGAAAATGCAACTTGGCTGAAATGTTAAGTGTGCAAAAGTATCCTGGAGATACTTCTAGTTTGGGGTACAAACAAGGCTCAAAATCTTTTGGAAAAACTGTATTTGTGCCTCCAAAATAGAAGAATCTAAAGAAGTTCGAAAACTCAAAGATCAATCAAAATGTTTTCTTGAGAAAATCATTAAAATTTGTAACATGCAACTATTGTATGGATAAAGGACATACATCTTACAAATGTTGTGCTAGGAGATTCTATGTGCCTAATAGAAATTGCATTTGGGTTCAAAAGAAAAAGAAAGTTGCTAACCCCTATGGACCCAATCTCAATTGGGTACCTTCCTTTATAAATTGATTTGATTTTTGCAGGTATGTCTAAGAGCTAGATCCTCATTATGGTATCTTGATAGTGGATGCTCTAGATATATGACGGGTGACATGTCTATGCTTACAACAAATCTAACTCTTAAAGATGGAGGATTTGTCACTTATGGAGATAATAACAAAGGAAAGATCATTGGAGAAGGCAACATAGGAGATAGCTTCAAAACCAAAATTAAAAAAAAAAAATGTTCTTTATGTGGAAGGCTTGAAGCATAATCTCTTAAGTATAAGCCAACTCTATGATAAAGGATTTAAAGTCTCATTCAATGAGAATTGCTGCATGATTTATGATGGGCAATGTAATACCTTGAATTTTAAGCACGTAATTAAGCCTAGATTAAGCTCATGATTAAGGAAAATAAGTATGCTTGAGAGTATTAGAGAAAAGGAGTGAAAAGATATGGGAAAGGATTGTTCTGGCATATGGCGCGACCCACTTGGGGTTCGGCGCGACCCGCGCCATATGTGTAAATCAGGGCAGATGGTTCTGCCATGTCACGCAAGTAACGTGGGAACGACGTGAGTCGCGTGGGCTGGCCGAGGGTATGACGCGAGTAACGTGAAGATCCACGCGAGTCGCGTGGGAAGTGGCCAGGAATCATGTTTTTCCTCTGGGGCTCCACGCGAGTAACGTGGAATCCACGCGAGTCGCGTGGAAGGCCCGAATGAATGGCGCGAGTCGCGTGGGGAAACAGCGCGAGTAGCGTGGGGCTTTCGGGCAGGCCTATATATATAAGGTCATTTGGACGAAAATGGAGAGGAGGAAAGAGAGAGGGAAGCCATTGATGAACGTTTGAGCTTTGTATCCCCTTCATCGTCCATCTAAACACCTCCGACCCAACTGAGAAAATGATCAGCACCTTGAGATAAGTGAGATACCCCGATTGATGCTTGAGAAAAGCTGAGAAACAGCGAGGTTTGATTTCTCTGAGAGAACCCTTGAGAGATCGGAGTCTAAAGACGAAAGAGGCCCTAATTGAGCGATCTATCTTAGGGGAAGCTATTCCCTGGTGCTTCTGAACATCACAGAGGTAAGAAACTCGAGCTCTAACCGTTGGTTCTGGGTATTGGGTTTTGTGATTTTGGGGTAATCTTGAGGGGTGTTTTTGGAGGTGTTAGAGCCGTTATTAGGCTCGGACTCTGTAGGGTCTTATGCTCAGAAAGGTACTCTGAG
>PYAF01001689.1:14717-27614 GCA_007407185.1 Glycine tomentella | reverse complement strand
GATTCTGTATAGTTTTGTACTGTACAGAGAAACTTATATGTATATTCACCATATTATAGTGTACAGTGTTATACAGATGACATTTGATGATGTCACTTTTTAGTATATGCTTCCAAACTGCTTAAACTCTGATTGATTATCTGCTTGATTGTGATTTGTGTTTGGTAATGACCCTGATTAGTGGATCGGGGCGTTACATAACACTTTACATTTTTATTAGCAAAAACAATTTTTAAATTTCTCTTTTTAAGTTTTTAGAATCAAAAACCTTTGCTCTTATTTTCTGTCAACTATTCTTCCTTGTTCTTCATTTTCGTTTTGTTGTTCTTCCATTTTCGTGCAATTATTTCATGGGGCTTTCACTGATGATGATCATGGAAGGCTAAATACTCAATCCAAGGATCCTACCCAAGCAAAAGGAGAATTTGAGTTCTGGTTTAGTATCTCGAATTCTGTTTGAATGTTCACTTTCTTCTTCAATTGCTATTTTGTTTTCATGATTATGAATGTGTTTAGGATTGAAAGTGGATTAGGTTATGGATTAATTTCCTAATTTCTAATATTAATCACAGATTAATTGGATGATATTTCAGTTAGGGTTGTGGTTTCAATTAATTTAGGGGTTAATTCGATTGAACTGCTTCTAATGAGATTGAACGAACTTTCATAATAGGATAATTTCTGAGAACAATGATGATTCGAATAGCTTGGTGTGCTGAATTGGATTGATGCTTTTAATCTGTTTTACATTACCTCTTTTCAATTATGTTAGTTTCTGCGTTGTTCTTTAATCTTACTTTACATTTTTACAAGTTTTACTTAACGCATATAAACTGTTTGATAAAAATCCCCCTTACTGTTATTAGTGAGTTGAAGTTAAAACCATATTGATAGTGTCTCTGAGTCGACCTAGGTTAATCCTGTGCTACAGAATTAGCGTAGTTAAATTGTTTTGGAGCGCTACGAAAAACGCTTATCAATTTTGTACTATTAATGACTTTCCAGCATATGGGAATTTGAGTGGACACAGTGTTAAGGGCCACCATGCATGCCCTATCTATGAAGAAGACATAAGCTACGTACAACTGAAACATGGAAGAAAAATAGTGTACAATTGACATCGACGTTTTCTAAAACCTCATGACCTTACCGACGATTGAAAAAAGAATTTAAAGGAAGTCAAGAGCATGAAATTGTGTCGATACACTTAATTGGTCAACAAGTTCTTGAGCGGGTTGAGTACATCAATACTATATTTGGAAATACCCAAAAAAAGCTGACCCCAAAGAAGCTAACAAGTTAAACTTGCATATGGAAGAAAAGGTCCTTTAACCTTCCATACTGATCTGATCTAGATGTTAGACATTGCATTGATATTATGCATGTAGAGAAAAATGTGTGTGCAGTGTCATCGGCATGCTTCTTAACACTCAAGGCAAGACAGAGGATGGTTTGAATACTTATCATGATCTAGCTGAGATGGGTATATGTGACCAGTTACATCCAAGGTCTGATGATAAGAAAATATACTTGCCTCCAGTATGTCATACTTTGTTAAGAAATGAGAACACAAGTTTTGTCAATGTTTGCGTCATGTGAAAGTGTCACAGGGATACTCTTCAAATATTAAGGGTCTTGTGTAGGTTAAAGATCTAAAATTAGTAGGCTTAAAGTTTCATGATTGTCACAACTTGATGCAACAACTCTTGGCCTTGGCAATACGAGATATCTTGCCTAACAAAGTTAGGCATGTCATAACTCGCCTATATTTTTTCTTTAATGTCATATGTATCAAAGTCATTGACCCTCTAAAGTTAGATGACTTGGAAAATGGGGTTACTGTTATCTTGTGTCAGTTGGAGATGTATTTTTCTCCTTCATTTTTTGACACCATGTTTCACTTAATTATTCATCTGGTGAAGGAATTAAATTCAGTGGTCCCATTTATTTATGGTGGATGTACCCGGTTGAGCGATACATGAAGATCATAAAAGGGTATACAAAGAATCTACACCATCCTGAAGCATCCATTATTGAAAAGTAAATTCCAAAAGAAGCCATTGAGTTTTGTTCGAAGTACATTGAAAAGGAAAAACCTGTTAGGCTTCCCAAGTCTCGGCATAACAAGAGAGTGGAAGGTAAGGGTTCACGAGGGCTGCATGTTATAACTCTGGGTCTAGAGGTATTGAAACAAGCTCATTTGTATATATTGAATAACACTAATGAAGTTGTGTCATACATAGTTCGTCACAAAGCCTTAGTCAAGTAAAGTAACCCACAAATGACCAAGAATGAGGTGTTAAAAGAGCATAACAAGCCTTAGTTAAGGATTTGTTACAAATAAATTATTGACTGTCATTGACTTATGTTTATTAACTGAGTAGGATAAACATGTACCAAAAGGACCAACGAAGCTTGTTGATAGGCCAAAACCTGATGATAATCCCATATACCAGATGACAATATACCAAATGACATTGATGATCCAACAACTTTTCCTCAAGCCTATGTAGGTATTATGGGATGCAACTGTGTTTGGGGTGTACAATGACAATGTCCCTTTGTACATAAAGCATGAAGATCATGGGGAAATAGCACACGGTGGTCAATGTCTGAACATCGCTCTTATAAATTATGGATTATTTAAGTAAATTTAAATTACAGTCCATTACCTAATCAGGTTTACTAAATTGATGCATAATTTACTTTATTTTAACAACAATAGTCATATGAATGAGTTAAGTTTATAGTCCATTACCTAAGGACAATGTTGTCGCCTGGTTCTGTTCCTTGTACAATAAGCCCGACAACTACTTGAAATGAATGATTAACAGTTTAGTTCTAATTTGTAACACATTTACTTTACCATTAGTATTTGACATCAATATTTTAATTGTACAATATACATGCATGTTTCTCTTAACCAGTGCTTTAAAGGGATTCGAAGATAATCACGGTAGTAAATTCAAGGCAACTGCTAAATGGATTCTAGTTAAAGTAAGTCATTTAAACAATATGGTTGATCTCTTCAAAATAACATTTTATTACTTTGTACACTAATTTTGAGATAACTTTGAATATCTTATTAAATTTAGTGTAATAAGCAAAGAAGTAGCATTAAGTATGGCTATTACGTCATGCATTGGATGTCAACCATAGTCCTAGGAGGTTTCAATGATAATTAGAAAATGCTAATTGTTTACTTCAAAACTAATTTCATTTGTTATAGTTGTTATTATTTACACTATTTAAGTTATGTTTTATTATATCATGTAGTATTTTACTGATCCAAGACCATTAGAACCAGAGAGAATAAAGACAATTTGCATTCGGTGGGCAAGATATTTTCTAAGAGTTAAAAATGAAGCACTAAGTAGTGTTTAAGAAATTTGGCAATGTTAGACTTATGTAAATCTTAGGTTATAGATGATATTTATGTATTGAGATTATTTTATTTATTAGTATTTATTCAATAATAATTTGAATATAATATATACTGCCTGGATTAATTTGATTTTGCCTTGGATTGGTTCTTTTTTTTAATTTTCAAGTTTTGGTTCATTTAATAAATAAACAAAATATTTAAAAAATACAAAAACAACATTGACTCTCCCCAAAATCGATGTTGCATAGTACTTACAACATCGGTTTTTCCCAAAACCGATGTTGAAAAAAACACAAATGACATTGGATTTTGGAAGAATTGATGTCGTTTGTGCTTTTTTTTGGCTACTTGCTACTACTATACCACATCGGTTTTGGGGAGAACCGATGTTGTATAATGGATTTCAACATCGGCTTTTATAATCGATGTTAAAAATGACCAACTTTTAATGACAGTCGTTTCAACATCGGTTCAAAGCCGATGTTGAATGTCCAAAATAACCGATGTTAAAAGCATCTTTTTCTAGTAGTGAATGCTCTATCAAAGGAAAATTTCTGAATGACACAATCCTTAGGAGACAACTTCTTTAATCATAGCCGGGCACTCTTCATTAAAGCCAACTGTCACAAAGTCTGCCAATGTTTGTTTGTTTGAAATTATTTCTTTTAAATATATGGCATACTTTGGCATTTGAGCAATTGCCTTAGCGAAAGGAATATTGATGTGCAAAATATGCATCATTTTCACAAATTTAGCAAATAACCTATCCTTACTCTGGTATTCTATTCCTTGAGGGAAGGGAACACTTACCAGAGGAGGTGTCAGTACCTCCTTTTTCTTCTCATTTCCTTTTTCTGAGCTCTCGTCAGCAAGAGCTTCCTTCTTAGCTCGTAGAACCACTTTCTCTTTCTTCTTCAGCTCGGTCATGGGTCCCCCACTCGTTATGGTGACAACATTCCCTTCCTCTTTCGGATTTGCTTCAATTTGAGGCATAAGAGTGACAAGGTTTGACACTATTGATTCCAGGGACTTAATCCTCTCATCACACTTGGTCATATGCTCCTTCATCATCTCCTGTATAGTGGCCTCTTCTTGTCTTGCCTGAGCCTCTGATTCTAATTTTAATTTTGTAGGTGAGGATGTATGTACATATTCTAGTTCTTCTGCTCTTCCTAGGAAAGGTTAGGATGATCCTTCCATCCGAAATTGAATGTGTTGGACTAAGGATCATAATTATTCTTGTCGGAGTGTCGTAAATAATGCACTTCCTCCATTGCCTTGGAAAATGGGAAATCTTTTCTTATATGCCCACATTGGTCACAAAAAGGGGTGGGGGAACAGATGTCATCATTTGAATTTGTGCCTTCATCAAAGTCTCCATCTACTTAGCTAGAACATCTAACTTTTGATGAATAGTTATGTTACATCAATTGGTTTCCACCTAGTGCACTTCATTCGACCTTTTGAGAATCCTCCTATCTCCAGTACTGTTATAGGCAATTGAAGCTATTACCTCAATAATTTTTACTACTGCATTGGTTAATTTATATATGCATGAGGTTTCCCCCTATAGTAACATTAAGGCAGGTCTTATTATGTTTTGATAGACCTCCATAGAAAATGTGGACTAGCCTTTGTGGTGAGTAGCCATGGTACTGACAATTTATAATAACCGTGGTTTCTAAAACGTAAATTTTGGGTTTTACTGTGAGCCACGCCAGTAGCGTGGGGGATCCACGCCAGTATGCTTGAGATGCGTGACCCATCTGTGATAGAGCTAGAATTAACTCTGGGTCCAGTTGAGAGATGTGTTTAGAATCATGTGAGGAGGAAGGATTAGCTTTCAGTTTATGATTTGGTGACTGTTGGTTTTGGCTCTAGGCTATGCATGTGTGACTTGGACTGAGTCATCTGATTTTAGACATGCAAGAGCCATGTTGAGGGGCTTGATGTGCCTGTGAGGCCATGGGAACGGTGTCTCGTGATTTAGACCGTTCAAGCCCTATGGAAACCCTGAGTTATTGGGTGGTGTGAGCTGTGATGCTCATTGTGAATGGCTTGGGTTGAGTCTAGAGGGACTCTGAGGCCATGGTTGATCTAAGATAGACCACTGAGGGTCTAGGGAAAGGTTTATAGAGGATAAGCCTGAGGAACCTAAGGGTATATGACCTGGGTTAATGGAAAGGACTGAGGTTCCTTTCCCAGAGGCAGTTGAGGACTGCTTGATGAGCTTGTTTATGTTATCTGGTTGAATGGTCTGTGATATGTGGTTGTGTGCCTTGATAAGTCTTGACACTGTGGGTGTCAGAGACACAGGCCATAGTTCGAGGATTGAAGCTGTAAGGCACGACTTGCCAGGTAAGCTCATCTTTCTGGGGATTATTCCCTTTCTCTTGTTTACCACCCAAGGGGGTGATGATTACATGCCATATTTGTTTATATATATATATATTATGTGCATGCCGTGGAATGAAAGGCCAATGTGACCTATTTTGTTAATTATATGTGTTTGGAGCCTGAGAGGCTAGACGAATGGTGCTTGGAGTGAAACTCAGACCGTTCCAGAAATATGACTGTATGATGGCCTAGTATGTGCTGGGCTGAATTGATGAACCCTAGGATAGACACCGAGATGGTGTGAGGGTGTTTTGACACCTATGGTTTCAGGTGTGGGGCCTTGGGCCTCTGGATTGATGAACACTGTGAGAGTGTTCTGTGACATGATAAAGACCATGAGATGGTCAGTACTGGAATCTACAGGATACTGGAATAGTATCGGGCTAGCTGAGGTTCCCTAGCCGTAGGAAGAGTTTGAGGACTCCCTTGGAATGGCTGATACTCCTTGGGAGGTGCCACTGCTCTCCACCTAAAGTCCTAAGGATGGATTGCCCTGTATGGATGTTCCTCCTTAGGAAGTGATGCTAGAAGTCCTGAGTGGTTATCCTCAGGCAATGTGACTGAAAGTCCTGAGGGATGAGAGCTCCTTGTGTGGATAGTCTCTCTCAGGCATGTGCTGTGAAAGTCCTGGAGGTGATTGCCCTATATGGATGTTCTTGCCCAGGCCAGTGTATATGAAGTCCTGGAGAGACCAGGCAGTTGACAGATATGTTGTATCTCTAAGAGAGGGCTTCCCGAGGGGATGAGAGCCTAGGGCCTCTTAGATGAGCCATATCTGGATGAGTAAAGTCCTGAGTGAGAGTCCTCAGGCATTGTTTACATGATTTTAGGAGGCGGTGCCTCTCTGGTATGAAAAGTGTCCAGTGGTTGACACTTATCTTAAGGTACCTCTGTGAGATGATTTGAGATGGCTTGAGAGCCAGTATGAGGTAGGATACCTCTGATGTTGATAGCATCCAGTCAGTGCCCAGATAGCTGGGAATGTGTATAGCCAGGATGACGTCCTAGGCTGTGATATGCTTTTGTCTGTGCTTGGGGGTGAACCAGGGTAAGGGAGGATCTCCCAGGACTCTGAGCTTATTGAGATATATATCTCACCCATGTTGTGGGTTGTGGTTTTCAGGTGCTCTAGAGGAGAGGAGCAACCACAGGGCAGGAGGCCCAGTCGAGCGTGCTGGAGAGGTCATGGGCTGCAGATGAAGACTAGAAGAGTTCTTGTATTTTGATCTCTATCTTATACCCTGTATAAGGATAGGGTGTTAGTGTACACCCATTGTATTGTACATATATTGATGTATAACCACAATTGTGGTAGAAACTATGAGTTGTATGTATATGTACAGGTTATGTTATGTGTATGAGATTATGTTTCCTCCTGATTATCTCTGTTTAGATTTATATGTTTTCTGCCTATGTTGTGTAAGTTTATGTTACCTGGATCAGCAGGGGCTTATTTATGATGCGCTGTGATGTGATTTATATTCCATGCATAATGTAATCAAGAAAAATCGATTCTATCGCTTCCGCACCGCGTTTAGTTAACGCTGATAGCGCACTTATGATATTATTAATGATAACACGTCCGGGGTGTTACACAATTCCTCTACTAGCCTTTAAACCGCTCCCAAGCTTTTGATAAGGACTCTTGCACATATTGGGAAAAATTCCCAATTTCTCTGAGCCATTTCTCAGACTTTCCCACTAGGAAGAATTTCTGCAAGAGTCCTTTTCAAAAGCTACAGTAACCTGGCTATTGAGAAATTCCCTTGAGTTACAAGTTGGGAAAGTCTGAGAAACTGCTCAAAGAAATTGTTATGATTTAATTATGGAAGTGTTATGATTTAACATAAGCTACAGAAATTCTTCCTAGTGGTAATGCTCCGATTCGGTAGGTCAAAAATGTAACATCCTCAAAATTATATTATGAGTTATATTGTGATTTAATTATGGAAGTGTTGTGATAGTTGGATACAGAAAGAATAGTATAGAATTTATTTGAACATAAGTTGACCAAAACTGTCCATTTCTGCCACCCGAATTGAGAAATTTATTTCTCTCTCAATTCTTATCCAAATTAGGTGTATGATGTATGAAATTAAAGATCTAGATGTCTACTATAGCATATAAAAAATTCAGATAAATATAGAGTGTGTACTTCTTGCAATAACAAGAATACTAAGAGATGTCATTGTCCTAAGATGAATTCGCTGGCAGCTTTGGAAGTCTAGATTAAAAATGTTATATCTTGAGTTTTACAACTCCAAATAAGGCATATGATATCTTGTTAGAAATATTAGGAAGTCTAGTTTAATATACTAAAAGATGAGAATGTTTAGACTAGTAGATTGGAACAAAATGTACAATGAGCGAACCCCATCTGGTTAAGCGTTTCTAGCCCTTTGGACCTTTTGGTTTGGGCACAACTTGTAACTCTTGGATTTTGGCCCAAGGAAATAAAATCTTCATCCCCAAAAAGGATGACAAATCAAAGGTTTCATCAGTCCAAGACCAATCCACGTGCATATAATCCTTGAATAAGACAAAGAATGCACTTAAACAACAAGCCAAATGCAAAGACTGAAAATATAGGCTACTGTAAAATATTTTTTTACTGAAGTGAAAAGATTTAATTAAGGCTTTTTGTGTGAATATGGAAAAATTTAAACCAAGCAATTGCATTCCCTT
This sequence comes from Glycine tomentella, assembly GCA_007407185.1. Taxonomy (NCBI): domain Eukaryota; kingdom Viridiplantae; phylum Streptophyta; class Magnoliopsida; order Fabales; family Fabaceae; genus Glycine; species Glycine tomentella. The sequence goes on along the minus strand of PYAF01001689.1, from coordinate 19,147 downwards.
GCTCAGCCAATATCCACATAGAAGCCAGCTGCCCTAAAGTCAATGATTAAAAGAATCAAGATAAGGCTTAAGATTAAATATCTCCCAACGAAATGATTACCTAGTTAAAACCTAACTAAACTAACTTCTAAAATTAGTTTTAACCCAACTAAAATCCTTAAATATGAACTAATTAAAGTAGTATAAATAGCCTTGGCATTCAAAAATTTCTGAACGTAAATTTCAGCTCCAAAACCTATCATATTACCACTTGCTCCTTGAAACCAAGCTTTCTATTTTCTACCACCTTTGCTTGTTTAACCGTGCCATCCTTATACCACCTCACCTATCAGCCATTTTCGTTTTCAAAAACTCCTTTCTTAAAGTATTTTCCCAAGGAAGACAGCCCTTACTCCATTCCTCTTTAAGAATCAAAATTCACTGGAGGTAGGCTAGGGTTCAATCTTTAGTTAAGAATTTATTTGGACTAATTTACATGCTTAAATGTACAAATTTATGGCCATTATTTAGGATGAAATTTCATGTCATTTGAAGGTTATTTTATGATACGGAAATGTTGATTTAAACCATAGGATAGGTAATGATTTATAGGCTGAAATCTTAGTGATGTTTGGGAGTATATTTAGTGATATTTGGAAGTGATTTGGATGATATTTAGGTTGTTTTAATTATTTAGACTGCAACCCAGCCACAACCAACCCGATATCCCAGCTATAGCAACCCAGCATCCCAGCCACAGCAACCCAGCATCCCAGCCACAACAACCCGACATCCCAGCTACAGCAACCCGGCATCCCAGCTATACCAACCCAGTATCCCAGCCACAACAACTCGGCATCCCAGCCACAGCAACCCAACATCCAGCTACAGCAACCCGGCATCCCAGCTATACCTACCCAGCATCCCAGCGACAACAACCCGGCATCCTAGCCACAGCAACCCAGCATCCCAACCACAACAACTCGGCATCCCAGCCACAACAACCCAACATCCAGCTACAGCAACCCGACATCCCAACTATACCAACCCAGCATCCTAGCGACAGCAACCCGGCATCCCAGCCACAGCAACCCAGCATCCCAACTATACCAACCCAGCATCCTAGCTACAGTAACCCGACATCCCAACAACCCATCCCGGCTACAACCATGGAATTAGGATTTTTTTTTCTTGTGAAAGTTTAAAGAAATTAGGAATTATTAAAAAAATATACTGTGGTTTATTAGATGGCCTCAATCATCATATTCCTTGATGCGCTAAATTTGGAATGGTATCTCGATGAAGAAAGGAACTATAAGTCATCACTATGCACCCTATCATACGTGCATATATTTATTTTGGCATTCATTTTCCAGTATCTGTACTTCATTGACTGTTTAATCCTAATGACTCATTCCTACAATTCGTTCCTGCCTATCCACAGCCACCTATGGAACCAATTAACTTGGTTAGCAAAGAGGAGAGCTTTGGAGAGAACTTCTAAAATGAAGATATAGGTTGTAGGTTTTTGTATATAAATAATAATCTTATCTAGTGTGGTAGAAATGTTTGCCAGTAGTTAAGTTCAATGATGTTTTAAGTGTGAGGCACCCAAAAGAAAGGAGCTATGTAACAATGGACAATGACTACTTAATATATAACAACTTTAACTTCTACAATTTGAACATTTTAGAATTTATGCTAGGATCCGTTCAGTAAAAATAAAACAGTAATTATCTAACGATTCTTTAAAAATTTAACCCAAATAAAAATATAATATCTAGAATAATTTTAGGTTATTACAAAGGAGCCAATCTTTAGCCTTTACTGCTAGATAGAATTGAAAGGCAACAAATCTGGCGTAGTCCAGAGCTATAGTTGGGCTCTTCATTATGTCTATGAGCCTTAGGAATACTGGTAGTGATTCCCACCATGGGGGTGAGATAGTCTTGTAGGGTGTGCTCCAATGGGTCAACCACATTGCCCCACTTCTCTCAATTACCATTGTTTCCTCTGTTTTCATCAATCATTCTTCTTCTACTTGTGATAACGTTGTTCTTACGACAAGCACTTTCGATCTTAGGATTATGCTTAGGAATTTCAGTCCTCTAAGATCGAGTTAGCATAAACTATCAACACAAAAAGAAGGATTAAAATGCAACTAGCAAAAAAAAAAGATAAATTAAATTAAATTATAGTAATGATTTAGAATTTAAACTAAGAAAAATAGAACAAAATAAATATAAGCAAATAAAAATGTATAAAAATATGAAAAAAAATTATTTAACTTACACAAAACAAATTATCCAGGAACTCTACAACCAGTTTCCAGCAATGACAACAGATACTTGATGCGTAAAATATGTTTAAACAAATACAAGTGTACCCTACGCACTAGTGTCATTTACTCGACAGCTCAAATATCGTACCCTAGAGGCCAATTGTGTTCCTAAATAATTCAATTTGTATAAAGTAAAAAAATTTGGGGTTTTATCTTGTGTTTGAGATTGTTTCACCAATTGCATAAAAGAAATGTAAATTAAGCTAAGCAAACAATTTTAGAGAAAGAAATGTATGAATGAAGATAAGCCCGAATTATGAGTTTGCATGCACCCATTTTCCTTAGTTCCAATTATAACTAAGAACCCTAAATTAATAATTAATCATCGATTACCTCTTATGATAAATGTCATCCTATGGTCAAGGTCTGACAACTCTCTTCCTCCTAAATTAATTCTCAATTGGTCCTTTGGGATTTAATTTAAGGTTATGGATAAATTATAGAGAATTTTGTAAAAAAGAAGATTCGTTCCATTAGTTTGATCATGCAATTTTATAAACCTTATCATTGTTAGGGATTTTCACGGCAAGCGCACCGTGTTATCGTTGCAAGTTACAAAATAAAGTTTGTCTCCACATGGATTTGAGTTTACTTTGGTTAGTTTAAATCGTTACCAGTTTAGTAGTATATGTGCAGATGATAAAAGCGAAGATTCATTTGTGATATTGTAAAACAAGGATAAAATTACGGAAGTAAATACGGAAGTAAATAAATGAGTTCAAGTCAAGGAAAGCGTAGGATTGGATTTCTTCTTTACTTATCCCTTTGATTTAATTCTACTTATGCATTATTTTTTCTATTCTTATTGACGCACACGTTTAAGTAACTTTAATTTGATTCCTCGCAATTAAGTCCTAAGGATATTTTACTAAATATCGATCCCTCGCATATTTAAATAAATATCCAAGCATTAAGATCATATTCATGTGTTTAATGCGATCAAAATGTTATGCCCTATTCCTAGCAACGTAACGTAATGAGTAAATTCATTCAATTCATACCCTAAGATTACTTTCCAGTCTTAATTAGGATTTAAGTTCGTGATACTAGTGATCAAGTAGAATCAAGCATTAAGCGCCAAACGAAATTACCAATAAGAAATAGAATGATGCATAAATAGTAATTAAAAGAGCATAAGGATAAGAAGAGTACGTCAATCCTTAGAGAAGCTTAAGCAAACATCAGAAGAACCTCCTCAAGAGAATGACTGAAGTATCTTGTCATCGATCCTCTTTTCGGCAGAGTCTCCACTACAAAACCTTACTTTCTCACTTCCCTAACTCTACTATAACCTAAGAAGTAAAATAAGAATAAACAATGAACAAGGAGCTCAAGATGAGGCAGAGGAATGCTCCATGCTCCAAAATCCATCCACTATTTATAGGTTTTATGGACCTGGTTGCTTTGGTCGCCCAGGCGAGCCATTTCTTCATATTCTGGCCGCCTTGGCGAGTTAATCCCATCTTTTCGTTACTTGTGACTCACCTGGGCGAGTGAATTGTGCATTGCATGGCTGCCTGGGCGAGCTTATAGCTTAGTGTTGAAGAAAGCTTTGGGCCATGTCGGTTTCTGGGCCTGAAATGCTTGTTGCACCTCCCTTGCTTGCTATGTTAGCCCTCCTTGCTTGTTTTGTTTATTCGGAAGCCTCAGAAATCCACAGAATCTATCAAAATATAAAACATGATTGGATTAATCTTCCGAAACAACTTTAAAACAAGTACTAGATGTTATTTAACTAGGTTTAGGGAAATCTATAAGCTAAGTTAATGAAATAAAAACGATAAGTGCCAATATTTAAAACATGAATTTTACTGAAATGTGACACTTATCACACCCCCCAACCTAGAATCTTGCTTGTCCTCAAGCAAAGTAACTAACAGTAAAATAAATAGGAGTATAAAAGATGAACAAGCTTTGTAAAGAATCAACTTTCTAGAGTGATCAGAACATATTTTCAAAAATAGTCAACCTCGAGAATTGAAACAAAACATAGAGTTCACAAATTCAAATGAGATTAAGATCAATTCACATTTCATTTCTAAAGAACATCAGAGGAAACATGTGATTGATTCAAACAGAGGAAAACCTCTCAAAAGTGTTTAATTCTCCC
>PYAF01001689.1:4151-14617 GCA_007407185.1 Glycine tomentella | reverse complement strand
AGAACATATTTTCAAAAATAGTCAACCTCGAGAATTGAAACAAAACATAGAGTTCACAAATTCAAATGAGATTAAGATCAATTCACATTTCATTTCTAAAGAACATCAGAGGAAACATGTGATTGATTCAAACAGAGGAAAACCTCTCAAAAGTGTTTAATTCTCCCATAGGTAAGTGTTTATTCTCAAATCCATCACTAATATATCATAGATTAATTTTGCAGTTCATTTCTCATCAAATCAAAGTACATACTTATCATGGATCATTAGGGCTTTTAGAGTTGGGCCTGACTAGAAAGGAATGTTGGTTTTTCTGGATATTCAAAACGTACCTTAATAATAGGAGAGCAAATCAAGATAAAACATTTAAATCATCACTGCCTATTTTTCTTTCCAAGATTTTCATGTTTTTATCAATCTTTTTCGTCACCCAACTTTGTATCATTTAAACAAGAATTTTTGTTTCCTTTCTTTTTTTTTCTTTTCTTTTTTCTTTCTTTTTCTTCTTTCTTTTCTTTCACATGAATAGCATATAGCCACATTAAAAAAATCTTTTTCATCATATGAGCTACCCAAAAGGTTTCCATTTAACAAAATATTCCCTTTTTGCTCTCCTAACCTTAGGTAAGGTAGGGAAATTCCTATCCTAGGTTAGGGTTTCAACAAAAATATCAAATGTTTTGCAAAGGATAAATCATTTAAGTATGTTGGGATAGCTTTTTGGCCAGTGACTTAAAAAGATGTTTAATAAGAAAGAAGGCCTAAATCATGTCTATGCATTATATGTTATGAAAATTAGAAATTTATGCAAAATTAACTATAGATTTATCAGTGAGGTCACTCAATATAATTTATGTGGATGCACACACTCACTTGGGCTCAAGGTCTATTTTCATGTTCAAATCAAATCAATGTTTCGAAAGATGTTCTTTATCAATTCCTTTGTAAAAAGACTTGCCTTCATTTGGTATTTGAAAAACCCATTCCTTTGTTTTTCATTCTCAAAGTTTCCAAAAATCATTTTATGGTGTTCTAATCAAAATCACAAAGCAAGTTTCAAAATATTTATCTGTTGATTCTTTCTAAAACATGTCATATAAGTTAAGCCCAAAAAAGATTTATACTGGCATTTTTAATAAAACAAAAGTTTTTAATATGTGTATTTTCAAAAAGAAAGAAACCTCTGTATGCAAGAAAAAAGAAGCAAACATAGTAACTAAATAAACAAAGTACTGAATTAAAACTACAAAGCAGTAAAGAAATTTAAATGTCACTGATTTTTTTGAAGATCGTGGCTAAGAAGCTTGATGTCCTCCATTCATATACTCCATAGGATCTGCCACGTTCTTTTCCTTCAGCTGTTTTGCTTTTTCCTAACAAAATGGACCTGCAGCCAAGTTCTTAACAAAATAGATGATATTTTCAAAATGATAAGATATAAACAAAAATAAAATAAATAAATAAAGACAAAATTTAAAAACATTGGGTTGCCTCCTAGGAGCGCTTCTTTTACGTCGTTTTAGCTGGACGAGTGTGCTATGGCTTTGACTCCCAGCATTTGATCAATGAGCCTTTGATTTCTGAGTCTTCCGCATCCATTCTAAAACATTCTTTTGTATTTGTGGGATGCTCTATGTCTTCAAAAACATTGAACTGAATTTCATCATTTTGCACTCTGACAGTGAGCTTTCCTTCATCAACATCAATTAAAACTTTGGCAGTCTTCATAAATGGTCTGCCAAGAATTAATGGAACTTCACTGTCTTCCTCCATATCCATGACTACAAAGTCGACTGGGAAGAAGAATTTGTCGACTTTCACCAACACGTCTTCAATGATGCCATAGGGATGCTTAATAGACCTGTCCGCTAACTGCAAAGTCATCCTAGTAGGTTTGATTATAACCTCTCCTATCCTCTTAACCATGGATAATGGTATGAGATTGATGCTTGCACCTAAGTCAAGAAGAGATTTTCCCACAAATAATTTACCAATAGTAACAGGAATTGTAAAGCTACCTGGATCTCTTGATTTTTCCGGGATGGTCTTTTGGATGATGGCACTGCATCCTGCATCCAGCTCGATTGTCTCCTTGTCGATGTATTTTCTTTTCTTGGTGAGGAGGTCTTTCATGAATTTGGCATATGTTGGCATTTGCTCCAATGCTTCAGCAAAAGGAATATTTATTTGAAGTTGCTTGAAGATGTCAAGAAAACGCTTGTATTGCCTTTCCTTTGTTTTCTTGGATGGAGCGTGTGGATATGGCATACTTTGGACTAGTGGTGGGGTCAAAACAACTTTGCCTTTATCATTTCTTTTCTTTTCCTCATTTGTTACTTTTCTCTCAATTTTTTCATTCGTTTCTTCCTCATCGTTTTCTTTTTCTTTTCTATATCATCTATATTTCCTTCTTTTTTCTTTTCTTCTTCTTCTTTCCTACCAACCACATTTCCCTTCTTGTGATAATGGTGTTACATTGCTCCTTAGGGTTGACCTGGGTATTTGCTGAGAAAGATCCACCTCCATGCTCAGCTACTTGTTTTGCAAGCTACCCTATTTGCACTTCTAGATTTTTAATAGAAGCTTCATTATTCTTTTGGTTGTTGATGAACATTTGCATGAACTGAGTAAGAGTATCTTCCAGCTTTGTCATTCTGTCAGACTGATCTTGTTGTGGCATATTTCTATTTGAAGTACCTAGAAAAGAATTAGAAGAACTTGCAAAAGAATTGTTAGGAAGACCTGCAAAAGGAGGGTTAGTGGGAACATTATAAGCATTATTATTTTGCCTCCAATTATAAGGTTGATTAGAACCTGGACCACTGAGGTAACTTTGGTAATTCCCTTAAGGTCTTGATTGATTCTGCATGTAGTGAGCTTCCTCTTTTTGTGGACAATCACCATGTATTGAACAATGGCCATTCTGATGGTCTCCTCCACAGAAGTCACATCTCAAGATTTGAACTTGGTGTGTTGTATGAGATTTCTGTGATCCTCCATGTTAAATTTGAGGAAATTAGCCTATTTGCTTTGTTAAGGCATCCAATTGCTGAGTTAACAGCTTGTTTTGAGCTAGAATGGCACTTTGAGTGTCAAGCTCTAGTATGCCTTTCCTCTGAATTGGTGATCTATCATGGTGAGATTGATAGTTACTTGCTGTTATGGAGTCAATGATCACTATGGCTTCCTCGGGTTAGACATCATGGTTCCTCCAGCTGAAGCGTCAAGGATCATCTTGGTATGAGGCCTCAAACCACTATAAAAGATGTGTAATTGTGCGGCATCATCAAAATTGTGGTTAGGGCATCTCCTTAGTAGTGACTTGAATCTTTCCCATGTCTCACACAAGGGTTCATCTGCACCTTGAGAGAAAGTGGCAATAGCTGACTTTGCACTGATAAATCTTGAAGGAGGGAAGAATCTGGCGATGAATTTCTCCTCCAAATTGTCCCATGTGCTTATACTTTTATTTGGCTGTGATTGAAGCCATGTTTTCGCTTTACCTGTCAAAGAAAAAGGAAAAGCTCTGAGGTAAACAGCTTCAGCGTCTTCGTCCGATGCTCCCATTGTATTGCATAGCTCCATGAAAGTAGACAAATGCGTGTAAGGATCTTCAGGGTCTAGCCCAGCAAATGGATGTGAGCCAATCAGATTGAGTAATGTTGGCTTCAGCTCCACAACCTTGTTGTTGAAAGGAGGGATGATTATGCTGTTGTAGTGCTTGGGACCTTGTTGATAAGCATAGTCACCAAGAGTCCTTCTTTTTTGTCTATTTTCTTCTCCGCCACAATTAGCCATATTGTCTTTTATCACTAGTGAAGAAGGGTCAATAGACGAAGTTCCCTCAGAATGCTTGTTAGATTCTTGCTTCTTTTTCTTTCTATTTTTCCTTTCGGTTTTGGAAATTTCTGGATCAAACTGAGGTTTATCTGTAGAAGACTTACCTCGCATAAAGTGAAAGGACAAAAACTACAAGATTCTGTTAAGCACTGAGGTTTAATAACAAGAAAATTTATATACAAAACAAGAAAATAAGGAACAAGAAAAATTCTACTAAACTGAAATTTAAACAACTAAGTAAACGAATCAAATCCCCAACAATGGCGCCAGAAACTTGTTAGGGATTTTCACGCAAGCGCACCGTGTTATCATTGCAAGTTACAAAATAAAGTTCGTCTCCACAGGGATTTTAGTTTACTTTGGTTAGTTTAAATCGTTACCAGTTTAGTAGTATATGTACAGATGATAAAAGCGAAGATTCATTTGTGATATTGTAAAACCAAGATAAAATTACGGAAGTAAATACGGAAGTAAATAAACGAGTTCAAGTCAAGGAAAGCGTAGGATTGAATTTCTTCTTTACTTATCCCTTTGATTTAATTCTACTTATGCATTATTTTTCCTATTCTTATTGACGCACACGTTTAAGTAACTTTAATTCGATTCCTCGCAATTAAGTCCTAAGGATATATTACTAAATATCGATCCCTCGCATATTTAATTAAATATCCAAGCATTAAGATCATATTCACATGTTTAATGTGATCAAAATGTTATGCCCTATTCCTAGCAACGTAACGTAATGAGTAAATTCATTCAGTTCAAACCCTAAGATTACTTTCCAGTCTCACTTAGGATTTAAGTTCGTGATACTAGTGATCAAGTAGAATCAAGCATTAAGCGCCGAATGAAATTACCAATAAGAAATAGAATGATGCATAAATAGAAATTAAAAGAGCATAGGGATCAGAAGAGTAAGTCCAATCCTTAGAGAAGCTTATGCGAACATCGAAAGAACCTCCTCAAGAGAATGACTGAAGTATCTTGTCATCGATCCTCATTTCGGCAGAGTCTCCACTACAAAACCTCACTTTCTCACTTCCCTAACTCTCTACTATAACCTAAGAAGTAAAATAAGCATAAACTATGAACAAGGAGCTCAAGATGAGGGAGAGGAATGCTCCATGCTCCAAAATCCGTCCATTATTTATAGGTTTTGTGGACCTGGCTGCTTTGGTCGCCCAGGCGAGCCATTTCTTCATATTCTGGCCGCCTGGGCGAGTTAATCCCATATTTTCGTTACTTGTGACTCGCCTGGGCGAGTGAATTGTGCATTGCATGGCCGCCTGGGCGAGCTTATAGCTTAGTGTTGAAGAAAGCTTTGGGCCATGTCGGTTTCTGGGCCTGAAATGCTTGTTGCACCTCCCTTGCTTGCTATGTTAGCCCTCCTTGCTTGTTTTGATTATCTGGAAGCCTCAGAAATCCATGGAATCTATCAAAATATAAAACATGATTGAATTAATCTTCCGAAACAACTTTAAAACAAGTACTAGATGCTATTGAACTAGGTTTAGGGAAATTTATAAGCAAGTTAATGAAATAAAAAAGATAAGTGTCAATATTTAAAACATGAATTTTACTGAAATGTGGCACTTATCAATCATTCTACATTTCACTTAATTACGAAAAGATGGTCACTAACAAGTAATCAACTATAAAATCAGAGTGATCAATTTTGAAAAACTTTCATTTTATACTATTACTAAAAAAAATTACTACAATTTTTTTATACACTCAAACTTTGAAAATTTTTCTATTAGATTTTTGAAAAACACTCTCTTTATTTCTAGAATTTGAACAAGTCAAATTAATTATGAAGATGAAGAAGAAAAAAATAATAAAAATAATATTTGATGCAATTAGAACTAATTTGAACAAAAAACAATAGTAAAGATAGTAAAACGATACAATTAACTAAATAATATCGGAGAGCTCAATTAAAATATAGAACTAGAGTACTTGGGTACAACTACATCATAATTTGAACTCTAAAGGTTTAGCCAATCATGGTCACAGTACTACCAAACAAGATACAAAATAGCATAGAGAATGGAAGAGATCAAAATCCCTTACAAATTATGACCCCAAATGTCCCTTTTACAGTCCTCAACTCAAGAAACCTTTGTTTTTTGAAAATAATCAAAAACTAACCTAAAATGCCTCCACTTCTTTATTTATACTATTGACAATTAAAACACCATGGATTGTGCTAAATTAGCATGGACAATGTTGAGTCAGCATGGCCATCTTCGAGAAATAGTGACATTGATTCTACTTTGTGATGTTGGATTAGAATAGGTTATAGTGTCAGTAGCGCGACAACTTTCATATTTGTGATGCTAAAGGAAGATTTGTTTGCAAATCAGCATGATCATGTTGGAATTTCATGGCCTGCAAGTACAACATAGATTGTGCTACAGCTGAAAACAATAGGAATACCCACAAAAACCAAGATGAGGGGTGAATTGGTTTAAACTTGGTATTTTAAAATTTATTTATAAAATCAGAGTTAAAGGATCTTAATCACTTTTAAACCAAGAATGCTTTTAATCAATCAAATCACTCAACTCAAGAAACCAATAGTTCAAAATAGAACTTGTTGAGTAATGATAATTACATCAAGAACATTTAAACAAGATGACTTGTAGAAATAGAGATAAAGAAAATTAACACAAGCAATTTATATTGGTTCACTTCTCAAGAGAAGCTACATCCAGTTTATTCTAATTAACAATAGATTAGAGTTCTACTATTATAAATTTCAGTTCTTACAAGCTTTACAACAAACTCTCTTTATCAACACTAGATAAAGAATATAAATCTAAAACCCTATTAGTTCTAATGAACAAGAACCAGAGAACACTACTTTATTCTTTCTTAGAGAACACTACTCTAGCCCAAGCTTCAAGAACCCTTTTACAGTAACATCAAATAACAAAAATTACAAAAACAAAATTACAATCAAAGATTAAGGAGATAAACAACGTGATGATCCAATGAATATGAATGCATATGAATTACCAATCAAGGTTGAATTGCAAAAACAGAATTTCAGAACAAGCTCTCCATTAAACTTTTGAAATCTCTTGCCTAAGAAATCATTCAATACCCATGGAAATTAAGGAGTGGGACAAGAAGTTAGTAAACCCAGAAAATCACTTTCCAACTCTTAGAAGACTTGTGTACACTTAGAAAATTCAAAGTGTTCAAGTTTCAAACCAAGTCAAGCCTTCCTTCTATTTATAACAGAATTTTGTAACAACCTGTAATTGATTACACGCGCCAAATAATCGATTAAAAAGCATATGTAATCGATTAAATTGTCACTTAATCGATTAAAGTGTTCAAGGCTCATTCTGGGTTTCAAAAACGAACAAAATAATCGATTAATCCGAGCTGTAATCGATTAAATCAGAAAAGTTTCATTTTAGAAATAGCTTGTGTAATCGATTACAAATATCAATAATTGATTAAAACGGTGAAGCAAGCTTTTTCAAATAGCCTATGTAATTGATTATGAATAATGGTAATCGATTATCACAACAATGCACAAAATCTATTTTACACTATGTAATTGATTACAAGAGTTGTGTAATTGATTAAAGTGTTCATCAAAGCTTTTCCAGTTTTAAACATGAACTGAATAATCGATTAATTTGCCATGTAATCGATTAAAACAGTGAAATTACATTTTTCCAAAAACATTACTCAATTAATTCCTTTTTCAAAGTGTGAGTAGCTTTCGATATTTTAATGAAAAACATTTAAGCATGTTAATGATTATATGCATGCAATGCAAGGATCAAAAGATTGACTTCTCCTACACTTCATTTGAATTATAATCTTCAAGGCATGTGAAAAGCTCAAAACATTCTTCTAAGCCATAGGCTTCATTCTTCTTGTTGCTCCCCCTATATCCAACAATCTGCCCCTTTTTGGCTTTGAACATGCCAAATATTTGATTGACCATGTGTTTGATTTTGAAGTACTTTGAGGGATGAAAATAGAAGACTTTGAACTTTGTAAACCTAAAAACAAATCAGCCTTTTTGTCAAGAACAAGTGTTAAGAGATATGCTTGCATAAACATCAATCATTAACTTGCATTAGTTGCTTCCTTAGACTTAATTTGCTCCATTTGCTCCCCCTTACTTAGATAATTCATCAGATTTTAATTTTGTGCAAAACACAACAGAAAAACAGAGCACAACAAAGTATGATATCAATCAATATTTCTATCCTTATTTGGCTTATCAAAGACAAAAAATAGCACAACAAATAATGAGGAGAAAATAAAAGCTTCATTAATCAAAAGGGGAGGAAAAGTACATTAATCAGAAATAAAGAAAGAAAAAAGAAAGCAGATGAAAAATAAGAAGAGGAAATACAAGAAACTTAAAGTAATTAGAAAGAAAACATAGCAATCCTAAAATGATTCAGAACCATCAAGGACAAGCTTAGATTCTATGTTTTCTAGCCTAGATTTTATCTCCTCCAAAGCTGAATTGGTCTCAGTCCTGTGCTCATGATGTAGGGATAATAAGCCATCCATCTTTTGAATCATAAGTGATTCAAATGGACTGTAAGATGGTTGAGCAGGGCCTTCTTCTTCAGCCTCTTCATCAGCTTCTTCTTCATTTCTAGCAGCAGAGATTTGTTGGCCGGCCATTTTCCATTCATTAGGCGTTTTGACCATCCCAAGCTTGGTGAGATGGTTTCTCTTTGATGAGGTTATTGCTTTAGTTTGTGTTGTCAACAACCTCATTAGAGACATCTATATTAAAGTAATCAATAAACCTGGAAACAAGAACAACATATGGAAAAGGGTAATTCATTAACCTCTTGGATTTCAGCATAATTCCCTCCAGAATAAGAATCCAATTCATCTGAATGAAATTCTTGAGGCCATACATAAGTTGGAGGTCATCATCAGTGGCTTGGGCATGATTGGTGGCTCTAGGGGTTAGGATGTAGGTGATTATGTAGTGAAGAAGTCTGTCTTCATGGGTCATTGGGCCAGTGCTTAGCCTACGCTTTAGCCTCATTTGGGGATCAAGAAACATCCCCCTATAGGTTTCCACCTTATTATAACCCCCAACCTCTTCTTCAAATTTCCTTTCACCTTTAAAGGAAATTCCAGCATGTAACACCCCGTAGGCCTCCGACGTGTTATCATTAATAATATCAGATTGGCGCTTAAAACATAGTTTATAAAACTTAGCGGAAGCACAAAATCGCTTTTCTTGATACATTATGTATGGAATCATAATAATAATTGATAAAAACACACATCATAAAACGTATCACGCCCCTACTGATCCAGTTTCTCATACATACATCATAGAGACAGATAACTACAAGACTTAGGCAGTTTATCAAATATACACAAATATACTCAGGGAAAGTCTCATATCATAACACACAATAGTTTTGTACAGACATATACATCAGAGTCCACACCACACATCCCGTGGTGATACAAAAGAATATCAACCCTCCATGAAGGCATACAGAACTATACATCAAAATAAAATCAAAATAGAGCCTTCAAGCTCTCCATGCCGCTCCTCAGTCCAGCAGCCTAGTCTCAATTGGGCCTCCTGCCCTGAGACTGATCTTCTTTTCCAGACATATCACCTGAAATCATATAAGCCCCACACGGGGTGAGATAACATATCTCAGTAAGCTCAGGGTCCATGGGAAGTCATTCCCACCCTGGCCCACAGATTCACAATACATACACAGGCAAACATATCACACATGGCCCACTGGCCTGGCACTCTGGCCTCATCATATCAAATCAATATCATAATCTCAGTACATGACAAGTGGCAAAGCTCCTCAATGCCTGGCGGAGCTCCTCAACGCCCTGACGGAGCTCCTCAACATCAATACCTGTCATGATGTGGCAGAGCTCCTCAATGCCACGGGCGGAGCTCCTCAACGCCGGTATTTATCTATTGGGCAACAGATATTTCAATCACAACATGCATATATCCAATGCAGATACATATAAATCAACACAAACACTGTCATAGCCAATGCATGTAGTATGAATCATGACCAACACTCCCCAGGAGTGTGGTGTGCAACCAAAACGGGAATTCATCCCCAGAGAACACTGAACTTACCTGGTAAGGGATTACTCTGAAGTTCCTTCCCAGGTCTGTGGCTCCCGCCACCAACAGTCTCAGAATCAATGCCTAATCAAGGCATAACAATTTCATATCAAAACCAGTCCACAAACATACAATTTACAGAACATATTATAACAAACTTCCCCTATCCTAGGGTTCATTCAAACTCAGCCCACACACAAGGCTGTTCTCAGACCACACAAGGTCTATCAGGGCTGAATACAAGTCATCTGAGTCATCCCAGACTCATTACATATATACATATCCCAAGCTTCCCCTCAGCCCCACAAGTCAATTGTCATCAGAACGGGCTGAGCTCCACTCAAGCCCTGCTCCACTAGCCTCTCGGCTCAGAACATCATATAATCAAGGCTCTAGCCTATCAGAGAACCATCAACAAGTGACTCTACACAAGTCACACAGGCATATACAGAGCCAAGATTCAAAGTCATCTAAATCAAAAACTGAAAGCTAATCCTTCATCTATTCA
>PYAF01001688.1:42165-109752 GCA_007407185.1 Glycine tomentella | reverse complement strand
TCCTGTGCCACCGGTATGTTGGCCGGTTCAGGAACTGCAGGTCCCGCACGAGATGAAGCGGTGTGGGATAATGCATCTTCTACTACCACATTCTCCGTAGTAGGATTCCTGGGTGGGTCTTCACGTCGGACGTTCCGGTTCCTCCTGATGTTAGCCATTGAGAGATGGTGGGATTCGAAATTTATCGTCCCCACAGACGATGAATTGGGGGGTGCGGTGTGTGCTGGTGTGAAGGAAAAGAGAGAGTCAGAATTGTGTACCTTTCACCATGGATTAAACAATATTTATAGGCTGATACCTGAACGCTGATAATGGTCCTTGAGGCCCCATTATCTCAGTTGAAACGGTTGAGCGCAACCTCCTTCCTTGACTTCCGGAGATTGTGGTAACTGGAAGATACTAACCGCTTCCCTCATTTCAGGGGTGGTTACTTGATGAAGAAGAACGCAGTTATTATATGGAATATTGCTTTATCCGTAACAGTCTTATTTAATGAGATTATATTTAAAATATTTTCATTTAATATGAGGGTTGTGTTTGATATCAATTTCTAATGAAAGGTAGTTTAAGAAAAAAAATTAATTTTAATTAAAATAACACAATTTAATAAAGTAAACTAGTTTTCTTATAATTAATACGTGCATGTGAAATCCCTTTTTTCCTCAAAAAA
This sequence comes from Glycine tomentella, assembly GCA_007407185.1. Classification (NCBI taxonomy): domain Eukaryota; kingdom Viridiplantae; phylum Streptophyta; class Magnoliopsida; order Fabales; family Fabaceae; genus Glycine; species Glycine tomentella. Next base: position 109,082 of record PYAF01001688.1, on the reverse strand, counting down.
AAAATAACGGAGGAAGTATTAATTAAGTATTAATTAAAAGTATAATTAATGTCACATTAATTTTATAAAACAGCATCTATTTTAAAATATTTTTTTTCTCCGTGGTATATAATTTGGAAATTGAGTAACTAAATATCATGTCGGTCATTAATTAAACGTGATGAGAAGGCTAACGCGTGCAACGCAACCAAAGTTGACTTCTTTACAAAATCCATTCCAAAGCTGCGAAACATTTTCCCATGTGTGTGTGTTTGTGTTTTACGTCAGAAAATAAGAAATAAAAAACATCAATTACTCTCTAACGTGTGAGCAAATGCTCATTGCATCTGAAAGCATAACACTATGGAAGTCCCACGTTCAAAATTGGATGTAATTGGCGGATATAGGATCCATGCATTTTTCTTAAAACCAGTCGGTGCAATAATTTCTTTCACGTAAAGTATGCTTAATTTTGATGGACCACTGTACAGATTTTAAATTGATCACAAATTTGTAGCATTTTCTAATATTATAAGAAATTAAATTACAAACAAATACGGAGACCATGAAGTAAAGTTTGTATAACAGCAAATAACGTATTCCTCTATTGCAGGCTATTTTGTAACCATGAAGTAAAGTCAGGATTACTGGTAACTCTATTGAATCTGGGTAACCAATTATTTTCATTTTTGAGGTAGAGTTAACTATTATGAATGAAAGCTTCTTTTCATGTATATCGTTAAGATAATAATTTAAGACTTTAATAAAATATATAACTATATATCTGTTATGCATCTGCATCAAATTAGTTTAGCATTGCAAGTTTAAGATGGTCCTTGTTGCCTAGATCTCCTCTAGAACCAAGTGACCAAATCTGAAATCCAATATGCCACTTAATTAGATCGAGATGCAGCACTTGGTAATTTCTAAATAATCATATTAATCTCATTATAATATTCGTTATTTATGGACTAGTGAACTATAAGGCAATTTAGTAACCTCATAACACTGTTAATCACATTCATAATGATTAAACATTACGTTCATTTGCTATTAACAACTTGTGAAGAAAAACTGTGACTCTGTTTGACACAATTTGAAAATGAATTTTGACTCTGATTGCTGTTCTGTAGTTTGAAAATATAGCTCTAATTAAGACAGCATATAGATGAAACTATACACATTTAAACCAAAAAAAGTTGATTACCAATATTTCCGTCTGACCCAATTTCAAAATGACTTTTGAACACTGATTACAGTTCTATACTTTTAAAATATAGCTCCAATTAAAACATTAATATGTGAAATTAAGAATACACATGTACAAACGAAAAGAATTTTGTCGACAATTATTTCCGTCTGGTATGATATGAAAATGACATTTGGTTTTGGACACTAGTTGTATAGTTCCATCACGATGAACATGTGTAAAAAAGTTAGCACATTACTAAGAGATAAGGATGTGGGAAAAAGACATTGCACACTGATATATCATATATGTCTTCCATGAACCCGTGTCCTCACTACAATCATAGAGGTAATTTTATTAATATAAAGATTTTAAGTATGACCAACAACCCACTCCCCTGTGTCATCATCCTCTCCCAAAAAATATTATCCTAATGCAAATTGAATAATTGATCCAAGACACATTATGCTCATGTTCCTTCAATTTTATTGAGAGATCTAACTTAATTAATTATAAATTTTTAGTATTTATTTTTAATTTTTATGAATAAAAAATATATATATTATCATTTAAGCCCTATAAATAGAGGCTAGTATTTCCTTATATATGTACAGAAATTAACAACCATATCTATTCTTCCAAGTTACATCCATTGAGAAACATGAAGGTCTCACTCTTAGCATTTTCAATCCTTTTTTTGGCCTTCACCATAGAACTCTTCATTGGCATTGCTTCAGCAGCACCAGAACCAGTGCTTGACACCTCAGGCCAGAAGCTGAGAACAGGTGTCAAGTACTACATTCTACCAGTCTTCAGAGGCAGAGGTGGAGGCCTAACAGTTTCAAGCAGTGGCAACAACACATGCCCCCTCTTTGTGGTGCAAGAGAAGCTTGAAGTCTCAAAGGGCACCCCAGTTACCTTCACACCCTACAATGCCGAAAGTGGTGTCATTCTAACCTCAACCGATCTCAACATCAAGTCCTATGTGAAAACCACCACTTGTGATAAACCTCCAGTGTGGAAGCTCCTCAAGGTGCTAACTGGGGTGTGGTTTTTGAGCACTGGTGGTGTTGAAGGCAATCCAGGGGTTAACACTATTTTCAATTGGTTCAAGATTGAGAAGGCTGAGAAAGACTATGTGCTTTCTTTCTGTCCCTCGTTTGCACGGACTTTGTGCAGGGAACTTGGGTTGTATGTTGGTGATGATGGGAACAAGCATTTGTCTTTGAGTGATAAGGTTCCATCCTTCAGGGTTATCTTCAAGAGGGCTTAATAAGTTCCAACCAAATTAACGATAGAATGAATAAAAGTGCTAGTCAAATTAATCTGACTAGAAGTTTGTTTCTTTTGGGAAGGGCATGATTACATTAATACATAATAATCATGCTGCACAGCATATGCACTTTTTTGAAGTGTAAGCACTTCCTTTCATTTGGTTCACGTTTTGTGAAAGGAGTTTACTTGATCAGTGATCAATAATGAGTAACCTTTATCATCTTGTTTCTTTATCTGTTTCGTGCTCAACTTCTTGCAGTGTTACTATATTGTGTGGTAAACGAAATAAGTGCAGCATTTGAAACCAGCGACCCTGTAAGACTTTAAATTCGTGGCAAAAAGAAACAACATATTCCTTGGTGTAAGATTTGTAGCCTGTATGTTATCAATCAATTAAAAATTACTTTCTTTGTGATTTTTAAAATAATTGTTATAAAAATCAATAATTTTCAATTGATGAAAATATATTTCAATTAAATATTCTTTAAATTCAATCAATCAAGAGAGCAATATTATTTTGCAGTTCTCGCAAAAAAAATTACATATTCCAAGCAAATTTTGTTTTAAAATCAAATCGAAGAATGCATTCAACTATGAAAATAAAGCCAACTTTAGCAATCGGTCAAATGGGTAATTGTAACGTAGAAGGAAACAGCCTTAAATTAGCTCTCAGTACTACTATTAATTCCCTGTACGCTAAACAAAAGCTCTTCATAAAATTATATCCTTTTGGTCAAAACTTTTTTTTCTTTCCCGTACTTTTGTCATCACATCCATAATTATCACTGAATCAAGTTAGTATTCAAGCATTTCTTGTCACTCCTGTTCGTACTCAATATCAATCCTCTGAATCAAAATCCTAACAGATTTATAGTCACTTTAAGTTTGTCAATCTTAAAAGTTAAAACCAAATTCTGATTCAATTCGTTCAGCCTTCAGAACATGGGTTGCTGCCTTGGAGACCACCTATAAAAAGCTATTGCCTTGTCCTGAATTTAAATCAAACCGACAAATCCATCAAGCTTTTCATGCAGATACTACAATGGAGAAAGGAGCAATCGGCAAAGTTTGAGTGAAAGATGGGCAAGACATTCGGATTATTGGAAACTAATTAGTAATGGCACCTTTAAGATGAGTAGTACAAACAAAAAACTCCAGGCAGTGTATGAATGCATTACTTGGCAACACCAAGTGGGAAATCCCTATATTTGCAATATTTGGCATATGTGAAAACGAAATGATACATCGATGCATACAAGATTAGCAATTTAGCATGTGCAAAGACGGAAAGCACAAACCCACAAGCAGTGATAACCCGGTTAAAGACCATTTGATTATAGTCAATCTAGTGATGAGAGGTTAAGTAATATGCACAAGATCTTAAGTTTTAACTTTGTTGATGTCATTGTACGTACAAAAAGATAGATAACACGGTTAATTTAGAAAAACAAAAAATAAAAACAAGCATTAATCAGAAGTGATTTGCGTTTGATCAAATTTTCACATCAAGATACATCAAAAATAACTAAAAGTTACTTATGTGATCCACATTTAAGTTATGTGGACATGAATCCAATCACACTTTAAGTTGTGGGACACATATTGTGAATGTGCGAGCTAGCTTGATCTCCCACAGTGCGCTCCAGCTCTTTCCCATTCTCTTACTCTAGGGCTCTAACCCCATTTCACCCTACCATAAGCCTATCCTTTTTTTTGGGTACCAAAATCCAAATCTCTTCCATTAAATATACAGTGACAAGACTTGAATTACAAACATATACGCTTTTAGTTCTAAGTAATTCATAAAAAAGTCTTCTCTTAAGAATCTGACATAAAATAAAAAAAAAATCAATAGCACTACATTTAGCATTACATGTGCTTGGCCTTCATTATTGGCTAGCTGTTGTATTCTGATTTTCTACATTTGGTCCCTATTTGACACGGTTCTAAGCCATTTTGCATTCACCACCTCCCACTATGAACAACAGATGTCTTTTTCTGTGGCATACAGCTTAGTCACTAGAACTCTAGAAGCTCTTAATCCCCAAGAGATAAGGGATGAAACTATTGCAAGACAGGCAACAACCATAAACTTAGAACATCAGATTGCAAACATCTCAATATTCACATTACAAAACTTCACCTACAAAATTAAAAAAAAAAAAAAAAAAAAAACTTATGTATATCTCTAAAAATCTAGGAAGCTAACAATAATTTTCTCCTCTCATAATTGATTGGCCATGGAAATGGCTTTATTGAGATTCTTGAGAGCTTTCTCATACCGCAAAAATCCCACAAACCAAAATTCAGAATCATCCTCAGTCACTATCTCTATGTACTTCTGTTCTGCCTTGTTCACATTCTGGCTTTCATTCACCTCTTTTATTCTCCCTATTGGTATCAAAACCTGCATACATAACAAGAGCACCTTCACATCAGAAGAATGAAATAGATAAGAAACATATAAAGCCACACTACAAAAAGTTAGCTGCTGTAGTTAAAGAGTCTAAGGCACCCTATACTAGAATCTCATAATTCTATTGTCGAACTCAAGTCTCATCATATCTTAAGAGTGTATTTTGTTTCAAGTCTTACAAAACTATTTCAGCAAAATTGAGTTTGAGAATGAAACATTCTGGTATAAGTTATAAAAAAAAAAAAAAAACATTCTCAGGCATTATTTATTTCCAAGAATTTATATATATTACACGTTTTTTTCTTCTTCTATTCTCATGTACCAGGTATATCATTCCTAGTAATAGTATTTGAAGCTAAGAGACTTGGTAGAAGCCTTTGATACCAATTGATAAGAATCTTGGGAGAGTCATATCATAAAAGCTAGTTATAGTAGTTGAAAAACCCAAGACCTTGTAAACATCATGCTAGAATCACATCCTTCCAATATGAGACTCAAGTCTTGTACCTTATAATTGATTCCTAACATATATTAATTAGTTTGAGCTTAAAGTTGGGTTGTACCACATGAATCCTACCTTGTAAGGTGCCCTGACTAACTCTCCTGTCGCAGAAGAGAAGGTTATGGGCCTTTCACTGTAAAATGCAACCTTTTCAGTTGAGACAAAGAGAATTCCAGCAATAGGACCATCTGTGGTATATAAATAACACTGAGAGGCCTTTAACAATTGCTCTTTTTCTTGCATCCCAAAAACACTCTTGAAGATGTTCCCTCTTCCTCCTTCTTGTATAATCCTTGCCCCCAAACTCAACTTACCCTTGAGAATCTCAGACAGATTAGGACCCATTTTTACTGCAGTCATACATACATGCATACAACATATAGTGAGTTAATCTAATGTTCAATAGAATTGATCACACTTTTGTTATGATGATGCATTATGCTATGTTCTGATCTTTCAACTTTGAAATTACCATGGTCATGAAGCCTATGTGTAAAACTTCTGCCTTTTCCTGTGCCCTTGGTGGCAATTTCTTTTTCTGCAATAGCTAGGTAAAAGAGGGTCCTCTTTAGTTTTGTTACTGGTATAGTATTGTGTATTGGTACGATAACTAAAACCAAAGGAAGAAAAGTTTATTCTTACCTGTGTTGATGTAAGTATAGGCATCAACAGAAATGTTTTTGTGTAGTAAGTTGTCATCATGCTGTGGAGAAGAAAAGCATCTCCCCGGCGAGGTATCAAAAGACTTCATAATTGCGTGTAATTTCAGAAATTTGATATTCAAAATGGAATTCTTCAAAATATACTAACAAGGATTGTATTGGCTACAATTCTTGTAAACAGCCGTCCAAGGGAAGCTATGTATTATAATTCTTATAATAAATAAATCAAAGTACAATTTAGTGTGCTTAGTAAGACAGAATCTTGTCTGAATTTTCCTAGAACCTGCTTAGTTAGTTTCTGGCTAATCACTCTAGGTTGAAATTTAAGCCGAATGGGCCAATTGGAATCAATTTTTTTTCCAAGTCAAAGAAAGTTGGTACAGTTTTTGGATTTGAATTTGATTGTCTATTTAATGGTTGGTTGACCTAAGCTTGGCCATCATTGACTATTCTAGAATGAAAAGTTCTTCCATGCATTAATTTAAAAATGTAGAAGAAAAAAATGCCCAAATTTTCACCGTACAATTAAATTAATCAAGTAGTAAGATGTGTTTATATTCAATTTTTGACAATATTTAAATTTCAATGAGTAATTAATATAATATTTATCATGTCGCTGATTCAAATAAAACTAATTTATATCTTTAAAGAAAGATATCAATTTTAAGTTTAGTAGATTAAAAAAACGTAATTAGGAGCGGAAATCTTATCAGAGGCCCTCAGTCCCAAGTGATCTATCTCCTATCTAGTATTCTCCATCAATCTACCTTGATGTTAGTAAAAGTTAGAGAAGTGAAATACCTCTTTCTTCCTTTCGAGTTATTAGGTTTTCGACAAAGCTTATTCATTAATAAAATTAATAAATACTTTACATAAATAATAGAGGAAATCAAACATTATAACATTCAAAAAGTTTGTTTTTTTCAATCATATTACTCTATTAATTGCTTATCAATAGGCATTTCCTTAATTAGAATACATCATTTCATGGTATTGTATCTCCATTTTAATTTATTTATTGGATTTTTTTCTCCATTTTAATTATGCACTACTATCTTGTGGGAAATTTTCGTTACTTTTTGTACCACTTTGTAATATTACTCCTAGATACAAAAGGAAATGAGAATGACATGAACCATTACTATTGAGATATTTAAGTGATCAAATTATTCTTAAAAAGGGTACATTTTAAGTAATAAAATACATGTTGCTGAACTTCGGAGAAGTATAACATTGTAACATCAAAAGAAAAAATGGAAAGTAATTAATTTGAGCGTCTTTAAAAATGTTAAAAAAATGTCTCAAAGAGAAAATGAATACAATATATAGGAGATTATCACAATTTCAAGAGGGGTAACGTAAAAACTCTATTTTATTTCCTAGAGTGAATAAAATAAAAAAATTAAATTAAATTTGACATTAATGCTGCAATGTTTATTTTATTTTTCAATTTTGACCATTCAATATTAATTAAATATGAGTCAACTGTGACCATGAAATTATTTTATGTAGGAATGCATGAAAATACAAAATCGAGTCAAGTTTCTTTAAAAAATAAATAGGTTTAAATATAATTTTGGTTTTCTTATTTTTCAAAAACTGTAATTTTGATCCCTTATTTTAAAATAGAAACATTTAGTTCTCTTATTTTTAAAATCCACAATTTTAACACTCTTATTTTAAAATAAAAATATTTAGTCTTCTACTTTTATAAAATCTACCATATTTTTTTATCAGCCAAATAGATATATATTAATAAAAGAAAGGCACCAGAAAAATGCTAAAAAAACAGAAAAAGAAACATATCCACCAAGTTACTAAAAAACAAACAGAATTAAAATACTTTAAGTGTCAATCTCCAAATAACTTCAAATTTAGGCCAACATGTTTGATCCTTCTATTAGACCAAACATCCCAAACGAATCAAAGTGAAAAAAGAGGATTCTAGATATTATGTAAGTATCTGTTAAACTAAGGATGACTTAAAATAATTAATTGGTATTACGAATATCAACAAGATGCATTTATTTTTCGGTAACCTATCCCTTAAGAACTTTAAGCATGTTTGACTTTGAGTAATTATGAAATGAGTGATTTTCTAGAAAGTTTCCTAGAAAATATTGACTATGAGGTATATTAAACAAATAATCTTGTGTTATGTCACTAATTTTATGTTGTATCAGGTTAATTTCTTACAAATCAAAACTTTTCAAATTTGATGAAAAAATGACCAAAATTATGGATTTTACAAAACTAGATTAGTAAATGTCTCTATTTTAAATTAGGGAGACTAAAATTAAAGATCTTGAAAAATATGGGACTAAATATCTGGATTTTAAAATAGGGAGACAAAAATTACAAATTTTATAAAATAAGAAAATCAAAGTTGCATTTAAGTCAAAAAAATATGAAAGTGTTTTATACTAAAATATTTTCTCAATTTATATTAAAAGACAAAAATAAGAATTTTGTAAAAAGAAAAAGGAACATACTATTTAGACCCCCATTTTTGCAAGTACACCCCATACCCCCTTTCTACCCATTATAGCCTTTTCTCTTAAAGATGTACACTCCCTTTGATTTCCAAAAATGTATTTCCAAAATTAAATGTACCTATTCTGGAAATATCTCTTTGGAACTATAATTTATAGTTCGAAAGGTACACTTCCAAAATGGTATACGTTATTCCGTAAAGACATTTTTAATAATAACAAATCATACCTTAATCAAAGTACTTTAGAGTCATTGAGGGTTAATGTCTGAATTATTGATGTAGACTTGTATTAGAAAATGAATCAACACACTTAAAGGGGGGAAAAACATCATCAAAAGCTTTGCTTTACAATTAAGGTGTATAATAGATGAAGTTATTCATGAACATACATTGAAACATAATATCACATGAAGAAAAACACAAAATATTGTATGCTATTAATGAAAACACAATATTGTATAATGAATATATGATGAAGATGGTTTGAAATTAGGATTTAAAGAATAATAAAGATAAAATGAAAATAAGATTATAGATATGATTAAATAATCTCAATGATAGGATAAAACAATACTAACAAACATGGGTATAAAATGAGTTTTTATCGTGTCAATTTTTTTTTATTTCTCATCAACGATCTTAATTCTTAAGTGATATTTTATTAAAAAACATATATCTATTCCAGAAGTATATCTCTGGAACTATAAATTATAGTTCTTATAGTTCCAGAGGTATATTTCTGAAATAGATATATTTAATTCCGGAAATACATTTTCAAAAAGCAAAATGGGTATACATTTTTAAGGAAAGGGATATAATGGATAGTTGGGAGGTAGGAAGGGAGTGTAAATAGGAAGAGCTGAAGAAAAATAGAGACTTCTCAATGTTGGACAAGTAGTTTCAAATTTGGGCCCCAAAAAGATGAAGAGTTCCCCAATCCTTCGTAATAAAATCTTTGACTCAGAGACAGTTTTTGCTTTCTTTTTCTTCATTGTGCCTCCGAACCAAAACCTAAAGCCTAGAACCTTCTTCCGACTCACAGTTTGCCGGAATCAGCGATGGATCCTCAGCCTGAGCCAGTCAGCTACATCTGCGGAGGTTTATTCTCTACACTCATCTCATTTTGACCTCATCGCGTTTTTCGTTTCCCTTTTCTGCCAGTGTTACAAGTGTGTTTAGGGTTTTGAGAGTGACATGTGATTTTGCATGTGTATGTGCTGTAGATTGTGGAATGGAGAATACGCTGAAGCCTGGTGACGTTATACAGTGCCGTGAGTGCGGTTACCGTATCCTTTACAAGAAGCGCACTCGTCGCAGTAAGCTTCAATTTTACTAATGCTCTGTTTTGTATATAATTTCTCTGTTTCGTTCGTGGTTGCTGAGTTATTATTTGCTTTGTTCACATGTTTATGTAGAGGTAATTAGTAATTATGGTTTATGAAATGTTAGCGGTTTGGTTAGAGATGAGTGTGAGTTTAAAACGAAGTCACGGGTTCTAGTTGTTCGCTCCAGTTCAGCGTGTAACAGTGTAGAGTAAGGCCCTGTTTGTTTAGTGTTCTAAAAACAGTTATCTTATTTTTGTTTTTATAAATTTGTGTGTCCCCGGAGTTCATTTGAAAGTGTTTGTCTTTGAGTACATTGAATTGAGCACTTGAAGAAAACCGAAAAAGGTGGATGAGAAAACATCTCTGTTTCTGTTTCTTTGCTTTTAAAACACTTGTTTTGTAATTAATTTTCAAAACTTGGGAGATTTTGGATAATAAATTGATTGCTGAGTAGTACGGTACTATTTTATAAAACAGGTCTTAAAACAAAGAAGTGAGAAGGGTATCGAATGTGTTTTGGTGACTGGTTGGTCATGGATTCAAATCCGTACCAGCCTTTTGCAAGGGTAAGGTTGCATACAATGACCCTCCCTATAAGTGCACTCTTATTCCCCTGGATTTAAAACTTCCTCTTACTCTTTCACTTCAACTCTCTCTTGAGGTCTTCCACGTTTCATTTGAACCTCTCTATACCGTGAAGCACATTTTTAGGTGGTGCACAATTATCTAAAGTTTTTTAAAATTATATATTGGTCCCTTTCACAGTCTAGTAGTCTAACACCAGCTGGTAACGAGTTATTTCTGTTCCCCCTTTTCAATTTGCAATTCAAACTACCTGGGGCTGAGTTCCTGACCACTTTGTATTAGAGCTTCATATGATCTAGAGGTGGATGCCTATCACGTCGGACTGAAACTGTAGTGTAAATACGTCAGTTTCAATTTGGAAACCTGTCCTGAATATAATGAGTGGATGTAATTTATCTCAAAACGATAACATGTTTGAAGTTTGAACAAGTTTTATTTTAGTTAATTAAAAGATGATGTGGTAAAGTGACATATTGAAGGTTGGTTCGTAAGAGATAGCTGTATCTGCCAAGGGATATCTTGATCTAGGCAAATAAGACTCAAAAGGAAAGAGAAGAGAAAAAAAAGGAAAGGAAAAAAAGTATAATGAAAGGCTAATTATGATGTTCATATTGAGTATGGCTCGCCTTTGTTATGCCCCAGTATCAGAAAATTAATTACCAGATTTTTTAAGGTGTGCCCTGCTGTGCTGTGTGGCTTTCTTACATGTGCTTAAAGCTGTGGTTTCTTTTTTGTTCCACCTTCTACATGCATACAATTTACATACAATACTCTAAAAAATTACGGTTTTTATGCAGTTGTCCAATATGAGGCACGCTGAAGAAAACTGCTCTGACATTGGCAAGTAATTTACATGGAGAAATTGTTACAACATCTGTGTTGTGATATTGAAGAACTACTTTTAATTCTACAGTACGATTGCTTTTGGGGTGATGTTTAGAAAAGGATAAAAACTTTGAAATGTGAATATGTTACAAATATGCATGTTTCATTAAAATTTGCAACTTTATCACTACTGTGGTTAAGAAAAAAGTTTCGACTAGGAAAAGGATTGGTGCTCTTAATGGATCAACTTGCTATGGTTAAGAAAATAGTCTGCCCACCCAAAGCTTCAATTGTGGCTTGTAAAATGAGTTCCATTCGAAATAGTAGCATATTTTGGCGAAGTTATAGGCTATGTTAAGCAAGCTTCCTTTTTGCCAACTTTTTAGCTTTTTTTTCTTATTAACTGAAAAGTTTATTTAATTATTTAGCAAATAATTATTTTAGTAATTTTTAGCGGTTTTTGAACTGTTATTTAAAATATTTTTTGAAAAGATTAATTTTTTATATGTTTTATTACTTTTATTTTCAATATATTTATTTTTTGTTATCTTTTTAAATAAATTTTTTTGAAATAGTATTTTTAAAATGGTAGTTTCTAATTTTTTATATTTCATTTTTATTTTTATTTTTAATATATTTATTTATTTTGTTATTTTAAAAAAAATGTCTTGATTTTACTATTTTTAGTAAGTTTATATTTTTCAGTTATTTAATAGTTAATTTTATTAAATATTTATAATTTAGTAAGTTATTTTTTTAATTTTAGTTAATTTGTTAGTTAATTTTGTTAAAATAGCCATGATTGGATTATATTAAACCATAATAATTAATTTTGGATAGCAGCCAGCAACTGATCCTAAAATTTTGATTAGTGGATAGTGAATTATTATTATACTGGAAATAATAGATACGTACATTGTATACGAATTGGATAATACTATTTTTAATTAATTTTTTAGTTAATTTTGTTAAACATAACTTAGATGAAAATGGGACTATCCTTACTAAAGCATAAGTAACACCATTGCGTTGTTCCCGACAAAAACACCCTTCTAAGATTGATTACTAGCCTCTGACATTCTTGATTCTTCACTCCAAATTCAAACAGCTTTATAGTTTTTTAATCAATTTGGTAAAACAAATGATTTTATCATTTAAATGTTTAATTATGCTTTTAGTCTCTTAATTAGAGTCTTTTTTATTTTAATTAATCAAATAAAAATTTGTATTTTTAGTCTTCAAATTTGTATGATTAATGACGAAATGCTTTGGTTCAATGTTACTGAAATTGATTAATGACATAATGAGATGGATTAATTAACTTTCTAATTTGGTTACTTTTTTGGTTGGAGTGTTTGAGGAGAAATGTGTCCGAGAATGGTGTAATTGGGTATCTTCTCAAGAATGTACCAAAAGACTTACATTGTCCCATCCCAATCCCATGCTCACCAATTTAAAAAAGCATATATATTTGCTGTTGGTTGACAGAAATGGTAAAATGAAATGCGTGTGTTCGACTAATTCCTCATCTTTTCTCAGTTAGGTTACTTTTTTTACCCTATATAGAATTTTTTTCATTAGACAAACTTCTATGATTTTTCTTTTCTTTTCGTGTAATACTTATTTTCAAATGATTTTTATTCTCTGATAATTTGTTTAAGTAAATCAAAATAAAAACACACGCATATATATATATAAGACAAATTTAATAAAAGCGTGAAAATTATATAAAAATAATAATAATCTTAAGATGTATAAAAACTTACATTTTAGAACTTTATTTCACACTTAATTAATACTTCTCTCATCGTATCAAGTTAAATTTAATATAAATCATTAGACTTCATAGTACAATTATTTGATTAAATATTATTTGAGTTCATTATATTTTAGTATTTTTATTTTAATGCATTAATTTTTAAAAATTTCATTGTAGTCATTTATATTTTTGAAAGTTTTATTTTGATATTTCTTTTAAAGTTTTATTTAAGTTTTTTTTTGTTTTTTTATTAAAAATGCTAGTGCTTTGTTAATATTTTAAATTTTAAAATAATTAATTATTTTAACTATAATAATTTTAAATTAATTTTTTTACTTATATTTAGTAATCTATCAAAATTTTAAATATTGACAGCATATTAATGTTTTTAAAAAAGATAAAAAAATATAAAAATAAAATTTTTAAGATTTAATATAAAAATAAAAAACACTAAAACATAATTAATAAAAAGTAACATTTAACCTAATAAAGTAAGATATAAAATTCTATTATTGAAAGAGAATAAAATAAGATCATTTTCAAAGGATAATACATTAAGGAAAAAACATGATATTTTAACCGTCCAAAAAATGGTCCCACTGTTGGACCACTGGCACTGACCTACATCTACTAACTACTATTTCCTATTCCTCTATCATATGATAATGGAATCTCATCCAATCAATCGTGGATTTTGTGAAGATTAGCTTCTTCCTAATACCCACGTGTCAAATAGAAGATTATATTTACAATTTTAAAAGTATTCAATCCAATTGAATCTTTAAAACTATCATATTAAGTTTTCAAAAAAAATAATTATATATTTACATAGCTTAATTGTGGGTTTTAGTCTTTCAAATTTACTAAGAAATAAGAGTTGTACCGCCACCAATACTTTCAAATTAAACCAATCATCAACTATCAACTATCAACTATCTCTATAATAAAAGAACATCTTCTTGCCACGTGTCACACTCTTATGCACTCTCAGGCTAAAAATCTGACGTGTCGCACACAGGTTAATTCTCAGTTTTCTTCCTTTCATCCTCTCACTTCTTCCTTTCATTTTTCCTCATTTTTTTTTCTAAATGTTGAAAATGTTGAAAGAAAATGGCGCTCATTCCTTCTGCAATGAGAAGTTAGCATTCAAAATTAGCATTCAAAATTTGAAATACAAACTGGCTATGACAGAGTTTGCAGCCTACTCTGGCTATTATGTCACCTCACCGAGCTATGGAGGTGACAACCAAGAAGCACCATTTTTCATAGTTTTCTTCCTCACCTCTTCCATTTTTCATACTTTTCACTTCACATATTTTGTTTTCTCGCCTTGAATGACAATAGCTCTTCACGGTTTCTTCCTTAGGTCGTCCATTTTTTATACTTTTGTTGTCTATGCTACGTTATTAGTTTCGGAATCACCATTTTCCTTACCTTCGTTGCTTCTGCTACTTTACTTTTTCGGTTTGGTTGTGGTAACTTCTTCCAGTCAGATTTGATTGATTTTTATTTTGCCTCTACTACGTTACTTCTTCAATGACGATTGAAAATACTTGTCTTGCTTTCGGCTTTTTTTTTGCCTCTTGCGTGCTATGTTCATTTTGTTAGGCAATAATTTTTGCTTATGATAGTTTTTTTTTGTTCGTTTAACAGGTATGTTGTTTTCCAAATTTTATTCGTGTACATCTTTATGAAAAAAATTTTGTTATCAGCTTATTCAATGTTGTAATGGAGCAAGATATTGGCTGACTTCTTTTTGTGTATCATCTATCAAAATTTGTAAAACTCTTATTTTGTATGTGGGCTAAACTTCGTATTTGTTTGTGTAACTTCTGTGGTTTGTTATTATGTTGATTATGTTGGGCGATATATTTTACTTATGATGCTTTTTTTTATTTTGTGTTACTAAATATCAGAAAATCATCCGCGATATATTCTACTTCTATTCGTCTACATCTTTGTCAAAATGTGTTTGTTATCAGCCTATAAAATGTTGTACTTCTTTGTGTATCACCCATTTAACATACTATTTTTTTTCAGTTGTCGGTAAAAATATTTTCAAATACTAGACTTTTAATCTGGAGAATATCTCCAATTTCAACTTGGTTACTAATGGCTGGCGGTAAGTTTTTAACATATTCAACAGCAAATATTTTTATCCATGTCCGTAAAATTACACAGTTGTTATTTGTGTATTTGGTTAGCAGTATTTCGCAGGTTGAATTCTATAGGCGAAATTAATGATTCCAAGGAAACTTGGAAGATTGCTATTCGACTTATAAACATGTGGACTATACCTAGATCACCTAAGTCTACGACTGAGCTTAAACTAATTGACAAGAATGTAAGGATATGTTGTGTCCATTATTTGTATTGTGATGGTTAAATAATGAAGTATAATATTGTGGTACTTAACTGTGTATTGTACAGTGTGATCAGATTCTAGCTCAGATGAAGAATGTTGATGATAAAGTGCTTAATGTAAATTTTGAAATTGGTCAAACATATGTGATTCAGAACTTTGAGGTGGAAACCAACAGTGGTCAGTACAAGGCTACGCGACATGCTTTTAAATTAAACTTTGTAAAAGCAACCAAAGTTATGCCCCATGATTTACGTGAAATTCCAAACACAATGTACACATTCACACTGTTTGATGCCATTCAAAATGGCTCTACCACACCTGATTATTTAATAGGTAACATTTGTTGTAAAATTCGTAGTGCATTATTAACCTATAATTAATTTGGTGGTTTAACATAATTTGGTTTTTCCTTGCAGATGTTATTGGTGAGGTAGTTCAAATTGGTCAGTGGAATCTTGAAGGGCAGCCAAAGAAAGTGGTTTTCACAATGAAGGATGAGTGGTATTGATTAGACAAATTGGTGTTTTACCTCATGATATATTGTTTATGAAGTCTGTTATACATTGTCTTTTGTATGATAGTTTATGTTATTAAGTCTCTCAATTGTCACACAGTGGTAGTGAAATTAGTTGTACTTTGTGGGAGGCATTTGATGTGGAATTTAAGGAGTGTTTTAAAAAAGCATTGGCTGGACCATTCATATTAATTCTGACTATGGCAAAAATAAAGGAAGCTAAAGGCATCTTACTTTATAAGTAATACATGTTAAATGTATGCTTCAATGTTGTTAAACATACTCTTGGTTTAATACAGGCAATTATCCTCTCGGAATTCAGAATTCAATGTATGGATCCAAAATATTTGCAGACAATGATATGAAGGATATTTTGGAATTCAAGAATAGGTTGCATTTTTAATTTGGTTAATATTGTTATCATATATATTGTTGTATTTTAACATATTTATTATGATTCAACAATTTTTTGCAGAATGGATCCAAGTCAGCTAACCAGTAATACATGTTCCCAAATAGCAAGTCAAATGTCAGGTTCTTCAATGTATGCTATGGCAGATCGGTTTCTTTACAAAGCTTATGTAAAATCTTTGGATCAACTTGCCCAATTGAAAAAGGTTAGATAAAAAATTCACAGAGTCTGTTAACTGCAATTTGCATAAACTGATTTATTTATTTTGTTGAAGGATGATGTTTTTGTCACTGTTGCTACTATATCTAAATTATTGGTAGCCAATGGTTGGATTTATGATGCATGTCCTAAATGCAACAAAAAGGTTGACCCACAAGCTTTGCCTTTTATTTGTGTTGGATGTGGTAATGAAAGTGGAAAGACAATGCCAAGGTTAGTTTATTATTTACTATGTGTCCATAAAATACAAATAGTTTGACATAAGTCAGAAATTGATATTTGATTTTTGTAACAGGTTTCGTATAGATGTCAGAGTATCTCAGCCTGGTGAAACTGCTATTTTTACACTTTGGGATCGAGAGTGTGTTGCCTTAATTCAAGAAACTGCAGCTGACATCAAAGAGAAAATGATTGCTGAGGTTAACCCGGCGATATCTATCATTATATGCTAATTTTCCTTATAATTCATTATATTGTAATTGATTGTAAAACATTGATAATTGTCTTTGCATAGGAAGGGCAATTTGATCCAAGAGATATCCCGGAAGCTCTTGATCGCGTACTGGGAAAAACTTGTGCCTTTCAGTTCAAAGATGTTCCAGGAAATAGACGTCATTCTATCTCTCAGTTATCTGAAGATGAAGGATTAATAAACTTAGTTCTTGCTAAACTGTCAACCTCTACCCTTCCAGTATGTATATATAATTATTTATATATATATATATATATATATAAATTTGTATGTGTGTATGTGTATTTATTATTGGAATGCACTGAAGTAACCAGTTAGTAATTAAATTTTATTTTTATTATTAAGGATGATCATCAACCTTCTCTGTCGTCACAATCCCAAAGTAATGATATTGTTGATAGTGTAAGTGATTTGATGTTTTTTTTTAGTTTCATTGTTATTACACACACCAGTGATGCCTTATGACTAATTTAATTCATTCCATGTTTGGTTTGCAGCAATGCTTCTCAGCGACTGCTGACTCTGATCCAAATTTATTGTCTTCAGTGACACCAGCTAAGCGCATTTGTACCAATACTAATAGTCAATTGGATGGCATTCCATTTGAGGATTTATCACAAATCCAACTATCTTGTACTAGGTTGAAAAAACATATTAAGAAGGAGTCGTGATGATTAAGTGTTATTGAAGACTTTTGTGGGATTTCTTTGTTCCTTAGGACCATTGTATTAAATAGTATGGTTTTATTTTGGCACTTTTTGATACATTTGTATTGTAATACAATGTGATCCAGACATTATTTTTGTCTTTAATATAATGTACTTATTTTAATATTATGTCCGCAATATTCAAGAGTACAACATTTCCAGCTTCTTCTTCCTTTCTCAGTTTACTCGCAGGGTTATGTTAAACAGCAGTCTATAAACTTGGTAGTGTAGGTTGTATACACAATTTATAAATTTAGCTGACTTGACATCAAAGAATAATTATTAATGACATTCATGATATTTACACCAACTGAATTGGACCTGAATAATATATTTTAGTGTTGTAAATGAGAAAGCCTAAATTTATCCACCATGACTACTTCACTTTTTCTTGCATGTGATGATGCCATACTGGACCAGTATTTAACCTGAATAATATTTTACAACAACTGATACATTATACAAATATTGAATTGTATTCTATAAATACGTTGTTAGTCTTGTGGATGGAAAATTAGGCCAATTAAAATTAATATGTTGTTCACCAAAAAAAAATATGAATAAGAAACTGCAGCACAAGGTGGCTGTAACCTGGCTACAAGTATGATATACTGTCATGAACCATTAATTTGGTGTGACTAGATAATATACAATCAGAAAAAGTAAGTTGCCAATGGTTATTGCACCCAATGCCAACTGACAAATGAGAGCTATGAGTGATAATGTCTAATCTCATTAAATGTTACAGTAGAAGCCCACTAACGTACCAGTACCTTTTGGAAACAATTTAACCTATATTGAAACTCACTTTTACAACGTATGACAATCAAATAGAACATTGATATAAAACAATGCTTCACACACAAACTCATTCACAGGCAAAAAAATGGATAGCACTCTTCACACAAACACATAATTTCACAAGCTATTACTTCTCTACAACTTGCCTTCCAAATACTCATAAGCATTTTTAGATAACTTTTCTATTAAATGTTTGCAATATTGAGGATAGTGCCTGCCTAAATAATCTGTCAACGTAGATACTGAGTTATTTCTTATGGTTGTTGTTAGTTGTGGTCATCAATAACACAATATATGATGGGATTCACATAAGTTTTCATTATTGGTTGAGCTGAGGAGCACTAATAACTGTGGTAACTCCATGTTTTCAACAATGTTTGGTGAGCCTTACTCAAATGAATAGTAAAGGTAGATACTTAACTTTTCAATATTATAAACCTGCTATTAACGGTCATAAATAAATGCATGTTTCAGCAACATTGAAAACAATCTGCATTGTTTAATAGCATTTGTTGTGCTCAGAACCACTATATTTAAGCAGGGCTGTCAATTATTGTAAAAAGGTACATGCAGTTAAAACATATTGAAACGACATTTAATGTGCTTGTGAAAGCCAACCTTACTATTTTAACAATTGCACAGATTGAAACATGGAACAGGAGGTTTTGAAAAGAAAGGCTGCGACAAAAGTTGCAAGAGTAAAACGGAAATTTATTATGGAACAAAAGCGTTTATCACAACAGACTACTGAAAACAGAGGTACCATGTTAATTAAACCGAATATCAGTATAAGTTATTTATGATGTAAGTAACCACCTTCTCAATTGTGGCAGCTATTATTTTTAATATAACCAATGACTTATTGACTTTTTCAGCTCAGCTATCAGATTTGAACAATGCTGCAAATGCTAGATTAACCAGAAAACTTATACTGCAAGCAAAGAAATTGCCAACAAGCAACCATAGTAATGGTAACCGAATTAACAAAGTCAAGGAAACAACAGGTTTAACATATGTACACTGATAGGCGGAACATCTGTGAAATCATTTGATTTTGTACATTGGTGTTATTAGTGAAACACTAATGATAGAAGACTTTTTTTCAGCTGCTGTTAATTCTCATGGAACAATAGGCTGGCAGGTATGCAGACAGATTCCATTAGCCGATATCAGTAATACTCAACCACAATCAACTGACCTCCCAAACGAACGATACAAAACTTTCAACAACACCAGTTCAGTGCGAGCCAATTTGCTCAATCAATTTGATGTTGCATCTTCAACTTCTACTGCTGATAACCATAATCATAACCATATTCGGCGTATTTTGTCCGAGCGCAGAGTTGAGCCAAAAGAGCAAATACTTGATACTGTTCAAATAATTGGTACATACTTGATATTCCTATCCAAATAAAATTATTTATAAAACATGCTCAAAATTGAAGTATAGGAATATTATTGATTATGCAGAACACGGTCATAGTTGGCATCAAATTGGTGATGATGTATCACAAGAAAGACAGAATTGTGATCAGCAGATTAGCACAGGTTTGTAGCATGTACAAGGAATTGTTCAAAACATCAATTTTGACACAAGGAGGTATTAAACCTTCGTATACAATATAAAATGTTTTAGTAGATAGTCAAAATTCAACTATAGGACTATTGCAGATTATCCAGAACACAATCTTAATCATGATGATGATGATGATGATCTATCAGAAGAAAGGTATAATTGTAATGAGCAGATTAGCACAGGTTTGTAAGTCTATTCACAGTTAAAATAGTTACACAAGAACTGTTTTGGATTAAAGAACTGTTATGGATTATGTTAGACTAATGTTTTTTTGGTTCTTAGGATATCTTGATATTGGAGACCCTATTAGTAGATGTACATATTGCAAAGCTTGTATGTGGTATCAAGAAAGTAAGACAAAGAATAGAAGCAAGGCTAATGCTACACAAAGCCTTTGTTGCAACATTGGGAAGGTTCAACTTCCTTTGCTAAAAGATCCACCGTTACTTTTAAAACATCTACTATGTGATCACAATGCACCGCAAAGCAAGCATTACCAAAAAAATATCAGGGCTTATAATATGATGTTTGCTTTTAGCTCTCCTCGTGCCAATATAGATAAAACTCTATTGAAAGGAAAAGGTCCACCCATTTATAGAGTTCATGGACAATGATGTCATTTGATTGGAAGCCTATTACCAATGCCTGGAAAACAACCAAAGTTTGCTCAACTGTATATCTATGACACTGAAAATGAAATCAATAACAGAATTGGTGCAGGAAGGTAAATATAGCTATTTTTTACAGTGCATAATTTGACATTTTCCAAAATTTTATCTACACTCACAGTATGTTATCATGTTTAGATGGCAAGATATTATTGATTCACAGCTTGTGTCAAAGTTAAAAGATATGTTGGATGAACACAATGTCCTTGCTAAATCTTTTAGGATGGCAAAAGACAGATTTAACATTGGAGAAGCAGAGAATCTAAATTTGAATCTGATAGCAGATAGGAAAAAGGATGGAAGAATTTATAACCTGCCTACTGTTTCCAAAGTGGCTGCACTTATAGTTGGTGATGCAACTCAACCTATCAATAGAGACATAATACTTGAAAAACAAAGTGGCCGATTACAAAGGATCAATGAGCTTCATCCAAGTTATCTTGGATTGCAATATCCTTTGCTATTTCCGTATGGTGAAGATGGATATCGTAATGATATAAAATATAGAGTTATGAACAATTCAAATGAAAGAAAGAGAAACAAAGTAACTATCAGACAATTCTTGTGTTTTAGGCTACAGTCTAGAAATGGTGAAGGCCAAACCTTATTGAGATCCAAAAGGTTATTTCAGCAATTTATTGTTGATGGCTATACAATGATGGAAGCAGAACGCTTATTGTTCAAAGAACTCATCAAAAGCAACTGCGTTGTGATAAATACATCACATTGAAGACTTGTCATGAAGCCCATAACAATGTCACTAGCATTTGTGGGAAGCGTATTGTTCTACCTTCATCTTTTGTTGGCAGTCGTAGATACATGGATCAATTATATTTTGATGGAATGGCCATATGCAGCACTGTTGGCTTTCCAGATTTGTTCCTCACTTTCACTTGTAATCCATATTGGCCTGAGATCCAAAGAGTCCTTTCACCTCTTAAGTTAACTGCAGCTGATCGGCCAGATATTATTACAAGAGTATTTAAAATCAAGCTAGACCAATTAATGTCTGAATTGAAAGATAAACAAATTTTAGGCAATGTTGTAGCATGTAAGTTCTGCACTCCTAACTCAGACAGTCCTTTCTGTTGTACCATTGTTTTGTAAATCAGTTTAACCATATTAACTTTCATTGCAGATATTTACACAATTGAATTCCAAAAAAGAGGATTGTCACATGCTCATATCTTGCTGTTTTTAGCTCCTGACAGCAAGTATCCATGTCCTGCAGACATTGATAAGATCATATCAGCTGAAATACCAGATGCTATTGAACAACCAAAATTGTATGAATGTGTGAAGAATCACATGATGCATGGTCCTTGTGGCCAAGCTAACAGAAAGTCTCCATGCATGAAAGATGGCAAATGCAGTAGATTTTTTCCAAAAAAGTGGCAACCTCAAACTATTGTTGAGCAAGATGGATATCCTATTTATAGAAGGCGGAATGATGGAAAACAAATTGTAAAAAATCAGATACCATTAGATAACAGATATGTAGTGCCATACAATCCAACTTTGTTGTTGAAATTTCAAGCTCACCTCAACATAGAATGGTGCAATCAGTCGACATCCATCAAGTATTTATTCAAATACATAAATAAAGGATGTGATCGAACAACTGCCGCTGTTGTACCTGTGCAAAATGAGGATGGTACAACAGGGCAATGTGTTGATGAAGTTAAACATTATTTGGATGGTAGGTATATTTCTCCTTGTGAAGCTTGTTGGAGGATATTTTCATTTCAAATTCACAAAAGACTTCCTGCTGTAGAAAGGTTGTATTTTCATTTACCTGGTGAAAATGCAATTATCTTTGAAGATGATGATGACATTCAAGCTTTGTTGTCCAAACCAACTGTTAAGAACTCAATGTTTACTTCTTGGCTACAAGCTAATTCCATTTTCAATGAAGGAAAACAGCTAACATATGCACAGTTTGTAAGAAAATTTACGTATGTTGCTAAGGATAGACAGTGGAAGCCACGAAAAAAAGGCTATACCATTGGAAGGCTTAACTGGGTCCCTCCAAGTTGTGATGAACTGTTTTATCTTAGGATGTTGTTGACTGTAATTAAAGGACCTACCACTTATGAACAAATTAGAACAGTCAATGGTCAACTTTATCCATCATTTAGGGAAGCTTGCTTTGCTATGGGCTTCTTGGAAGATGATAAGGAATATATTGAGGCACTAAAAGAAGCATACCAGTGGGGCTGTGGACACTTTCTAAGAAAGTTATTTGTTACCATGCTGACATCCAATAGTATAGAGAGGCCAGAACATGTGTGGTCTCAAACATGGGAGTGTCTAATTGATGGTCTTTTGCATGATCAAAGAAAAATAACAAACATTCCAGGTAAAAAATACTTAATTTTACATTTTTTTTATGGCATTACAGCATGTGTTCTGAAATGTTTTCGTTTATTATATTGTTTTTATACTTAGATTTACAATTGTCAATTGAAGACTTGCAAAATTTAGCCTTGCTCCAGATTGAAGAAATGTTACAGTCAAATAAGAAATCACTGAAGGATTTTCCATGCATGCCTTTTCCAAGAGGACTAGATCATGCAAATGTCGGGAATCGATGTATTTATGCTGAGCTTAATTTTGACAAGAATCAGTTGCAACTAGATTTTGAATCATACTTTGCAAGTTTAACAGGTTAGCCAATTAAATTTTATATACAAAGCTATTGACAATTAAAGTAATCATTCCAAATTTCACTGCAATTCACATTTGACCTGATGCTGTCTAATACAGATGAGCAAAGGCAGGTGTTTAATTCAATCATTAATGCTGTAACTAGACAGGCTGGTGAGATTTTTTTTTTATATGGGTATGGAGGCACTGGCAAAACTTTTATATGGAAGACATTAGCGTCCGCATTACGTTCCAAAGGACAAATTGTTTTAACTGTTGCTTCAAGTGGTATAGCATCATTGTTATTACCCAATGGCAAAACTGCACATTCAAAGTTTGCTATTCCTGTGCCTACTTTGGAAAACTCCACTTGTAATATCCACCAAGGTAGTGAACTTGCTAAACTATTAAAGGCAACACAATTGATAATTTGGGATGAGGCTCCTATGGCACACAAGTTTTGCTTTGAAGCATTGGATAAAACAATGAAGGACATCATGTCTATATCTGATACCAGTAATCTACCATTTGGAGGAAAAGTTGTTGTTTTTGGAGGTGATTTTTGGCAAATCTTACCTGTTATACCTAGAGGCAGCAGATCAGACATTGTGCATGCTGCTATTAATGCCTCCTATCTGTGGGATGATTGCAAAGTCTTAAACCTGACAAAGAATATGCGATTATATCAGAACTCAGAAATTGAAAATGCTGAAGATATAAAAAGCTTTTCTCAATGGCTTATAGATGTGGGTGATGGAAAATTAGGCAAAGGTGATGATGGATTTTCTGAAATAGAAATACCGTCTAATTTTCTCATTACAGACTTCAATGACCCTATTGAATCCATTGTCAACCATACCTACCCACAGCTCAGGCAGAATTATAACAATGAACATTATCTGAGCAGCAGGGCTATATTAGCAACAACTATTGATGTTGTCGATCAATTAAATGAGCATGTTTTGAACATTATTCCAGGTGATGAAATAGAATATTTAAGCTCTGATTCCATTGACACAACAGATGCTGCTGATAGTGAGGCTTACCATACCATTACACCAGAGTTTCTATATTCGTTGAAAACATCTGGATTACCTAATCATAGAATCATACTAAAAATAGGGACACCTATCATGTTGATTAGAAATCTTGATCAAGCGGAAGGGTTGTGCAATGGTACAAGACTTATTGTGTCTAGAATGGTTAATCATGTTATTGAAGCTCGAATAATTTCTAGTAAAAACATTGGCAGTTTGGTCTATGTTCCACGAATGTCATTATCACCATCCCAGTCTCCATGGCTATTCAAGATGATAAGAAGACAATTTCCAATTATAATGTCATTTGCTATGACCATCAATAAATCCCAAGGCCAATCTTTTGAACGTGTTGGATTGTACCTTCCTAATCCAGTTTTCAGCCATGGCCAACTTTATGTTGCATGCTCCAGAGTCAAAAGCAAAAGCGGATTGAAAATACTCATTCACGACAAAGAAGGAAAAGCACAAAATATAACTACCAATGTGGTTTTCAAAGAAGTATTTCAAAATCTTTGGTATGTCCTCATGTATATTTCCTTTTATACATTTGATGTTTGATTTTCAGCTATTACAATTATTTAATTTTTCCTTGGATGCAGAATGTGTCATCTATTCTATTAGTTATCACCATCCTCACCTGGAATTGCAACGTTAGTTTATACCAATTGTGACATTGTTGGACCTAGAATGCAGCATTACACTGCCACTCTGTATAGGACCACCATCATCGGAACATTATATCATGTTAAATTGTATGAAACAAATGTACACAACTATTGGTATCAGCTATGTAAGTTTTAAGATACTGCAGAAAGTGGCTACTGTCATACAGAATTTTTTGGGTAAACTCTTATATAGAATGGACTCATAGTAAGTTTATGCCTATTTTAGAACAACAGCATTACACCTAACAGCTGAGTTAGTGCAAATCAAGTTGTTTGTAACTCTCTAAACATTTTTTGTGCTCATGGAAGACCAGGTTAAAACACAAAATCATTCAGCACTTTTTCCTCTCAGCAGTTTCATCTATGTCACTATTTGCTAGCATGTTACACAATTGTTGAATTGTTGTTGCCATGATGATAATATATTATTACTTTTATCATTGAAAAAAAATATTTTCATTTTTCTCAAATGTGTTTATTTTATTTTTATTCCTTAAAATATTTTAGATAACACTTTGAATAATAAAAAATATGTTAACAGTAAAAAAATGTTATTTAAAACACTTTAAAGACAGTTGATTAAGTGCAATATATTAACAAACAAATACCTGCAGATATTTGGTGTGTTTTCTTATTCTGTTTTAATGCTTTATGTAAATCTACGAATTCGAATTTGCTAAACACAGTTTATGTGCACTTTAATATTTGTTCGTTCTTTCTTACAGTCTTTCTTGACTCAATTCTCAACCCTTGACCAAAATTATTGAAACCTTTTGTTGCTCTGTAAACTAAGCACAATTACAGGCAACCTTATGTTACACTATTTAAGTTCTATAAATGTAAAACTTATCTGCCTTTGGAAAAACAAACCCAACCAATGTATAAAACTAACAGCAAAGTAAATAAAAAATTACTTACTTAAATAGTTAAACACAATTATCACATGATCCATAAATTGTTTTATTTTTTAAAATTAAACAAATCAAGCCTTCTCATAACAAACCAAAATGTACCCATGATTACCTTAGGCAAAACGATTTTTAGTGTAATGTACATATGGATAATGGTAGGGCCACTTTCTACAATTATCGTATATATATAGTCAAGCTTTGTTCGGGCCATCATTTATATAGCATCAGCTATATATATATATATATATATATATATATATATATTTTACAATTGAAATTCACATAGATATTGCACGTGCAAATTATTCGTTGGGGCCTTTATCCAATAAAACTTAAAAAGTCACATTCATTGTATTAATGGTTCAGCTGTTTACGAAAAACCAATCATGTCAAGTCTTTCTCTCTGACCAAGACCATAACCGTTCACTCACCACCCAAGCTTCTAACCTTTCACTCACCACCCATGGTGATAACCTTTCACAGCACTTGACAACATTTAACAAAAAACAAATGACAAAACACAAAACTTAGTGAATCATTACAATAGATAAACCATCTCAGGCGCAAAAATAGAACAACGAACAAGGCTGTGCAACTCAAGGACCGACAATCACCATCAACAAAACGACGACAGATTCAAACACAAAGTACTGTTCCAGGTCAGTAATGAAAACAACTCCACTCTTCTTTACTATGCATTCTGTTCTATTGTATTGTATAGTTGACGAACTAATACTATGTTACATTCTGCTGTTATGTATTATTATATATTAATGATTTCACTGCCTTTAATAATATGTAATAGCCTTAATGTTCACAATGATTTGTTATTCTATTTCAATTGTTTTGTTTGTTACACGTTTAAACACAGTTTTTGTGCACTTTAATATTTTTTCCTTTTTTTTTCCATTTTTTGTTGACTACTCGGAATATTTATTTTGTTATTGTATCTGAATAATCTTAGGACAAATCGATCATAATCAAGTAAACCTCAAGGACATCACCATTGCAATGATAAACATTAAGAGCAATTCCACTGATATTGTGAAATTCACACCCATAACGTTAACAAACCCGATTTTTCTTTGTTGGTTCCACCACATAGTGCACCAGCAAAATATTACTCATAATGTGTATTTCTAAATATTCTACCCAGCATATTATTTTTTTAAAAATTCATACGAAAATAGATACGAAATTAGCATGTTACTTGTGTTGGTTCGTTCCTTATTATAGGCAAACTTCCTGAAAACCATTATACATGTTAATGTTTGTTGAAATTGGTTATCTCAAACCTGACAATTTACTCAATTTGTTACTATACTCATTAAGGTTTTTTCTTTTACATTTACAATCACAAATTCAGATTTGAGATGTTGATGTGCACCTCACGTTTTGTGGTACCACATAGCATTTACATTTCCTTCTCTCTCATGTGTAATATATCATGCTCACACCCATGATGTTATTTTACCCACATATTTCTCACTGTTTATTGATTCATAATGTTATTCATACTTGCTGTTCACAAATTCTCATTTCCTATGTTCTATGTTCACCTCAGCAAAAATGAATCTACATCAACTTGAACTGAACGAAATAGCTTCAACAATGGCACAGATTAACAGGACACCTTATGAAAGTTTCAATACTGTACATGTTACAAACCAGGTTAATTGTGGTTAATTATGCAATTTTGTAGCTGATAACTGATCTTATTATGCACCAGAAATACATTTTTTTAAATTACTTATTTACTCTTTGGTTTCAACCAAACTTGTAGGCTTTTGGAGAGATTCCCAAAACCTATGCAGTCAAATGGAAAGACCATTTGGATGAAACATGGCATGTGATTGATGCTCATGCCAATCATCATACAATCAAGTACAATAAGTCCCTGCAAAATCCAAGAATTACCACAGGCTGGGCAGTAATTAGAGAGCACTATCAACTGGAAGGAAATTGTCAGATAACATTGCTGCATTACGGTCAATCTTTCTTCCTCATAACTGTCTACAAACATGCTTCTGAGGAACATGCCTTTCCAAAATGGCACTCCCTGTACAAACAGAACCCTACCTCAGTTGTCTTTCGCATATGGCTAAATGAGTATAAGATATCTGCCAGTGCATTGGTAAGTTACAAAGTACAACACTTATATCATTTAAGTCCTTTCAAATTAATATCAAGATATGCATTTCTAACAACAACAATTCTACATTGCAGGATCTCTCAAGCCCAATGTATTACTTTCTGCAGAACACAGGTTTCACAAAGATTAGTTTTCAAGGAACAACGCCATGCAAGATTGTGTATTATCATTGGAGAAAAACTGCTAAGATTGGGTCCGGTTGGAACGCCTTTGCAAAGAATAATGATCTTGAAGCTAACCATGAGTTTATAATGGAGTTCCCATTCCCATCAAACAACATAGTGATATGGTTTATGTGTTGATTGCAATTAGCCTATTGTGCCATTGTCTTTACTCTACATTGGTTGTTTATTTGCAAAACTAAATTTATATAAATATGTTTCCTTCCTTTGTTGACACTATTATCAGTTTTTTGTTAAACTGTTGAACAATTGAAAATGTTGCATGGACCATATTATCTTTTTTAATTACCTTTATATTTGCCCATCTCTTTACTTTTATATTTGCAAATGTCTTTTCATTTAGCTTTACAATTTCCAATTCCTATACATATATGCTATTCACAATAAAAATTTTATTCTTTGTTCTGGACAATTAAAATTATTTGATTTAAATTAATTAATCAATAATATAATAACGTAATTTATTTTTAAATTCATTTTTAACTAATACAAACACCATTTATTAAAAACCGGAAACATTATTCTCAACAAAATTAAATTATGCCAAGTAATTCATAAACTGTATTTATTTAAATCAATTATTGCAATTAACACTTAGTTTATATGTTTATTAACAAAATATTTATTTCATTCTTTGTTATATTGCCTACAAATATTCAGATTAATTTACAATTATATAATTATATATGTATCATTGTAATTGTTAAATAAAAAGCACCCAATATATAAAAGTAATACAAAATTCAATAAAATCAAATCAAAATATATATAGCTTGATACAAGCTGCACTGGAGAGACCAATATGTTGTATTTTTTACGAAACAATTACTCCAAACAGAGGAACTTCCAAACACAGGAACTGTAACCGGAAATACATGGGTCGTCTTTCATTTTCTTCAAATACAGGCCCACAACATATATGTTTTATAAACGAAGCTTTACTTTCGCTAAGACCAGTTACTCCACAATTACCTAATTAATATATCCTTCAATATTTCAACTCAGCTTACCCTACCTCATCGACACTAACAGTAAACCACACGGCTGGGAAAGAAGGCACACTACTTACAATCATTCAATACTGCATATTCCCTTCATTCTACAAACAAATCACTTCAGTTCAGTCTATTACTGGTATGATGTCCATTATCACACCCAACCTATCACATTTGTATGTTCTGTTCTCATAAAACTTAGGGTTTCAAATGCATGCCAAAACAAATGCCAAATGTTTTCATATCCAGCTTACGAAATGTTCTAAATTCATGTTCTACTACTGTTAAATAAGAACTTTACATTCAAAATGCATAACCATTTTAGTTACACTAGCTTCACCGATTCCGCTTAGCATTTTCAACTATCTTTCATTACTGCAATGTAAAAGATAACGGGCTGCAGCATATCCTGTTTCATGACAATTTTTGTGATTATTACAACTAATCACCATGGTTATTATGTCCAGTTGAAGTTCCTGCTTTTTTATTTCACTGCTGTTGTGTCAAATTTGCCCATATAATTTACATGTTTTTTGTTCACAATGTTATATAGGAAACATGACTGACAATACTAAAATTCATAAAGACCTTGCCTTACGCATGATGCAATCTCATAGAAAACCTGAACACCTCCTTAATATTATGCTTATTAAGGACAAGGTTAGCATTGGTTTATGTTGTCTACATCATAGATTTTCGTTGTTGTCCTGCATCTACTATATTACAACTAATATTGTCAAATTTCTAATGTAGTCTTATGCTAAACTCCCCAAAAGCTTCATTTCTCGGTTTAAAAATCAATTGGCTGACTTATGGCATTTGATAGATTGCCATGGAAAATATCATTTTTTCAAATACAACCGCTGCTTAGCCAACCCTTTAATTGTTGATGGATGTACAACAATTTGACGACACTATGGTCTTCAAGGAGATCATCACATCAACTTAACCTTCTATGGCAATTCTCTATTCTTTATAACTGTTTTCAAAAGCAACTCTTTACCATAATCATTTCCACCATGGCATTCTCTTCACAAATCAAACCCTAATGCAATTGTCTTTTGCATTTTCTTGGCCACTCACCATCTCAATTCCACTGCCTTGGTAAGCATTTTTTTACTTACATACTACATAAATTTAATACTATAGTCATTTATATGCATATATCAAATTATAACATTGCATAATGTATTTCGCAGCATCTACCTAGAGACATGTATGATTTCTTAATTAGGACAACATTCACAACTATTGTTTTCAATGAAACCAAAGCATGCAAAATTGAGTTCAACCATTCATGCCAATATGTTAAAATCAGCTCTGGATGGAAATCATTTGCAAGAGACAACAAATTCAAACCACAAATGGAGTTTGTAATTGAGTTTCCTGATCCCAGCAGCAACCATGTATATTGGTATCTTTGTTAGAAACACCTTTTGTCTTAACTCTATCAAATGTTAACTTTATGTTCAAAACCATGTTTTGTTCTTGTAATTACGACTTCTTCTTATATTTTGAATAGTTTGTATTCTTACTATGGCTACATCACTGGACAGTTATATTTTGTATGAATTTACATTCTGGATTTGTAACAATCCATTTTCGTGCTTCCAATGAAACACACTACATTCCTTAGTACAATCCTTTATTTATTATTAACTGATATATTTAGCAATATCTCTTAATTTATTATTCACTAATAGATTTAGCAAGGCGGAGCGAAGCGGAGCCGTCCCGTGCGTATGCGCACAGGTCCTAAAACTAGTTAAATTAATAAAGGAACATATTCATAATTTTTTGGTAAAGGCATTGAATCCTAAATGAGATACATGTTGGCAACTTGTTGTTGACGGAAAACAGGAATTTTAAATGAAAAAAAAAGAGAGTTTTGTACTCATACTATAAAGTTTTATCATATTATTAAATTATGAGTTTTCATGATAAATATATTAATTTTTATAATAAATAATTATTAAAATCATATTATTAATAATTTTTATTAAAAAAATTAATTCTATTAATTAAACAGGATATATAAATATTATAAACTTATCAATATATGTCTACAATTTCTACCAAAGTTAGTAATTTCTGAATTTTTAATTAATTGATAATAGTTATTACACTGCATAGTCATTAAACTTATTTTAAATTCTCAACTGATCATGAAATTTAGAGTTCTTCACTTTGTGTTATTTCAACTTTCTTATTAAAATTCTCAAACCTGAAATTCTTATAACAAACTATCCAAACAAAATAATTTGTCATAGAATTTTAAATCCATTCGAAATTTACATTTTTCGCTTCAAATCTCTTATCCAAACACATTGTTAATAATTTTTTATTTTATTTTAGTTCTTATTAAAAATTTATTCACTTTTAATGCTAGTTTCTTCAAAAAGAGATTTTTCAGTACCGGGAAAGGGACTATTGAAAAACTAAAACCAGCTTATTTTCATAATATTAAGGACTAAAAGGCAAAAAATTTAGTAAGGACTAAAACAAAAAAAAAATGATGTTTTTAATTGAAAATAATATTTAAATTATTTTAAGATTGTAAAAAATATTTTTAGTATGCGCTGTACATGAGTTTTAAAAATTGATTTTGTCAAATAATTGTATACTGTACGTAAGAGCAAAGAAATGAGCCATACTAATTAGAGTGGTAGGAATAGTAAAAAATACTAATTAAAGTGGGGTCATAACTTACATTGTGCTTGTCATGATCTTTTGGCCTTTCTTGTAGTATCAGATTGTTTATTGAAGACATCCATCTCATACACCAATTTTATATACTACTAGAAAATAGATTTTTAATATTAATTTTTATGAATCTTCAAGATTTATTGAATTTCACTATCCAACATTGATTTTTACTAAAATCGATGTCGTATAATAAAAAATACAAAAAAATGCAAAAAAAATATTGATTTTGACCAAAATCGATGTTGTAAGGTGCAAAACAACATCGATTTTACCAAAATTGATATTGTTTTGCTACTATATAATATCGGTTTTCATCAAAATCGATGTTGTATGGTGCATTATAATATCGGTTCTGTCAGAATCGATGTTTTTTTGCATTATTTTAATATTTTATCTGTCTTGTTAATATACCCAAACTTGCAAATTGAAAACAAAATCAATCCAGACAGTACAAAATATTATATTCAAATTATTATTGAATAATTACTATCAAATAAAATTCATTAAATACCTATTGCTTCATTTTTAACTCTTAAAAAACATATTGCCCACTAAATGGGAATTGCCTTTATTCTCTCTGACTCCAATGCTCTTGGATTAGAAAAACACTGCATGATATAATAAAACACAACCTAATTAGTGTAAATAATAACACCTATAACAAATGAAATTAGTTTTCAAGTAAACAATTATCATTTCCCAATCATCCTTGAAACCTCCCAGGACTGTAGTTGACATTCAATGCATTACGTAATAGTTGCACTTAGTGTTTCCTCTTTGCTTATTACACTAAATTCAATAAGATATTCAAAGTTATCCCAAAATTAGTGTACACAGTAATTAAAGTCATTTTTAAGAGATCAAGCATTGTTTAAATTACTTAATTTAACTGGAACCCATTTAGCAGTTGCCTTGGATTTACTTCCTTGATTATCGTTCAATCCCTTCAAAGCACTAGTTAAGAGAAAGATGCATACATATTGTACAATTAAATATTGATGTCAAATACTAATGATAAAGTAAATGTGTTACAAATTACAATTGGCCTGTTAATAATTCATTTCAAGTAGTTGTCGGGCTTATTGTGCAAGGAACAGAATCAAGTGACAACATTATCCTTAGGACATATAACGACCAGTTGTTAGTGTCCACTGCATTGGAGAACATTAGGTTATTATAATGCATATATTATTTAAATTGATTTGTTCGGTTTTACTTACCCATTAAAGTAAGCTCTTAGGTAGATATCTCTCTGTGAATTCTACATCCATTTTTTTAATATAATCCTCATATTCAAATTGTGATTGCCCAGATCATTGTATGGACTATGGCTCAAGGAATCCATACACAGAAGCATTCCTCGATCACAGACTTAACTCATTCAAATGCCTCTTGTTAAAATAAAGTAAATTATGCATGAATTTAAAACAATTATTTAGGTAATGGAATGTAATTTAAAGTTACTTACATAATCCATAATTGTATAACAGCGATGTTCAGACATTGATCACTGTGTGCTATTTCCTCAAGATCTTTATGCTTTATGTACAAGGGGACATTATCATTGTACACCCCAAACACAGTTGCATCCCACGATACCTGCATATGCTTGAGGAAAAGTTTCAGGATCATCAATGTCATTTGGTATATGGGATCGTCATCAGGTTTTGGCCTATTAACAGGCTTCATTGGTCCCTCTGGTCCCTATTTATCCTACACAGCTAATAAACATAAGTAAATGACAGTCAACACTTTATTTGTAGTAAATCCTTTTTTAATAATAATAAACACAACAAAAAGGAAATACATTTTTTCTAAAAAAAGGTTGTACAAGATGTGTCAACCAAGTAAGGAAGGTGTTAAGGGTCTGTCCCACTAACTGAACATTTTCAGTGGGTATAGGGACACGAACATCAGTATCGCGAACTTCCTCAACACCCACCTTCACCTAACCATTGCCCAAAGGGACACTGTGCACGATTTTCAACCCCTCATAAAATCTTCCAAGGGCAACCAGATGCGAAGGATTATCAA
Source organism: Glycine tomentella (assembly GCA_007407185.1). Lineage (NCBI taxonomy): Eukaryota > Viridiplantae > Streptophyta > Magnoliopsida > Fabales > Fabaceae > Glycine > Glycine tomentella. Next base: position 75,006 of record PYAF01001688.1, on the reverse strand, counting down.
CAACATACAATCCATGACTGTCTGATGCAGCTGTGTCTGGGTCCTACCATGAGAGATTGACACAACTTCCCTTTATGCCGACACGGGCAGCAGAAGGAGCTACCTTGGGCTCAATAGGAGGTGCGAGTCCATTGGATTGCATCTAGGACTACATCTAACTGAAGCACAACATTAGTTGTCTCGTCACTTTTTCAGCAATCGACTGCTCCAACATATCCCTGATATTATATGTCAGCTCCTCGTTAAGATTTTGTTTGATTCGATCTAGCTCTTCTGGGCTGATTGACGTATATGCGTGGGAGCATGCTGAAGTTGGTCCAAATTATTGTCTGATTGTCACATCGACTCCAGCAACACGAACACGGCCAGGGTGCTCTGGTCGTCCAATGGCAGCAATCAGTACATCCTGACGTCCATGTGCTATAAAGCTACCCTGTGTAGATTGCTCTTTTAGAGAAGCCTGCAATCAACAAAATTTGAAACTATTTACAGACGATTGTTGTTATTATATATAATGACCATTGAAACTAAAAATTAACTTACAATCTTATATGCAATTTGGCATGTCATCTAACCCGATTTTTTGGTGCGAGCCATCTTCCACTTCACGTGTCGTCTAATGGGAGATGGAGAATCAACGATTATTTCAGTACTCTCGGATTGGGTTGCTTGCTCTAATCATTTCTTTTGATTTTCCTGCGTTAACTTCTGTTCTAGAAAATCATAACCCCCATGAGATAACACGTGAGAGACAGTGTTTTGTTTCTGGATGGCATGCGCCTTCTTTCTAACATCCTATGAGAATTAGACACTATGTCAACAAAATGCACTTCAAAATAATGCATAAATGTGAATTTCAAAAACAATGGAAGTCAACTAACCTCTCATGAAGGGTCTCTATGACTTTGACAAAATTGGTTTCACTTCTCTTTGCTGATACCGTACTTTAAACCAATTTAGAAAACTCATGTTATGCCCTTTCAACACCCTAGTCTTACTCATTTTTGGGTTACTTTCCTTGACTAAGGCTTCATGATGAACTGTGTATTGTACAACTTCAATATTGTTATTCAATATATACAAATGAGCTTGTTTCAATTCCTCTAGACCTGGAGTTATAACATGCAACCCTCGTGAATCCTTACCTCCGGCTCTCTCGTCATGTCGAGACTCGGGAAGCCCTATAGGTTTTGTCTTTTCAATGTACTCTGAACAAAACTCAATAGTTTCTTCTGCAATGTACCTTTCAACAATTGATGTTTCAGGACAGTGTACATTCTTTGTATACCCTTTAAAGATCTTCATGTATCACTCAATCAATATATCTGTCGTAAATAAACGAGACCACACAATTTAATTTCCCTCACCAGATGAAAATTAAGTGAACCATGATGTCAAAAATGAAGGAAGAAAATACATCTCCAACTGACACAAGATAATAGCAACCTCATTTTCCAAGTCATCTAACTTTACAGGGTCAATGACTTTGTTACATATGACATTGAAGAAAAAGCATAGGCGAGTTATGACATACCTGACTTTGTTAGGCAAGATGTCTCGTATTGTCACGATCAAAAGTTATTGCATCAAGACATGACAATCATGAGACTTTGAGCCAACTAATTTGAGATCTTTCAACTGCACAAGGCTCTTAATATTTGAAGGGTATCCCTATGGACTTTCGCACGACACAAACACTGACAGAAACTTGTCTTCTCATTTTTTGACAAAGTATGACACGTTGAAGACAAGTATATTTTCTTACCATCAAACCTTGGATGTAACTGGTCACGTATATCAATCTCAACTAGATCTTGATGAGTATTCTAATCATCCTTTGTCTTGTCTTGAATGTTAAGAAGTGTGCCGATGACACTATCATACACATTTTTCTCCACATGCATAACATAATGAACTTGTTAAAATGTGCAAGGATAAATATATAAATATAATAATAATTTAGCAAATGAAAAACACAGCAACAATTACAACATTTGAGCATGAGGAACAATCAACAGATAAGGTAAAAGCATGAATAGAAGACTAACAAGATTTATCTTTTTTATTTTCAATACAAATGCGAGATGGAATAAGAAGCTTATAAGCAACACAAATGAAAAATTTGTTCAATTCATGGCATCTTCCTATCTAAACTCAAGCTTTGTCGTCAATTAACATGAAGCAAAACTTTTGAATCGAAAGAAGTTATGCAAGCAACTAAAAATCTAAATTTACATTTAGTAAGTTCAAATTCATTACAAAACCAAAGATGATGAAAAAAGAAGAAGACAATTGTTAACAGTCGGCAAGCGCACCATATTGTCCAAGTAATAATAAAATGGTAAGTCCGAGTGTCAGACTTACCATTTTATCTAAACTCAAGCTTTGTCGTCAATTAACATGAAGCACAACTTTTGAACCGAAAGAAGTTATGCAAGCAACTAAAAATCTAAATTTACATTTAGTAAGTTCAAATTCATTACAAAACCAAAGATGATGAAAAAAGAAGAAGACCATTGTTAACAGTCGGCAAGCGTACCATATTGTCCAAGTAATAATAAAACGGTAAGTCTGAGTGTCGAATTCCACAGGGACTTTGCTTGTACTCAGAGTTAATATATTTCTAATTTTAAGCGAACAAGAATTGAATTTGATATTTTCTAATCTAATGTGGAAATGTAAAGTAAAAAATAAGTAAAGATAGTTGAGCAGGATACCAGAAAGAGATAGAAGACAAACACTTGGGGTGAAATGTCGGTTGATGCCGAGTTTATGACGTGTTAGGGATCAACGAACCAAAACTACCCTTGATGCAATATTAAAGATATTTCTCTATTCAACGATTAAATTTGTTCACCCTCATCTACTAATGTATCTAACCTTGATTCCTCAAGCGCTAAACCCTAAATCACTTGATTTCACTCCTGATCCCTCAACTAGCTACATCAAATAATTTGCATTGAGAGTAAAGATGATTCATAACTTAGGCTAAACAACACCACTCCATCCCTAGACATGATATCATTTAGAAGCGTTTTTCAGTTCTAAGGAGATAACCATTTTCCATTGGATTAAAACCCTATAACAAAGCATGCATATGGGAGAAAACCACAAACATGAATAAAGCTAAGAAAAACAACAATAATATGAAGATAACATTAAGTAAATAGTTAGAATCATTACACCAAGAGTGTTTGGTTGTTGGAACCCCAACAATAGATGGGTTAGCCTTCCGTTTCTATGGAAAGACTTACAAATATGAAGGAAAGCAAGAAGAATGGACGGAAGAGGAAGGAAGTGGATGAAGAGATCCCCAAATGAGTGGGATTTTTCCCTTCCTTTATGCCCCTAGCTATGCCTTTGGCTCTCCAAGAGTCTAGCTCTCCTCAGCTCCAGAGAGATTTCTTTTTTTCGTGCCCTAATTTTCCGTTCAACAGCAGCCCAGAATCATGGTCCACGCTCAACGCGAAAAGGTCGCGCTGAGCGTGCCTTCATTTTCTAGTTGGATAAGTGATCACGCGCTAAGTGAGGCATGTCTTGTTGAGCGAGAGTCGCGTTTAGCGGGCATCTGGCCCGCTGGGAGAGTAGCTTCAGACACTTAATTCTCCTTTCAGTTCCTTGCTGTGAAATTTCTACAAAAGCACAACCAACACCTCATGAATCAACTAAACTTAACATCTATTGTATAAAAGTTTAGAGCAAGCCAATTCCTATATTTTAATTACAAAAAAAAGCAGTAAAAGAGGAAAAGACAAGATAATTGCTAAGTAATTTACATGTAGCTTTACGTTTGCTTAGCAATTATCAACCATATATGTAAAAAAAAAAAAAAAAACTTGATGATTTACGATGCAAAATCTTATGGCAGGGCTTCTTGTCTTCACATGTGTAAAAATATCACAAGGAATGATTGTGCATGAAAACTAAATATATATGAAGCACTGTAATGGAAAATTTAAATTTGCAATACCTAACTCAGGAATAACAGAGGATTCTATCATATGAATATTGTTTGTATACTATTTAACACCTAAAGCTTATTAATTTGTCATGATGAACTAAACAAATGATAGATTCGTAACTCCCTTTTCAATTTGAGATTTATTTACTAGTAAATTACTTGAAGCAGTAACACAATATGCTCTCCTTTTATTTTATTGATAAAATTATCTTTGGTGTTAGATATAATGTGTTTGATGGATATTTGGTAACCTATAGATATTAACGTTATAAGATTGTTTCAGTAGAAGGAATAAATTGCATATGTATTGCTTACCTAATATTTTGTCTATATTTTACCTATAAGATAATTTATTTGTATGATATTTTGATTTTGGAAGTGAGTTACTATTTTTTATCATATATATATATATATATATATATATATATATATATATATATATATATATATATATGTCATCTGCACCTGCGTTTCACCAAAAAATGAAGAATGAAGGATGGTTCAAAAACATGTGGATCAACTAATATTCATGTAACCTTTATGGTAATGTATATTATATAGCTAGCTGCAATTGTTCCACTTAGTCTTCATGTTTCTTTAAGTTAACAGACCGTGGTAATGGTCCATCCAATTGTCTGTCATTCAACTTTATCGTCTCCAATGCATTTCCCTTAGGAAAGTTCCCTGGTATGTTGTCGTAAAGGTTGTTCATTTGCAAATCCAATGCCCAAAGAGAAGGAAATGTTCCCAGACATTGTGGAATGGGGCTTGTCAAGTTGTTATGAGCCAAGTTGAGTATATTGAGGGAGCTTGCATTGCACATTGTTGAAGGAATGTTCCTGGTCAGCTCATTATTTGAGACTAAAAAGTATCCAATTCCATTAGGTGGAATTGGAAGATCTCCTTGCAACTTGTTGACACTGAGGTCAATATAACTAATGTTCTTCCAGAAGTGCAAAAGCTTCTCATGAAACCACTGGGGAATGCTTCCACGAATGTTGTTATGAGAAAGATCTAATGTGACCAGATTTTGAAGTGGTTCTAAGAATTTAGGGAAACTATTAATATTACAGGAAGATAAATATAAGACTTCAAGGTTGCGTGAGATGTAGTCAGCGATACTATCTAAGTTAATAGGATAAAACTATTGTGAGAAAGATTGAGGAGATATAGATTTTTTAACTTTGAAAATTGATGAAAGTCCAGATGACCACTCAAGTTAGTTGATGACAAACTAAAATCAGTAAGATTTTGGAGTTCAAATATTGAATTTGGAAAATTACCTTGTAGTTTGTAATTAGAGAGAGACAAGTGGTTCAAAGAATAAGATGAGAATTCACCAATTGACCCCGTGAGGTGGTTGTCACTAAGATCCAACTCTAACAAGGAAGGCAAAGAATAACACCAATATGGAATTGTTCCATTTAACTTATTATCAGACAAATATAGAAACTGCAATTTTGAAAGTTTATTGATTTTTCTTGGAATGGGGCCACCTAATTTATTAAATGATATATCTAAAATAGAGAGTTGAGTTAGATTAAACAATGATGAGGGAACCAGTCCATCAAAATTGCAACTTCACAGATCTAGTATGTTAAGAGACTTCAAATGGCCAATGGAATCAGGAATGTCTCCTGAGAAAGCAGTATGAGTGAGACCTAAGTACCTTAGTGGAGTACTCCAATTGGACTTTGGAAGTTCACCTCATAGGTCTTTATTATAATGCAAATATAGTTGTTGGAGATTGGGTAAACAGAGGATGTCACTCGATAGATTCCCTTGCAATTTGCTGTCTCTAAGACGAAGGGAGATCAAAGAGGAAGACATATTGGTTAGCAATGACAAAGAGCTCTCTCCGATAGAAGACATGTCCACGCCATCTAAATTAAGCTCTCTTATATTAGTTGTGTTTTGAATGAGTTTGTTCCAAGTGTATGGATCAAGTCTAATTCTCGGGTAGTTGGGATCACTAATTATCAAGTAGTAGCTATCGACATCTATGTTCTGTATAAATTCTATAGTGCTCATGCTTTTCACATTCCATAATATCTTAGTTTGGAATTTTAAACATGCTCATATACATATGCTCATATGCAGATATAGCCATATTAGTAGTTAAAAACTTAACAACTCCAAAACACAAGTACACAACATAATTTGTATTCATAAACCATATGCATTCCATAATATGACGCGTCATATTCATAAGTCTTAATGCATAAATCATATTCATAAGAGATAGGAGAGGGATTAGGGACGTGTCTACTGCTACTGTGACGATGGAAATGCCAAAGAGGACACATCGGAAAGGACAACAAAGAGGGAGGACGATAGTTGCGGTGATGAGAGGCGACGACGATGACAAGCTAGGGCTCCATAGGTTTTATCGCAAGATGTTTGGGTTCTGAGACATAAAGAATGAGATTTGAGACATTTGGGTCCGAGTTTAATATTAGAAAAATAATAACATCGATTTTTAATAAAATCAATGTTAAGGAAAAAATAACAACTTAAGGAGAAAAAAAAAACATCAATTTTATTAAAATCGATGTTGAGGTAAACTCAACATCAATTTTATTAAAAATTGATGTTAACAAAAGTATTTTACTTACAACAATACGTTCATGCTTATATTAACATCAATTTTATTAAAATTGATGTTAACTGTCCAACGTTAATTCCATTTTTTTTAATAGTGATAATATAAAATAAAATGAATAACATTAACCAATTGGTCGAAGTAAAGTTTGTCTCATTTTTTATGAAAAAAGAAAAGTTATTTTCATATTTTAAGGTCGCTTAAAGGGGTTTAGTTTTTTTAAGGCATTGGGGATAGTTAAGGTCATAATAATCCAATCACATCATTTGTAAGGCTTAAATATTTTCAATAAGCAAATAATAAGTATTATACCATTACTACAAAAAAACGCCCCTACTTTTGAATGGCGTGATGAAACCCTTTCCCTTTGAGGGGGCAATACTAATTAAAGACAAAAAATTGTATCTTCAATGTGATAATTATAGCTTATTTTATATTAGAATGCTTAAGTATTTTAACCAATAATATAGAATGTGTTAAAATATGTATTGTTACCTAATGAATAATTATGTAAAATAATTCCCTAAGCTGAATCATAGTTAAACCTAGTTGTAAACTGGTTGTGGGCCTTTAGAAAACTCCATTGCACCATCATGAGCATTTTAATTCTTTATCGTGCTTTTATTGCTTCCCAAATTATAGGCACATTCGTTTCCTTTTTCTTTTATTGTACAACAAACCAATCCCCATGCATATCAATCATGTGTACATTACTATTGTTTTAGGAAATCATTGATGGATTGGGTTGATGAGATTCTTGAGACTTGATTGTCATTAGTAACCATTATTCCATTTGAAACTAGCGTGCCATCACTCATAGGGTTCACCTATATTGTCAGTGGTTGCTCAGATACATGAACAACCAAACTTCTAAGGATGACATTTTTACTCTGATGCATATGTAGTGCTCACATGTGCACATAGAAGATGACATTACTAGAAAGATCAGTTTTAACATAGACACGTTAATATCGGTTATTCAGAAAATCGATGTTAGCGAAAACTCGATGTTATATTTGTATATAATCTACTAATGTTAACATCAGTTTTCTAAAAATCGATGTTAACGAACTCAAGTTATCGGTTTGCTTAAAATCAATGTTAATGTTAGTTAGTCAACATCGGTTTTAACTAACGTTAACATCAGTTTTAGAAAACCGAAAAAACTGATGTTAACCATTAGTGAATAACATCAATTTTTTTTTTAAAAACCCGATGTTGATTGTCTTTTATAAAAAGATATAAAAGATACTTTGGCGCCTAAATGCTAGAAACTCTGGACTCTCACAACCCTGAAACTGTCTCTCACCCTCTCTCTCGCGGCGGAACTACTCTCCCACTCTCTCTCGACTCAGTCTGGTGGTGGTGGTCCTTCTGGCGGTCTCGCTCCCTCATTGTCTCTCTCTCACTCTTGCTCTCTCACTGTTGCTCACGGCTTGAAATAACTTCCCAGGTTAATGGTGATGAAATTTTTTCCCGTTTTCTAGTTATGTTTTGAGTGTTTGTAGCTTATCGTTTTGTTTTTTTGTTTTTCTTTGTAGCAATTTCTTCTGAAGTCTATTCTGTCTTGCTTTGAATTGAAGTGCAGAGCATACAGCTTGCTCAGCCAATGTTACCATCTCACACAAGGGACTCGAGCTCGCTGCATCTGTAGGATACGAGTATGTGTTCTATTTTTTAGCTGTTTTGAATATTAAATTTTAGGTTTTAGCTTTTTGAAGTCATCAGTATTACTCAGGATTGATATTTATCAGTGATATGCATTGTGTCTGAAAGTAAAATCATGCTTTTCATTTATTACTACATCCAGTTGATGGTAAGCACCCATATCCACCATGTGAAACTAGACATTGCTGAAATTGTCGATGTCAAAATGTATAGAGTGAATTTCCCGACCACTGTTGTAGTTGCAGCAAATAGAGAATGACAGAGATGAGAGCGAGAGAACGAGATGGAGTGGGTTTAATTTGAGATGAAGTGTGAGTGAAAGAGATGGAGCCAAGGATTAATTTCACAAAAGAATACGGGGAACGGGAGTTTAGGTGTGGGAATTTGGTCAACTAAAGAAGAAATATGGCTTGTGCTATTGTTTTTTGGGATGAAATGGGTTTACTGGGCTGAGATGGAGCCAATGATTAATTCATTTTATTTTGGAATCTAAGTTCCTTATGTGGTTTAGCCCCAGAGCATGGTAACTGTACATCATATGTGGCACTAACTTTGTTAGTTTTTTTTTTTTTTTTTTTTTTTGTCTTTCTCCAATCTCATCGCTGTAAGCATATCTAATGTAATATCAAATTGATCATGCTTTATACTTTCTTTTATTTCAGTTGATATAATTTTGAAATGTATCATCTTTGTATAGCTAGTTTTGATTCTGGTTCACTCGTCAATGTGTTTCTGACTGTATTGAGGTGGTCATCATGGTAGGCTTCTTGTACCATTTTCTGGAAAGTATCTGAAATGTTTGTATTGTGTGCCATCTCCACATAGCTGGACTGAAGACAATATTTCTTGTTCTTTTTAAAATCAGTTATACAAGATATATATTCCTCATACCGAGGAAAGTCTCTTTGGGCCTGCATTTATTAAGGTAATAATTGACCTATAGTTCTGTTTCCTTTTAACTATGCTTTGACCTGGACGGTTTTTTTGCTTACTGCTATGTTTCTTAGCTTATACTTTGGGAATACCTGATGTTAATCGTAATTACTGTTAGGCCTGTTAAACGTGTTGTACACACACATATGGTTGTGGTAGAGACTCATCAAACAAATTAATGCAAATATAATATTTAATGATCAGATTTGAGTACTTTGAGCTTAATCAGATCATATAATTTGTGTGTCATTTTTGATTGGTGAAAATATAATAAACTGATGTTAACTTTCATACTTTTGATGTCGATATGTTAACTTTCATACTTTTGATGTTGATAGTTTCAACATCAGATAAAAATCGATGTGAAAAACAAAAAAAAAATCGATGTTAAAGGCGTATTTTCTAATAATATGATTACCTACAAAGTCCCCTTAATATTTTCATGACCAACCACCAACTTCTGAAGGTTAATTTCAACAAATACGTGTGGAGAGCCCTAAGTCAGGATGAACAGTTAATATAGTACGTATCAACTTTTATAAGTGTGCGAATGATAGAGGCTAGCCCAAATAAGAAACTTTCATCATAAAAAATAAAAAACCATATTGAGGCTTGGGAAGCACACCCGAACAAGAGTGTGATAGTATAAGCTTATACTATGAAATCTGGAGACTATGTTTTCAGTATTAAACAATGATCAAGGCATAAACTACCACTAATGACCATCTACCTTTCATACATCAAACTTGACCATGAAGTATCCAGAGGCAACATCACGTAGATCAAATACCTATTGAAGTTTCCAAATCGTCTAGAGTTCAGAAAGCACAGCAGGGTATCCTAAATTCTTCCCCAATAATGTGATAATGAAAGCCTCAAACCATGTCTCAGAAAGCTCCTTAAATAACTATTTTTAATATACTTTTATAAACATGTATATTCTTTATTGTTAATCAAATTTATTAAAAATTATAAAATCATGCTAGTGTCATTTTTAATTTAAAAAACTTATATAAAGTTTTTAATAAATTTTAACCAATATTTAATAACATATTTTGAAAGAGGTAGTATTATTTTTTATAGAGACCACATGTATTCTTTATTAAAGATAATTCTATCCAAGTTGGATTAGATTATTCTAGACAGAAAAGTGTTATCTTCAAATATTTAAGAGGTATCTTGACCATATTCTTTATTCCTTTTTTCTAAAACTCTCTGATTGAAATTTGTTAAAAATTATTAATTTTGATGAGTCTGATTTCTCATTTAATAATTATCTCTTTTAATTTATAAGTAAGACTCACAAAAATTGATTTTTCAATAAAAAAATTTCAATTTTAAAGAAAATGTTAGAATGAGAATGCAAGAAATTAAGACTATCGGTAACATTTTATTCAAACTCGAACTTTCAATATTACTAATACTTTTAGTAATAACGTTTCTCTTGTTAGTTAAAATCAGATCCTGTCAAATAATTATGTGTGAAACTTAAATCCAATTAAATCTCAATGGTTGGTTAGTCATTATACAATAATTGAAGAAGAGAAGAAAAATTTAATGAGTGATATCTTGATTTGTGTAATATATGCAACTAGGAGAGGATCCTGGTCTCTTTTAATTGTATCAAAGTTACCAACCAACTATTTTGTATGAATAATAATATTTTTTTTAATAATACTCCCTTACTTTCTTTATGGTAAGCATTAAATGTATTTTATATTTTTAAGATATTAACATCTTAATTTTTATTTAATACTACTTTTTTATAGAGAAGTAAAGAGGCATTGTTAGAGGATTAATTATAAAAAAAATGCATTACTCATTTTGTATTACCCTGGTCCTTTGTATTATCCTTTGGTTGTTAAGAACAAAACTAACAAAAAATAAACAAGTGAAGAAAAATAAAGGGGAAACTACCATATTAAGAAAGGGAAACCAAAATTATTCTGCTAATAATTTATTTTCCCTTCTTTGATGAAGAAAATGGAGAAAAAAATAACTTTTTTAAATAAAGTAAAAAATAATATATTTAACTCTTATTGTGTTAAGATAATATAGAATATTTAATATAACCTTTTCTGTCTAATAAATAAGAAGTTTATTTTTCTTCATTTTCTCTTTATTTAAGTGATAAATGACAACCTTTATCTTCATTTTATTTCCTTTTTCTTTCATTTCTATATCTCATTCACAATACCAACTACTGAAGTTTTGTTTTTTGTTTACCTAAAAAAGAAGATTTTCCTCTCTTAAAATGATACTTATAATAACTATTAATTAAAAATAATAAATAAACTGTAATAATTAAAATGCATTTAATTTCCATATCCTGTAAGTATTAAAAGCTTTATAGCATAAAACCAAAATGAAATAATCACGTCTATAATTATTAATTTTTTATTTCCTTATAAATTAAATTTCTGTTCTACCTGCTGTGCATGCTTAGCTTCACTCTTGGCTCGAGAATATTTGTTTTTATTTTTGTTTATTGGTGCACGTGTTGAAAAACAGCAGCACCAACCAGTCATTGAATTTAGTGTCATATAATGTTCATATACTCTCCCCAGAGCTTCAAATTTGACAAAACAAACAAAAACCCTACAAAGAAAAAAAAAATTCTCCTTGTTTACCAAAACGATTAGCATATTAAAACGTATTTATGTGGCGATAATTGTCCCCTGATGATGCGAGTTCCAGTCAAATCAAAATCATTTTCTTCAAGAGTGTATGTCTGTGGCCACTGAGCTACCTCAGTGTTTCGCATGTGTTTTTGTGTTCTCAGCCAAAATCCGAAGTCGCTTTCTTTCTCTCTGCCAAAAGGGACACGAAAGAGAAAGGAAAAAAAGAGATAAAGAGAGAGTTTTTCAATCCCAAAAGAAAAAACGGGTGATTACTTGAGAAAAAAGAGAGCCGTTGAGGCTTGGAAGAGAGCCATTCAGTTCCGACCCATTGGAACTTGTATCATGGTTCGTCCCAATTGTTGTTTCTTTGATTTTTCCTATTTTTTTTTTTGTTGTTGATGTTTTGGCGATGACCCTCCTTGTGTTTTGTGTGTATGTGATTGGATTGTTTGAGAATTCTGGGTTTTTGAATTGGGAGTGATGATGAGGTGTGGTTCTTTTTGCTGGTTTTTTTGGTTCTTTGAATTTTATTTATTTTTTCATGTGGGGATAAGTGATCGGGCTTGTGGGGTTGGTGGAATCTATATTTAGGATTTGTTTGCCTAATTTAGGTGTTCTTGTGCGTATATGTCATCTGAAACTTAGGCCTAAATCTGAGGACGAGTTGTATGGCTAAGAATACGGATGCCTTTTTTTTGATATTTTAGGGAGGGGACTTGTGGTTCAGTATAATTTTGCTTGTAGATTTTGTGTGAATGGTTCAGATAAGCCTTTTTTTCAAGTTTGATTTTCTTTCTTTTCTTTTTAAATCTTTGTTTGCTTATTTATGTAGTTTTTTTCAGTTTTGAGATTGGCTTTGTATAGGCTTAGTGAGGTTTTGGGTTAAATTAGAAGAGGGTAACCTTTGTTTTGACTGGTAGACAGAACTCAATTCGTTTTGGGATAATTTAATCTTTCCCTGGTTTTAATTTGGAGAAACCCAAGTTGTGGTTTCTCCTTTCCTGCACATATCTATTGTGTGCGTGGAATTGCATTCTTTGTTCATTTTTTAATTTTGAATAGTTTTCTCTGGACTTTCAACTTCATTTGTTCATGAAAGCCAAGAAAACTTGAGGAATTTGTATGTATGTCCAGAATTGAACCAAAGGTTATCAGCAGCTGGGGGGGATTTTTATTGAATGTGCTTGCATAGATTTGGGCAACTAGAAGTTGATTTTTGGGTTTAGATGCCATCTATTATGTTAGAATCAAGAAGGTGCATTCAAAGATTGCAAACTCGAGGTATTTGTTTGGTAGCAATATTCCTGTTTGACTTGGATCAATGAAATTGGTTTAAGGAAGTTAATGTTTGGCATACCATCTATGCCATTTGGTTTTCACATTTTTGCTTTTGTATTTCTGATAACACATAACCTGTTTCAACCGTTTCAATATTAATATTATCATTGCTCCCATTTCTTTAGGTGGCCATTTTCTCTTTGGATTAAAGGAATATGGCTAATTTATTGTGTCTAAACAATGTGGCTACTGTTCTTTATGCAGTTATCCCAGTAGTGGTTTGTAATCTAAGAGGAGAAACTAGTTTTGGTAATATGCACATAAGGTTAGGGACAACATATTTTATTGGTTTTGGGCTTTTGATTCTGCGCGTTTTCAGGAATTATACTTTCTTATTCTGCTGTCAATTTTTCTATTAGAACACTCCCCATCAAATGGCCCTGTTTTACCTTTCCATGGCCAAATGTTTTCTGGAAGTCTATCATCTTTGTTTTTTTAGTTATTATTAGAAATGTTGAAATTAAATTGCTCCTTCGTTGTTTGTTTGGTAAATGGTTATCTTTTAGAACTATGGAAAGAAAGAGGCAAATAAAACAAGAAAGTAAAGGAGCATACCATTTTTTGTCTGTGTTTCTTTCATTAGAAATGTTGGAATTAAATTGCTCCTTGGTTGTTTGTTTGGTAAATGGTTATCTTTTAGAACTATGGAAAGAAAGAGGCTAATAAAATAAGAAAGTAAAGAAGCATGCCATTTTTTGTCTGTGTTTCTTTCACTTATGTTTAGATGTTTTCTTCTTGCTCTGATTTTAGCTTGCAAGTTTTTCAAGTGACCATGATCTGTTTATAACTTAAATTGATGTCTAGTTGACTTTTAGGTCATTGAAAATCATCACAAGTTGATAACGCAAACAGTAAAAGTATTTGAATATCAGTTCTCTAGAGTAATATCTTGTTTATCTTTGTTTTGAAAATTGAAATTTCTTTCTTTTCATTGTTTTCTTTTCTCCAATATGGACAGGCAAGGAAGATGCATTGTGCCCCTCAAGAGATAGGTAATGATAGTCCAGAAGTTTCAGAAGCAAGAAAAGATTCCATATCAACGATATATCAACAACAAAATAAACTCACATCTTTAGAGGTCACAATAAATACCAGTCCTTTTTTTTAATGACTTTGTAATTGCATTTGGAAAGGAAGTTGATTTTTACCTCTATTTTTTCCTCTTTAAATGTAATTATTTTGTTCAGGATGGTCAAGAATCTTCTCTTTCAAAGATTAACACTGATAGTAGGTAATATATTTTTATGCCTGTAGCGTTTCTTTCATTATCTTTTGTTCTTATGGTAATATGATTCTATAATTGATTTACATGTTTCTTTTGTTGAAATTGTTGACCTATTGATATAAAATGTATTCCTAGGCTTCTAGGACATTCTTTAGAAGTATATTATTCCTTGTAGAATGGTTCTAAGGCTTACACCAAAAGCTGATAGTGTTATTGATTCTGTGCATGGTGGGAGGGAACATAAGTCGATGTTGGCATTGCCATAATGATGCCATACGGTTCCCGTTTGAAGGAGTTGCTCACTTCATTCTACATCTTCTTGGTATCCTTGTTTTTTCATTATTCTAGTACTTCCTAATTTTGTATCATCAACTGAGGAAATAGAGTTGGAAAAAAATGTTTCAAAGTTCCGGCAAAAAGCCAAAAACTTCCAATTGGTGGTCTGATCTTTCTTTGCACTGATCGAGGGCTATAAAAGACACAAGACAAGAATGCACTTAATTTGAATAACTAACAATTTTTTAATTTCTTCACAATGTTCAAGCTTTTAAGACCTTAATGGCTGCATGACTCAAATATATTTTGCCATTGTTATATTGCTCCCTTACTCTTTTATTTTATTTGTTTATGTATTTTTGTATTCAGAAGACACTTGAAACTTGGAAGTGATAACGGTTAAGTTCTGATAATTATTGATCAGGTGTGCAATCCTTTCATTCCATAACTTCGAGTCTGATGGAACCTGGAGAATTGTTGCCCTACCAGTGCAGTGTTCCAATCACATTAACTTAGCTTCTGGTGTAAATATGGATGGTTTGCAACTCCTTTTCTCTCCCCCTCTCAATAGGTTGAAGATTGATCAATGTAAGGGCCCTAGAGTGCCTCTTCCTCCCTATGCTTATTCAGCTAAATCATGTGCTAAAAAAGGCTTTACTGGTTCAAATGTGCGTCGTCGATGTCAAAACAAGATTGCTAACAGAGCTTCTAAACTGAATGAACTCCCTGACAATTCTTCATCTCAAAGTTCATTAGTCTGTGGCCCTGGCTTGTTCCCTGATAGTTCTACTGCACTTAATTCATCTGATAAGTACACAAATCATTCCAAGGAAGATGACAAGTCATTGAAGAAAAAATCAAGAAAAAGGGCAAGAAAGAAAGTTAAACGGAGTAAGAAGAAGTCAAGTGACAGTGGTTCTCCTGAATGTGAAGTTATTACTGAGGAATATGTCTGTGTAAGTTTGACTTCGGAAACCTGCAGCAGCAATGATGTGGATAAGGAGGGTGTGGGAGAATTTTCAACTTCTGATGATAGGTTAATAAAATCTGATTGTGAAAGGAATGGCAACATCAATGTTATGGAAGCACCTAATAGTTGCAACTCTTATCTTGATCGGGAGGCGATTTCAAAAACTACTGCACCTATTATTCAAAGTTCTGCTGGAGAATGCGCCACATTTGAACCCAAGAATCAGCTCCAAGATAGGGGCCCTGATTCTGAAGTCATTGATAGAGGAATAAAGGACATCCAACACGTTGAGCCATGCTGTTTTAATGATGTACATGACTCTTTGGTGCTGGGTTCAGTTTCAGTTGGTTCCAGAAGTGATGAAAGTATCAGTGCTGATGATATAGGAAAACCGTCGAACAAGGTAAATTGCACAATCACTTCAGATTCAGGAGATGGATATTCTCTTGGTCAAAACTTAACGAATGGTATTCACAGTAATTGTGAACATAATGAGGAGATTAGGCATGGTGGTCAAAATTGCATCAGTAATGATAAGAAAGTTAAGCAGAAGAGAACAATGTCAAAGAGTTCAAGTTTAAACAAATTTGGGGGAGCTGGAGTTTTGCATGGTCAAAAAGGGAAGGAAAATATTCATTCTGTATGGCAAAAGGTTCAGAAGAACAGTTATGATGAAGGTAGTGGTGAATTGAAGAAAGTAAACACAACTTTGTCACAATTTGCTTCTACTCTGGAAAACGATCCTTCAGTTATCAAAGAATGTAATTCTGTTAGTGTAAATGGTGTATCAAATACTGAAGATAAGAAACACTTGAAAAATAAAATTGGTAGGAAATCAAAAGGTAAAGTGGAGTCAGTTTCAAAAAAGGAACACAACAACTATTCCAAAAAGAGTTTCCATTTTAACAGGTCTTTGTCAAATGATCAGGGGAAGGCTAGTGTTCAACAGAATGACATGTTGCATATCTCTTCTCAGGAAATTGATCAACAAGGATTGAACACTGTCTCTGAATTTAATTCTGATATTAACTGCCTGACGGATGGGGTCCAGACCAATGGAGTTGAACAGGTAACATCTGAAATAGGTCACAGTGCAGAGTTTCATCTGGAGTCAGGTCCACAAAAAGGTGCCAGCCATATAATTGCAAACACGAACAATGAAAATATAGATAGGCAGGATAGCTCATTGGTAATGCCAGGTGAGAACATCAATCAATCAAATATGTCTGAGGAGCTGTCTCGAGATTCTTGTAATCTTGAAGGTGATGAGGTTGGTCAAACAGAGAAAGAAGTTTCATCTGCAGACTACAATGCAGAAAACCACAGTTCTGGAACTACCCTATGGAAATGGATACCAGTTGGGAAAAAAGATAGAGGGTTGGAAAAATCTGAATCTAATAGTTCACCACCAGAATATTCTGATGCATCCTCTAGTAACAATTCTAACTCAGAAAGCAGTGTTGAACCAGAAGTGGCCTCTTCTGAAAATCAGGATTCTTCACTAAATGCAAGCAGAGCATGCAACGGCCAGATTTACGACAAAGTGTCTTGTCTAGATGAGGGTGAGAACCATAAAATGGCTAGCCAGGTTGCATGTACATTGAAAGAACACAGGGACAAGCATGGAGCTGCTAATCACATGTTTTATGAATGTGAAAATCAAGATATGTTAGAAAATGGTTCTTACAGAATAGCTCAAGCTGTGAATGATGCCTGTAGGGCGCAACTAGCTTGTGAAGCGGTACACATGGCTACAGGTGGTCCAATTGCAGAGTTTGAAAGACTACTACATTTTTGTAGCCCTGTTATTGGCAACTCACTCAATTCACTCAGTTGTTCAACCTGCTCACACAACCATGCTGGTGGTGTCTCACTGTGCAGAGATGAGATCCCCAACCTATCTTTGGGATGCCTGTGGAAGTGGTATGAGAAACATGGGAGCTATGGGTTAGAGATAAGGGCTCAGGATCATGAGAATCCGAAGAGACAAGGAGGTGTTGGTGATTTTCCATTCCGTGCTTATTTTGTCCCTTCTTTATCAGCAGTTCAGCTGTTTAAGAACCATGAAAACCGATGTGTAAATAGCGGGGACAAGCATCCAAATTGTGAGGTTTCAGAGGCATGCGAAATGGTTGACATTTCAGAAAAGTCATCTACTGCCAGTCAACATTTGATATTTTCTGTTCTCTTTCCTCGGCCGTGCAATCAGGATGCAAGCAGTCAAACACCAATGGAGACAGCTTCTATCAATAATGGATCTATTCCGTCTATCAACTCAAACTGCTCTGGTGATTTAGAACTTCTTTTTGAATATTTTGAATTTGAGCAACCTCAACAAAGACGACCTCTTTATGAAAAGTAAGA
The DNA here is from genome assembly GCA_007407185.1 of Glycine tomentella. Classification (NCBI taxonomy): domain Eukaryota; kingdom Viridiplantae; phylum Streptophyta; class Magnoliopsida; order Fabales; family Fabaceae; genus Glycine; species Glycine tomentella. The sequence continues at coordinate 57,048 of PYAF01001688.1, read as the reverse complement.
TTCATCTCTTTTATCCTGTCATTAAACACAGTGGCTTTCAATGTATCTATCTGTCTTCAATATTTTAGAATAGATGGAGCTTGTCATTTCATATCTGACTTAAATGATTATATATCATACTGAATAATTTTAATAAGATCATCAAATTTTTGTTATTATACTCTGTAGGAATTAGGAGAAGGGGGAGGGTAGTTGAATAGAAGACTAAGATGAGAGAAAATGTTTCACCTTTTTTTCTGTCCATAGAGTAATAGATGTTTTGCCGCTATAAGAAGCAGGTTTGTCGGTTGAACACATGCATGATTTGATTTTGATCTTCTTACAGGATACAAGAACTGGTTAGAGGCTATGTACCAATCCGATCTTCAACTTATGGGGACCCAACAAAACTGGATTCAATAAACCTGCGAGATCTTCACCCTAGATCTTGGTAAGTGATCTGCATGCCAATTATGTTTCACATGCAAAAGAAAATGTGATTGTATCTGCCTTAAGATCAGATAACCAGAAATAAGCATTATCTTGACTTAATTTCAAGTGATATTTCAAATGGTAGTAGCACTAAGACCACCTGATTTCCAGGTTCTCAGTTGCATGGTATCCTATTTACCGCATACCAGATGGCAACTTTCGTGCATCTTTTTTGACTTACCATTCACTTGGACATTTGGTTCGTAGAAGAACTAGTTCAGATTTGTCGGCTGTAGGTTCTTGCATAGTATCTCCAACTGTGGGGCTTCAAAGCTACAATGCCCAGGTATGAATTTTCTTGCTTATTATTCCTCCATGCATTGAGATGAACCTTTCAATTGGTCAAGCAAAACCTTTTGAGACAAGTCAATTGCATATAATATGTTGACACGTTTACATTATTCTGTATATGGCTGATTTCAAGATAATTGGAACTTTTATTAGTATATTCAATCATGTTAATCACAGTTTATTTGGAGGCAATCTTTGCCAGGGGTGGGGGAAATATTTTCTAATCCCCACTATTTGGAAAAGATGAACTTTTGCAGTTTGCTAAAAGAGTAAGACGAGGGAGAAGTTATTTACATTGGGAATATTATTGGAAGATGTTGTAGGAAGCATGTTGAATGAAGTTGTTCAAATTATACTTAGTTTGTGTACTTTGATTATAAGTTCTGTTTGGATAAACTTATCAATAAAAAACTTACAGACAGGAAAAGAAAATAAGAAAGGATAAAATGGATTAAACTGTTTTCATAAGTTAAAATCAATTTATGGCCCTCAACTTTTATAACAGTTGTCTCATTTAACTTCTTCAGAAACAGAGATACATAAATTGATTTAATTTTATGGAAATAAGTGTGATTTATTTTGCTTTATATTTTCTTCTTCTATAAATGTTTATGTAGAGAAGTTTATTCAAATAGAACGTAAGAAGAAGTTTAAAATACCATCCATCTAATTTGGTTTGCTTTTACTTTTACATGAGTAAGTTTATAGGTGAAAGATAGAAGCAATTGCACTATGTCTTCAAATAATTGTGATGGTATTAACATAACATACTCTACTACCTTCGCTCCTTATTATAAGAAACATATAGTAATTGTTAACATTTGCCGATAAAAAAGTCACTCGTTGTTTTGCAATTACACTTTTGATAAGTAATGTGGATACTTTTTAAGCAGTTAAGCACTTAATGTGATATGAACAGGGTGAATGCTGGTTCCAGCTGAAGCATTCTGCACTGGCAGCAGAAATGGTGGGCTTAGACCCTTCGTTACTTCTTAAAGATCGTTTGAGGACACTCGAGGAAACAGCATCTCTCATGGCAAGAGCTGTGGTCAACAAAGGGAACCTAACCTGTACAAACAGACACCCTGATTATGAGTTTTTCATGTCTAGGCGGCGGTATTGATTCCTCAAAATTTTCACCAATAATAATCATCATGAGTAGGCCAGCAGCTAGTTACAACTTACCAATGAATGATTTTGGCTACATTCATCACATAGGATATTACCCCAAGTAGGATCTAAGTGTGATTGATGGTGTTGCATGTGTCTTTTAGGTCCTAGTTTCAACATAATTCGTTTGTACATACATAGCTTCTTTGTGCAGTACCATTTTTAGTTTTTTCTTCTTCTTTCATTTCTCACTTTTAATTTTGCTTCATTTTAGAGAGAGCAATACACTTGTAGTGCTGATGTGAGAGATTAGCAGTTATTCTGGATTTTTGCATATAGTTTAGTTTTTTCTTCTAAGTGACTAATACTATTTAATCTCTCTCGTGTCTTTTACATTGTTTATTGAAGCTAAATTTCATAATTTGCTATAAAACTTCATGCATTTATGTTTTTTATTTTATTTTACATTTTTTCTAATTTAACTGAGTATTATTTATTTTTCTCAAAAGATTTGATTATATATAATTAAGGATATTTTTCTATATTAATTATACTTGTTTATTCACATACCTCTATCTTTTTTTATTTAAGTTATTAATAGTAGTAATAAATAAAAACGAGCATCCTGGGATGCAATTCATGGCTATACACCAAGTTTGTAATCATTGAATACGTGAAGCAATCCATCACCGTTGTTTTAGTTTAATTAGTAATTTTAAATTTAAATCTTTGATATGTAAGTGTGTTCAATGTTTATGAAAAACTTTTGTGATCCATAATAAAAGCTTTTATGGTGGATACCTATGGGCTTTTACTCCTACTAATGTACACTTGTCTTTACAATTATTATTATTATTATCATTATTATTATTATTATTAAATAACTCCTAACTTAAGCGTCAGAACTTGTTTGCATATATTTAAAGCATCTTCAATGTAAACATTTTTAATGGGTTTCTTAAATAACTTTTTGTGAGAGTATTTTTTGTGGTCTCTATATTGTCATGTCATTCCTAAAGAACTTATCTAATATTTTGTTATAATGCAAGAAATCACAAGAAAATTCACGTATTTATATTTTCTAATAAAATTTAACATTTTTTTCAATTTTTATAAATATAAATTAAAATAAATAAAACAAAATATGTAACAATATAAAATAAAATTTTACACTAATAATTAATTAAACACAATAACATCGAAATAAATAAAAAACATAGACCTCGAAAAAAAAAATATTACATAAATTTTGTTATTGTTATTTTCGTTTCCAAAAGGTTTCCAAATATGCTCAACTAAAATCTGCTTAGAGTTCACGGTGTTTTTGTCTATCATAAACTTCTGATCTCCATTGAAGGTATGTCGATCTGATACCTAAAGATACTTCGAATGTCAACGTGTTGCTACTTACATTATCGTAATCAATATTACTTTGATATGTGTCACGTTCGTCCTCGACAATCATGTTATGCAATATGATGCATGCATAGATGATATTCTTCATTTTACCAATATCACAAAAACGTGTCGGACCACGTATAATTGCAAATCAAGATTGGAGCACTCTGAAAGCCCGTTCTACATCCTTTCTTGTCAATTATTGTTGTTGAGCAAATAATTTCCGCTTTTCTCCTTATGAGATTGAGATGATCTTCACAAATGTAGCAAAGTCTGGATAAATATCATCGGCTAAATAGTATCCCATATTATATTGCGTTTTGTTCACTGTGTATTGCACTGCGGGAGCACGTGCTGACAAAACTTCATCAAACACATTAGAATCATTTAACAAAGTAATGTCATTATTTGAACTCGTGGTGCCAAAAAATGCATGTCAAATCCATAAGTCTTGTAATGCAACGACTTCAAGAATGACTGTTGGGTTGCGACGATCACCTCGACAAAACTGACATTTCCATGCAACGGGACAATTTTTCCATTCTCAGTGCATACAATCAATGGAACCTAACATACCTGGAAATCCGTGTGCCGCTCCCGGTTGTATTAGTCGTTCGGTGTCTTCGTTACTTGGTCTCCTCAAGTACTCATTCCCAAATATGGTGCAGATGTCTGATACAAATCGTTCCAAGCATTCCACCATAATTGAGGAGAAATATTGTCTACACCGATTGTTGATTCAACTTCATTGATAGGGGTGAAATATTGAATAAAGAAGGCTTATAACACATGTTTAGGTTGGTGGAGGGTGATGGTTGACTACAAAATTGTGGATTTTGAAAACTACCACTGGTAGGTGACTCTACATTAGATGGAGGATGCATGTATCATATGTGTGGGGTGGTGGATACATAACATACTGAAGTGGATTTTGAGAATTTTCACTGGTAGGAAGTGGTTGAGGATACATAGCATATTGTAGTGGATGTGGTGGATTTTGAGAATTTTCACTGGTAGGGGATGATTGATTTTACAAATAATTGTAAACACTTTGATAATTATACTGATTGGGATTCATTTCAAAGAAAAAAAAAATTGAGGATTGCTAGGAACAAAAAAAATTACAAGTGTGAATTTTGTGTGAAGAAACTTAACAAATTACCCAATTTATATTCCAACGGATTTTTTTTTAACTGCTATTTTGTTATTGTCAACCTATTATTAAAAAAACAATTGCCTAAACATTCAATTTTGCTTCCAATGACTATATTGTTTAATTTATTACAATTAATATGTATTTACCCACTCCCCACCCAACGGTTATCTTGTTTCGTTTATTACCTTTTTTTTTAATTTCCCACTCCCCACCCAGCAGCTATTTTATTTCATTTATTAGCATTTTCTTTTTAATTTCCCACTCCTTACACCCCACGCGTCCTTATCTCCAAATGTCTCCAGAACCTTCAATCCTTCACTCACCCACCTATCTTTTCTTTTCTCCACACGCGTCCAAAATGTTCTCCACTCACCCTTTTCTCTTCCACACGCATCCCTTCTCCAGAATGCTCTCCACTCACGCGTCATTTTCTTTCTTTTTTGTCTCTTCCTCGCTTTGCTTAAGCTTCCTCCTTCCTCCTTAGTTTTTTTGTTTTTTTTTTTTTTACTTGAAAGACCAGAGCCACGACGACTCCAAGGGACGCAGCGGCGAAGGAAATTATGAGTGAGGAGAAGCGACGACGGTGAGAACTGGATGCGGCGATGGGGCTGCCGTAGAGCGCGGCCTGGAGAAGGCGGTTTGGGACTACAAAAGAGGTGGTGACGTGAGGTGTGGCCTCCTTCCTTCTTTCTCTGTTCACGGTCAGTGGCACTCCATTCACGGTAAGTGGAGTTACAATCAAGGAGTCCCTCGGCACGAGGTGCGGCCTCCTTTCTTCCTTCTTTCTCTATTTAATATTTATTGTTGGAACTGTTCATCTTCTTCCTTTGTTGAATCACTTTGATGTTCCTGTGGACTATGGTTGGGAATAATGGGAATAACGATTTTTAGGCCAAAATAATGTTTTTTAATTGGTAAGAAACGGTTCTTTATATAAGGAATGCACCATCCGCGGAAGAAACCGGTTATGTTATGTCACCGTGTTCCAACGTAAAAGAACTCTAAAAAAATAGGTGTTTAGCCTAAGAAACCCACTAAGCATCTTCCTACGCTTTGTTGCATGGGATAATCTAAAGAACAATTATGTTATTGTTTGTGAAGGATCTGAACGGTTGAAGGAGTTCAACATGACTAAAGGAAATTATTTAATTTTAAGGTCGTGTACATGTAGACTTGCATAATGATTTTTTTTAAGGAAAATGCATAATGAATTTCTTTTATTTAAAGGATTCATAGCCACGTCAACATATTCATATTGACATGGAAATATTCATATTGACTTGTTGACATAAACATTCTATTGAAATTTCATATTAGTATTTTCTATTTCTGTTAAATGTTGAAAGTGAAGTTAATAAATACACTAAATTTGTACAAATAAAATATTAGGAGATCAAATTTAGGGGAGAAATGAAGAGATTAAGGTTATGTTCAACAAGATATTTTAGTTAGTTTTTAGTTTTTTTTATTAGTTGAAAAATTTATTTAATTGTTCGGTAAACAAGTTTATTTTAGAAGTTTTTCAATAGTTTCTGACGTTTTTTAAAACGCTATTTGAAGTGACATTTTTTAGAACGATAGTTTTTTACTTCTATTTTGGAAAATCCAATTATTCTTATTTATTTGGAAATAATAAAGTTAGTCTTTCTTGTGATTCAAATGATGTTGGTTATGGGTCTTTAATTGATATTGAGTGTTCATATAATTAAATGTCATAAAGGATTTGCACAGTATGAAACATAAATTAAATGAAAATTTTATCACTTTATGACATAGGCATTTAGGTCACATCTCTATTAAGAGAACTCATAAGTTTATGCTAGAGGAAATTCTTAGACTCTTATATTTGTTATTTAAGTTTTTATTGAGTGTATTAAGGAAAAATAAACAAACAAAAAGAATTTAGGTGCCGAAAGAACTAAATATGTCTTAAAAATAAGTCACACAAATATTTGTGATCCCTTCTATGTGGATTCGTGAATTGGACAAATGTATTTTATTATGTTGACAGAGGATTAGTCTTTCTTTAATTGATGAGAAGTCTGACTCTCTAGATGTTTTCAAGTGTTTCAAAGTTGAAGTTCAACTTCAGTTACGAAAGAAAATTAAGGCCTTCAAATTTGACGGTGATGATGCTTCTAATTTTTTATATTTTCTTTATTTTTATTCAAATATATTTATCAAATTTATTGTTTACCTTTTTTAAAGTAAAACATGATTTTATTATTTTTTAGTTATTTTATATTTTTCAGTTATTTAAAAGTAGTTTTATCGAACACTTAATTTAATAAACTAGAATTAGTTAATTTTCCAACTTCTTGTTAGCCTTTGAGTTAATTTTTTCAAACATAACCTAAATGAAGGAGGAAGCAAGAGAAGAAAAACACACAATTAAGTCTATTTTAAAATCATTGTTATTTAATTCTCCAAAAAATAATTGTTATTTAAGAATTTAAGTAGAAATTAAACGACATTAAATTTAAGGAAATATAATTATACTCGATTTAATTAACTTTTCATTCTATTGATAGTTTCTTTAGGAAAAGTTTGTTTCACGGGTAAAAATTTTACTTCAATGGACACAAGAAATTCTATTGATATAATTATGTGCAAATATCAAAAGGATAAAATTTAAAAAAATAATAATAATTAGATTCAAAATAAAATATTTAAAAGTAATTAATTCATGTTGTTTACTTATTTTGATGCTACCTTTTGTTAAAATAATTTAAAATCCAACAAATGAGGAGTTTCTGGGTGAAATTAAGGCATAGCGTGAGCTTGACGCACATGGAATCGTCGTTATCAAAGTTAAAATAGTGATAAACAATAGACACACGCCATAACCTACGGATTCTTCTTTCCGTGTCATTATCTAACTTTCACGTGACTGTATTGGATGAAACTTTTTAATAATTAATAATTATTACTTTATTAGTATGTGATTTTTTTTATTTCTAAAATATTACTATTTAATTATTTCAAAAGTTGAATGTTCTTTCAAAATATTTAATTATCATAAAGTTTTCACTTGTTATTTAGCATTTAAAAAATAAAAAACAACATCACCTTCACCTATACTTTTTATATTTATTGAACAATAATATTCGTTTAGGTAAATCTAAATATCTGTCAACTAACGGGAAAAAAATTAAAATATTACAATTTAAATAACAAATTATGAAAATATTGTAGTTTTGAAACTATTTACAAATGTATAGTAATCAAACACGTTGCAGGTGGACGTGTTTGATCACGCAGAGGGAGGACGTGATTGGGAGTTCAACCACGTCGAGGGAGGACGTGATTCATCATGGGACGACGCGTGTCATTTTGAGATACGTGTCATTTTGTTGCACGATGCGTAGAAACTTCGGAAGGTCATAACTTTTGACTGGGATGTCTGATCGAGGCGAAATCGGTGGCCACACGATCGAAATTGAGAGGAGAAGCTGCTAGCAAGTCCCAAAAGGGACTTGTCCAAAAAATTTTCCCAAAAGAGGCCTCTAAGTGCCTCAAAATTGTGATTTAATCTTCGAAGTCCAAAAAAATTTCTTGTTTTCAAATTTTTTATCCATTCGGTTAGTAATTGCAGGCTATTCTTTATTTACCTAATTATTTCTCTTAATTTCAAGCATTTTGACATAAAATATGCCTCCATTGGATAGTTCTATCAAAATTTATGATTATTCGAAGTTTATATGCATCATCAACTTTACAGTATAATTTTGTTCAATTTTTTAAATTAGTTTTACGACCACAATGTTTTCACTTTTTTATTTGTTAAACTGATATCGTTTAAAAATCTACAACATAATTTTGGTAAATAAATCAGGTGTTAGTTACCGTCAGTGAGCGGACCCACGTTGGTTTTGATGCATGAATGATGGTTTATGGATTTGAGAAGAAGGGTTCATGGGAGTGGTGGTAGTGGGGTTGAACTGCGGTGGAGAGGGTGGTGGTGGTTTTGTGAGTAATTTTTTTTGGTATATTTATTGACCAAAATTATACTGCAGATTTTTAAACGATATCGGTTTAACAAATTAAAAAATGATAACATTGTGGTCGTAAAAATAATTTAAAAAATTGAACAAAATCATAATGTAAAGTTGGTGATGCATATAAACTTCGAATAATCATAAATTTTGATAGAAATAGGCGTATTTTATGTTAAAATGCTCGAAATTAAGAGAAGTAATTAGGTAAATAAAGAATAGCTTGCAATTCACTAATCGAATGGATAAAAAATTTGAAAACAAGAAATTTTTTTGGGCTTCGAAGATTAAATCGCAATTTTGAGGCACTTAGAGGCCTCTTTTGGGAAATTTTTTTGGACAAGTCCCTTTTGGGACTTGCCAACTGCTTCTCCTCTCAATTTTGATCGCGTGGCCACCGGTTTCGCCTCGATCGGACATTCCAGTCAAAAGTTATGGCCTTCCGAAGTTTCTATGCATCGCGTCGTAAAATGACACGTGTCTCAAAATGACACGTGTCGTCCCCTGATAAATCACGTCCTCCCTCAACGTGATTGAGCTCCCAATCACATCCTCCCTCTACGTGATCAAACACGTCCACCTACAACCTGTTTGATTGCTATACATTTGTAAATAATTTCAAAACTACAATATTTTCATAATTTGTTATTTAAATTGTAATATTTTAATTTTTTTTCCCCTAAACTAACATAAGAAATTAATCTCTTTTTAACTTAAAGATTAATATAGTATAACATCCTGATGCTTTCACATGAAAATAAATAATTTATTTAATAAAATAATTTATATTTAATTCTCACTTTATATAAAAAATTAGATCAACGATAATTAATTATATACCGCGAATAAAATTTATTTATGATATAGTGAATTAGAATATCTTCATAATCTCTTGAAATAAGAAGAATAAAAGATTAATATCTCAAGAATTTTTGTTGGTCAATTTATTCGTCTAATTAAGTGACATCTGACAAGGAGCTTAATTCTATTCAAATTGAGTTTTTTGTGACAAGGAACTTTGTTTTTTGCACATTTTGAGTGTCATATTAAAATATTCTTATATTTTTCAAAAGGAATGCTTGCAATAAATTATGTTTTGGAAAGAAGTAAGGAAATTTATAAAATTGAGACTGAGACAAACATTTCGTAAAATTCACGTTAATTGTACCTAATAATAAAAAATAAGTTAGAAATATATTAATATTTTCCTTGTCAAAGATAGTTGATCCTCCCGGTGCTAGTGATTTTGATTAATATAATTTAATAATCTATCCAAAATAATGCCATTTAAAAATTATATATATATATATAAGTAAATATATTATACAAAATAACACCTGAGTTATACACATTAAAAGAAATTAATTTGTAGTTATTAATTAAAAAGTATCCTTAAAAGAAAAATTAAAAAATGACTTAAGAGGGCTATATTACACAAATATACTGTACCAGAGTTGTAAAGAACACGAAAAAATTTAATCTTTTCTTATGAGTCTTTTTATGCCTACAATCAAGAATTTATCTTAATGAATGTATTTAAGTTTTTTTTTATTTGCCAATTATGTAAAATTTGATTTTTTTATTTTGTTGAATGTGTAAAACTTGATTGATAACTCAACTATATAAATATAAAAAATAAAATAAAACTCAACTATTTATATTGCGGTCAAATGCTTAATTCACATTGGAAGGGAAAGTGGGAAACTAAAGATAGTTCGCCGAGTTTTGTCACTATTTCCCTAATTCATTATTAAGTACATATTTATGTGATTATGTCCAGCAATAAGATAATAAGTTAATAACTACAACACATAAGTTGTAAGAAAAAACAACAACACATTAATTTGAACTCTTTCACACAATATCATTTTAAATGTGGATAAATTTAAATACAACTATATAAATATATTCAATAATATTTTTTAATCCAAATTAGCAACTCATTTCAATCAATTTAGTTATAAAAATGAAAGTAAACATTATTGTGACAAGATATTTTTTAATTAAAAAATAACACCAATAGTATTTACAATAATATATCTAAGATTTTCATTTTCGCATGTCTCAATTCCGCTCCATTCAAATTCCACACGGAACCTTTTGTTGCCTTCATTTCAAAAAAAGATGGTGATCATGATGAGGTCCACATTTTTTTTTTGCTGAATTTAATGAGGCCGACATAATAAATGCATCTTTTTGGATAAATAACAACATATTTTTAATTTTTGAGTGCCACAAAATATTTTTTTTAATAGAACCATAATAAAATATTCCGTGTTGAATATTTCTTTTGAATTACACATTGTTATAAATGTGTCTTATTATTCAGGATGAACATTAGTATTATAAATATTTTTTTATCAATATAGATTAATTGTTAATTTTTATTAGAATATTAGTAGAAAAGATTTGAATCCTACTACTTATCTCTTTCATCTTCTCCTTTAACTATTAAATTAATTTTATAATTCTTAAAACATTATTAAAAATATTTTTTTGAGATTCATAATTAGGATGGAAATCATTTTTTTTTTCTCATGGTTAAAGATCATGATGTCTTTCGATTTCGTTTGTAATATGTGATTGTTATCAGACTAATAAAATTTTGCACATGAAATAAATCGATATAAAATTCTCCCATTTAATAATAGTTTTCTTTCATATGAATGCAACAAAAATTTATATCATTATATCAATTTTATAAGTTGGGGTATTAAATCATTCTTATAACTCCTAACAACATTATTATAAATGTGTCTTTGAGATTCACAATTAATTAGAAATAAAAATTATATTTTTTGTCATGAATTAAATATCACAATATTTTCAAATTTATTAGATATTTAAAAGATTAATTTTACTCACGATAATTTATTGTTATTGATTAAAAAAAAAAGCACATAGACTGAATCAAATATAAATTTACTTAATAAATAATTTTCTTATATGTAAAGGCAACAAAAACTTACATTATTATGTTAATCCTATATGTTATGGGTTAGGATGGAAATCACATAAAACTGAAATAAGGAATAAATTAAATTCAAATCATGAGTTATGACGGGTTAAGATGCAAGACATGCTTGACTATATAAACACCAGATTAGAGACAAGAGTATAATCTATGTTTACCGTTCTTACAAACACTCCGAAAATAGTGGGATAGAAAAACAAAACAAGTCAAAATCTGAAAATCATATAAGAATTAATAGTACTGACGAGTCCTTATTTAATTAATAGTTGCTTAAGATCAAATCTTATCCATCACATCTTATATTTTCTAACATGCATTACTGGTTCTCAACTTATTATTTGATTATAGGTTCCTTGATTTTATTTTTATTACAAGATCAGCATGACACCATTCCGATGTGATCTAAAAATCATCTTATATATATAGGAAGACGAAAAAGTTGGCAGAAACTATGTTCTGTATTCTTATTATCATCATTGTCAACGATGTGTGAACTAGCAAATACAAGAAAAGGTTTCAGACATTGTTTCTAGGGTCAAACTATGCAAAATAATAATACATCATATATATAGATTAAGACCTAGAAGGAAAGAAATTTATACAACAATCAAATACAAAGATCAGTACCATTCACCATCAATAGCCAGCTGTATTTGACATGAAATTAAACTCGCAAAGTTCATAGCTTTGGAACCAACTCCACCACACTTCATAATTATTTTTAATTTATTGCAAAAATACAAAATCCTTCAGACAATATAAGGGAAACAAAACCTTGTTTTCCAAGTCTAATATCTTTGTGTTTGTCAGTGAGCGTGTACCAGCTCTTGACAAAATCGATTTTAAATAAAGTTGATTTGGTAAAACCGATTTTATTTCAAATTAATTTTGAAGTGTTGTGAATTATACTTAAATTGATATTTTTTTTTAAGAGGAATTGATATGTTTTTATAATAAAAACAAATTTACAGTATAACTTTTTTTCTATCTAACTACAAAGTTATTTAAAATTGTTTTAACTTAAAAATAATTTTAGACTATAATCAATTCTTAAAACTAAATATATAAAATTTACTTAAAATTACTTTATTTTTAATTGAGAATCTAAATAAAAATCAAACACGTTTCGTAGAATCATCCTGTGTCAACAAGTCCACATAAGAGACAAATTTCATTACCTTTTATGGCGTGTGAATGATTTATTTTTAGGTTAAAAATTATAAGTATTATTTACTGGATTAGTTATTAATCTCACTCACGATTGTTATTAATTCAAAAAAAAAATCTTACTAAACAAATCATTCTCACATAAATGTAATAAAATCTTATATCCTATAACAATTTTCTGGTTCGTGTGGCAATGAATATCTATTATCATTTCACACCGTTTGGCAGAAAACGTATTGGTGGGGACAATCATGGGTACCAATTATCGCATTTATCTACGGCACGGGAATTAATACCAATGGAAACGCCAATCATGGGTCACTATTATTTCATGCATTCATCATCATTCACATAGATTATTTTCAATAAAACTAATTAATTAAAAATAAAAAAATAGTCAAAAATTAAAAAATTAATTAGCAGGTGAAAGTAAAAAGTTAGAAAATTAATTTATTAAATTATAAGTGTTTAATAAATTATTTTTAAAATATTAAATAACTAAAAATTAAACAATAAAATCATAATTTATGTAAATAAATAAATAAATAACTTGATAAATATATTAAAAATAAAAATAAAAATTAGCATTTTATACATATTACTTTAAATAGTATTTTAAAAAAGGTTAAAATTATTAACAAAACTTGTTTATCAAACAATTAAATGAATATTTTAGTTAATAAAAGAACTTAGAAGCTATATGAGAGGTTATAAATTAACTTATACAAGATTACTAAGGAGTCTGATTAATTGATTAAATAAATAATAAATTATTATAAACTTTTGATATTTTTTTCAGATAAAAAATATTTATCGAGAATTATTCTATATGAATACAAAATTTGAATATATATATATATATATATATATATATATTATCTATCCTTTCAAAAAAGTAATTTTGATGTCCCTTAATAATAATAATAATAATAACCTCATAGTTTTGAAATTAAATGAGCGATTAAGATTTTTTATTCAATACTACTTATGCTGAGTCTTTTATTCGTTACTTTATACCCTCGCTAATTAAAAACCCATTTAATGACAATAAAGAAGATTGTGTGAACAAACGTATACGTATATTAAACGAGTAATTTAAGTTTAGTTTAATGCTTAAAAACGAGTTTTTAAAACTTAAACTTGACTTTTTGAAAAATATAAAGCTTGATCTATATTAATTTAATTCATTTATGATATAAATTTAAATAACGTAGCTTATTTATATAAAAAAAAACTCTATAATTCCTGTTTATAAGACTTAATTACTTTATTCATCCATATTAAGAAAAATATAAATATAAATATATTTATTTTATAATTTAAATAGTTTTTCATCAAATTAATATTTAAAAAATATTTTTTTGAAAGATGAAGTATTAATAAAAAATTGTAATTATATGTTCATAGAGAACAGTAAAAAATAAAAAAGAAGGATTAATGATAAAGTAGTAGATATTTTAAGAATGTCAATTGGTTATTTATTTGAAATATAATTTTTATAAACAAATAATGTTTTATTCAAAGAAATACAAAGTGATATTCTGACCCACTAACATATAAATAATATTGAATTTGAACACTAATATTTAATACGACAATTCATTTGAAAGATGATTTTTGAAAATTAAAGTTAAATAAACGATGATAATGATAATAATTATGTATATATACCAATATTTCATCAATAAAATTTATCAAATTAAATTTCGGGTACCAATAAGGATTGAATTTAATAAAAAATGTTAATTTTCATGACTAATCAATGTTTGAATCTTTGTTAAAAAATGATTATATGAGAGTATATTCAATAAAATTGTTTCAACTCGATCAGAAATTTTAAATTCGGTCTTGAATACATAATTATATTAAATACTTAATCAAAGAATTTTAAGTCATCCTACTCAATTCTCCTAAAATTGTCTCTAATAAAAAAATAGAAGACGATCTATTAAAAAACACGGTGGAAAACAAATAGGAGTTTGACATTAAAATTTCCCTCGAGTATTAAAAGTCTGTTAAAATATTTTTAAAGTAGTTACAATTTAAAAAATTAAATGTTTTCTTAATATATAATTGATTAAATATTAAATTTCCTTTTAATAATTGAAAACATTTAAAATATCATTAAATGATAAAATGCTAGTCAATTATTCTAAAATAAAAATTATTAAATTAAATTAAATTTAAACTTATCCAATATTATATTTTTTACTAAACACTTTTAATTCATTCATGAACTAATCTACTGTCCAAAATTATTAAATAACATATTCAATTTAACCAATTCATTAATTAATCATGGTTCTATAAGTGAGACAATT
>PYAF01001688.1:14816-38678 GCA_007407185.1 Glycine tomentella | reverse complement strand
GCTTTGCACTCAGCATACTCTTCAGCTTCATTGTGATGAAGCTCAACCTCACCACTGGTATTATTCCTTCACTCAATGTCTCTGCTGGCCTTCTGGGGTTCTTCTTTGTGAAGACATGGACCAAGTTCTTGGAGAAATCTAACATGTTGAGGCAACCCTTCACAAGGCAAGAGAACACTGTCATCCAAACCTGTGTTGTAGCATCCTCTGGCATAGCCTTTAGCGGTACCTTCTTTCTTTCTTTCACCTATTCTGTGCCCTTTTGAATTTGTTACTGTTGCTGTGATTTCTGTAATGTTTTGAATTGGTTAATTTTTTGTGATTTGTGACCCTTTTTTTTTTGTTTTGAGGTTGAAATTGTTGGTTTTGAATTTGACAAGAATTTTTTAAAAAGGTTGGATTTTGGTGCCATTTCAGATTCTACATTGTGATAATTTGTGGCGGATTTGGATTTGAGATAGGCCTAGTTTAATTTCAAGTGTTGACAAATCTGATTCCTCAAAGAAAAAATGAAATCATTTTCTCTATCAAATCATTTCAGAAAGGTTTTAAAAGGAGAAAACCTAAGTAGTAATACCAGAATGATAATTGATAAGCCACTGGAGGGGTTAATTAAATCAGTATGAAATCAACTTTGTTGTTTTTTTTTTTTCTTTATTGAAGATTTGTTAATTTTAGAGTGAAGTCAACTTTCTCAGTCCCTCTGAATAAATTGGAAGAAATTTCTGGCCGGACGATATCATAAGTTTTTTTGTGTGTGTGTGTGGTGTTATCACAATCTTTTGTTATCAAATGTCACTTCTTTTCACTACAGACGATACCTACCTTCTAGAATATACAGTATTGACTTTGGAAAAACCACAGGAGATGAGGTGCAAAGTCATCAAATTTGTCCATGCCTTGAAAGATACGACTTTTTGTTTGTTTTCAAATTTCAAATTATGACAAGAACTTCGGAGAATTTTGGGCTACATTTATTGAACCAATTTTATGCGATTGAATAATTAGTTGATGTTTTCTACCAACTTCAACTGAACATCAGCAGAAATTTTAAGTTACTTTATCTCATCTTTCATCATTATTTTAAAAAAATTATAAATTTTGTATCATTAAACATATTGCATCATGAATAATGCTAACAACACACACTTTTGAACATATTCTCCACTATTGGCTGAAATTTATTAGGAATCTCAAATGTCTCACTTCTCATTTAACGAGTCTTTTTCTTGATTTTGTACTTTTCAATAGATTTTAATCAATAATAAAGTATGGGTTAGAAAAATTGGGCCAGAGAGTGTTTTGCTAGCACTCCTCATTGCATCATATTTTGAAATGAAAAGTATTGCAAGCTGTTTAATCTGGTTGAAATGTCATGACTCATGCGTTAGTTATTTAAGAAAATTGGATTTTAGAACAAACAAAAACTCTAGAATGGGATTTTGATGTTTCCAAGCTAAAGGAATCTTAGTCTGTTTATAATCTAGGAACAGTTTTTTGTTGATATCATGATTGGCCCCATTAATGCTTACAAAAAAGATTATTTGCCCCATCAAATGAGAATTTTCATTCTTTGATTGACTTGTATGAACAGGAGGGTTTGGAAGTTACCTCTTTGGAATGAGTGAAGAAATAGCCAAGCAATCTTCAGATACTGGTCATTTTAAGGACCCAAAATTAGGGTGGATAATAGGTTTTCTCTTTGTTGTTAGCTTTCTTGGCCTATTCTCAGTTGTACCTCTACGAAAGGTATGACACTGCCACATTCAAAATATTAATTGCAGTGTCCATTTATGTTCATTTTACTCCTAATAAACTTGAAAATGAATTTATTGATGGTCTATTTAGATAAACTTCTCAATAAGCACTTATAGGAGAATAAAATAATAAGTTAAATGGATTAATTAGCTTCTCTCTTAAGTTAAAATTAGCTTTTGGAGAAGATAAATGAGAGCTTTTGTAATTTCAGTTTACATTCTTATTTTTTTCTTGTATAAGTACTATTGAGGGCTAGTTAGAAAACCTGCATATTTTCTTTTTTTAATCCTTATCACTTTATCCCTTTAGCAATTATTATCAATATTTCACTTGCCACAGTCTTGATTAAGTTTTGCTTCTATTATTTGCATTAGATTATGGTCATTGACTTCAAATTGACATATCCAAGTGGTACTGCAACTGCACATCTCATCAACAGCTTCCACACTCCTCAAGGAGCCAAACTAGCAAAGTAGGCATTATCTTTGTCTCCATGTTACTAGAGGTGACTGCATGAGATGTTAGACATCCAAACTAATTTACTGTTTCTTTTCTTCCAGGAAGCAAGTGAAAATGTTGGGAAAATTCTTCAGTTTCAGTTTTTTATGGGGCTTCTTTCAATGGTTCTACACAGCTACTGACCAGTGTGGATTTCAAGCCTTTCCTTCATTGGGGCTTAAAGCATATGATAACAAGTATGTTGTCACAATCTTCATTTTAAATGAAGTTTCTTTATCTAGAGATGTAAACTTGCTTAAATCTAACAGCAAAATACTTCAAATTGGTCCTGTTCTAATCCGAAATGGGTATTACAATCTAAACTTATTTGCAGGTTCTTTTTTGATTTTGCTGCAATCTATGTTGGAGTGGGAATGATATGCCCATATATCATAAATATATCAGTGCTTCTTGGAGGAATTCTTTCTTGGGGAATAATGTGGCCTCTCATAAAAACCAAAGAGGGTGATTGGTATGATAAGGGCCTTGGTGAAGGCAACCTTCATGGCATCCAAGGTTATAGGGTAAGTTTCTTGATATAAAGCACCTCTAGTACCACAATACTTTACATTCTTTGTAAGGTCTATTTATTAATTGGATTTACCTTATACCTTGAATTCAGGTATTTATAGCCATTGCCTTGATACTAGGAGATGGTTTATATAACTTCATAAAGGTGCTTACTCATACCCTTTGGGGATTGTATCATCAAGTCCGGGAAAAACGAAGGGAGAATGCCCTTCCTGTTGCAGATCAAGACTCCCCCTCAAATCCTTACCTATCTTATGATGACCAGCGCCGCACCCAACTCTTCCTTAAAGATCAAATTCCCACGTGGTTTGCCATTGCAGGTTATGTTGCTATTGCTGCCATCTCTACTGCCACTCTGCCGCATATCTTCCCCCAACTAAAATGGTATTACATTATTGTCATCTACCTAATTGCTCCCACCTTGGCATTTTCCAATGCTTATGGTTGTGGGCTAACAGATTGGTCCCTTGCATCCACCTATGGAAAACTCGCCATCTTCACAATTGGAGCATGGGCCGGTTCATCACACGGTGGGGTTCTTGCTGGGCTAGCAGCATGTGGAGTGATGATGAACATTGTTTCCACGGCCTCAGACCTGATGCAGGATTTTAAGACCGGCTACCTTACTCTGGCTTCACCACGCTCCATGTTTGTGAGCCAAATAATTGGCACAACAATGGGTTGTGTAATTTCTCCTTCTGTGTTTTGGATTTTCTACAAAGCTTTTCCCGATCTTGGGAGAAGTACAAGTGAATATCCTGCCCCATATGCAATTATATACCGTAACATGGCCATATTGGGGGTACAAGGTTTTGGCCATCTACCAAAAAACTGCCTCTTACTTTGTTACATATTCTTCGCCGCTGCCGTCGCAATAAACTTGATTAAAGATTTCATTGGCAACAAAGGGAGGTTCATACCACTTCCAATGGCCATGGCAATACCTTTCTACATAGGGCCATACTTTGCCATTGACATGTGTGTTGGAAGTCTGATATTGTATGTGTGGGAGAGGATTAACAAGGCTAAGGCAGATGCTTTCGCACAAGCTGTAGCTTCTGGTTTGATATGTGGCGATGGAATATGGACTCTTCCTGCTTCAATTCTTGCTCTTGCTGGTGTTAAGCCACCAATTTGTATGAAGTTCTTGTCAAGAGCAGCAAATGCCAGGGTCGATACTTTCTTAGGGAATTGAGGTCAAGTTTGAAAATTGGACTTGGTTGGTATCTTGTGAAAAGTTACTGCCTTGTAAATCTGTGAAACATCACTTAAGTTTGTGGTTTTAAACTTTTGCAGCCGTAGTTGAACAAAACAACATAGAAGGAAAACTATTGTGTATTATATATCAGAAAGAAAGTATATGTTTTACATGTTTAGATTGCATTGTGTGTTTCAAGTATGCTTTCTCTGATCATGCCATAATTTTTTTATGTATTAACAGTTTTAAATTTCTGTTACAGTTGCAATTTCATCACGATCTTTAATATTGTGAAAAACTGTTGATAAATGTGGCTACTATTACAGTTGCAATTTCATCACGATCTTACATGTTACGCATACCTTAGTGGTATATGGATAAATTTCATTTGCTCCAAAGAGTTATCTTGATGGTGTTAAGTGTCATTTAATTTGAATTAAAGGCCGAAAGTGGTGTCTTTCCACGTTATGAGTTCTTTCTTTCAACTAATAAACTTTAGAGTAATTAATAAGAAGCCCAAAAATGCATTAAGATGAAATGGTTGCAATCTTGAGTTGGCTTTGGTATAGCACTACAGTCTATGTACAAGTATCTTTCATGGAACAATCTTTAAGTTGGAAACATCCATAGCATGATTTGTTGAAATCCTTGAGATTTTCATATATAAACTCAAATTAAATCTTGAAGAAAATTAGACATGCACCATACAAAAGTAAATGATTAAAAAAATTCAAGTGACTTTTTTTAACATTTTGTCATTTTCATTTTACACCCTCTTATTTTAGAGGAGCTAAAAATGTATTGTTGATATTTGTGGATAATCAAAATGTGACCAAACTGATGTGATTCCTTTTTCCGTATATAATAAAACAATAGGAAGACTCATGGACTGTTAAGTTCCAACTATTTGAGCTTTTTGAATAAATTTATTTTGAGCTTGATCTTGGATTCAAACCTGGAATAAGTTACACTTGACTCAAATAAACCTTATCCTATTTCATTTTTATTTGACTTGTTCAGTCTGATTATAAAAACATGTGACCACCCTTTTTAGAAGATGAACTAAGCTGACAATCGTGACTTCTGAATTCCTTTCCTCGTTGAGAATAAATGGATAATAATATATTGGGTTGCCATATAAGCAGACATTGTTTATTCGTTTTCCTTTATTCGCATGAAAAGATGTAATAAATTATGTTAATAAATTATGATATGAAGATTTGAAAATGACAATTGAATAAAAGAGTCCATCTCTATTATTTTCAAATTATTAACTCTTCGTGGACAATTAAAGATAACTTTAAAATTATTGAAAAAGAAAGAAAAGATCTAAGCACCATGACAAACATTTTTTTCATGAGCATAAAATAAAAATAAATTGATAGGCATATCAGTGCGTGAAGCAGAAATAGTTATATTAATACAACACATTTGATTTTCTTTAAATACTAAATAGAAATTGAAAAAAAAAACAATATAATCCCTCTCCCTCTCTATATTTCTTGAACAAACATTTTTAGCTGTCATTATAAAACAAAAAGCACATTTAGGAATTTTTTTACGGACGAGCATTTTCAAAGATTTTTCGTAATTCCTTATCTCTTTCGATCTATCACTTTTAATATATTTAATTCCACCTTAAATTTCAATATATTTTAAAAAAATCAATTATTAAAAATAACATTGGATTATAATATAAATTATTTATCATAAATCTAAAACATAATTTACATGTTAATAAATATAATTTATTGCCAGTTTAATTACATAATTATATATTTAAAAATTATATAAAATAAATATTTATTTTGTGCCACCAAGCATTAGTTTGAACCACTAGTTTGACATTTACACAATCAATTTTGGAGAGTAAAAATTTGTTCCTTGATTCGGAGAGTAACAATTTTGAAATTATTCTTATTCCTGTCAATTCAAGAAAAAGAGAACCAACCAACCTAGCTCATTCATTTGTTTTATTTTAGTAAGAGCACGTTCCTTTTCAAATTCAATGAAATCTTCTAGTCATGCTTTTTCTTCCGTAATCCGTATCCTTAAAAGCTTTGATACTTTAACGTTCATTCGAACTTGTGGAACTCTTTAAAAGATAATCGAAATTAAAAGTATACATTTAATGACTCCCAACTTGGAGATGAAGATTGGATTGGTAAACATTGAACAACTTTCATTCTTTCTCCATCATAACCACATGGTATTATCTCTATTCTCATATTTTCATCATAACCACACATGGTATGCAAAACCAAGTCGACACGTTCTATCTTAGTGTAGAGAGATAAAGGGTATCATCACATCACTTGCATGACCCTGCCTTGTCATTTCTTGTGACTAGCAACCACAACTTAGATCACACACTCAAGCAGTCCAGTCTTCATCACTTTCATTAGCATCCTAAATAAAACAATTATTATAAACACAATCAGTATATCGAAGGTTAACCTCATGCATTTTATAAACTATAACAGTAAAAACTATAAGAATCTGTAGGTACATACCTCTGAAGCATTTGAAAATTCTTCAATGTCATCACCATCATCATCATCATCATCATCTTCAACCTACATTGATTATGAGAATGTCAAACTACTGGCTCAAGGAAAACTAAAAGACTGACTGATGCAAAGTTTTTTATTTCCTGACATTTCAGAGCACCTAGTAATCATATTGGAGATATTGATGTTAATTCAATTTATAGAGCAAATGTCAGATGAAAATGTAAATGGAATTATATTGGTACGTTATAGGCTCATAGCACAAGTCAATGCCAATCTAAAGTTGGAATATACACTTTCATCATCAAGGTTGTCAAACTTGAGAATTCATATAAACTTGGGGAATTTCTGTAAACTCAACTCGTTGAGTTGACTTGTGAACTCATCACTCATAAGAGTTTATATAATATTAAAAATAATAATAATAAACCTATTTCAACATTTCAACTTATATAATAAAGTAAAATAGAAAACCACAATAATAAATGAACAAATTATATATAAATTTATAAAAAAGTTACTAAAGTGAAAACATTTCAAAAAGAAGTTAATTTAAGTTTAAAAATCAAAAGTGAGATAACAAATTAGTGGTAGCAATTGCTGAAAGCAAAGATGATCCCCTGAAATAATGAGAGAAGCCAATAGATAAAAGAGTTGCAAATTGCTTTCCTATCAGTTTCCAGGTTGGGTAGCATTATGATTAAGCATGAATCATAATAA
Source organism: Glycine tomentella (assembly GCA_007407185.1). Lineage (NCBI taxonomy): Eukaryota > Viridiplantae > Streptophyta > Magnoliopsida > Fabales > Fabaceae > Glycine > Glycine tomentella. The sequence goes on along the minus strand of PYAF01001688.1, from coordinate 31,463 downwards.
CACCACACTGAAAGAAGATTCAAGCACTAAAAGGCATGGAGTTTCAAGAATGACAAAATACTTACATCGTCTTCCTTGCTTTTTGCCTTGATTTTTTTACCTAAAAAATTCACAAACACGTAAGTTTGACAATGTTTAATATCCAACAGCTTATTTTAAGACAAGTTTTAAACGCAGATTGGTAGTCATCTGAAAAAGAAAATGTAGCTGAATATAAATTATTTAAAATATTTAGACAGATACTATAACAATATGAAAATCATGCAATAACCTTTTAGTTTCTTCCATTGATTTGAATTTTGATGATATGGTGGCAGACATGCCACTCACAAAGCAGCCATATACTATGGCAGTTTGACAGCACTAACGAGGCCCAAATTTATATGAAAGCTTAACTACAACAAAAAGTTTTAAGAGGACTTCCAGTGGCTATTCTATATATAAAATAATCTAGAACTTATTCTTACCGGATCATTATATTGCTGACAATTTTTAATTTTAGGTAAACAAAGAATTCGTTGAAAAAGAATAAAGAGAGACTAAGAACTTGAAACATTTATTAAAACGCACCAATCACTCTGAAGACTTGCCAGAGACTACCCCTTAAAACGGCCTTTGGCATAACACCACAGCAAATCTATGTGAACAACTCTGTCCTAAATGAAATCCAAAGGTGACACTTGACAATTGAAATTTCTAGCATTTCTTTCCAACCAAATACACCAAACAGATGCAAATTGAGAACATCACCAAAGCCTTTTAGCATCTTTGTTGGTGCCAAAACCTCTAAAATTAACACACAGGAATGTCCGGACATCCTTGGGACAAATCCAATCTTTGATAATATTGCTGACATATTTAAAGAGTAATCAATATCTGAGGCAACTCTGATGTTAGAGACGAGAACAAACTTTACCAAACAAATACCAATTCCTTCACCAGTTTTATACTATTTTTAGCACAGTACAGCTTCAATAACATGCAACTAGCTTATACTCAGTTGGGTCCTTGCTGTTGCTACCCACTATGACTACTAACATCGCTACAATAAGGGACCAACAGTTTTCTCCTAAATGTGGTGTTACCAAATATCAAGAGATGCATACTCATTCACTTTGAAATTTGAACTACTACCTTTCAATAATGATAGCACCACATAGCAATTAGAAGATACAAAGAAGGGAGAATACTCACCAGGATCTTTGTCCTTGGTCTTTCTTTCCCTTTTCTTGGATCTTTCATCCTACAACAATAGCAAATAACTCAGCAAGCATCCTACTCCAACATGAAGCACTTATAACTAAGGAAGATTCTCATTCCCACTTGAAGGAAAAACAGATTCAGGAAATTAAGAAAAAAGAAATTCAACCAGATCAATCTTTCTTTTTGAACCAGCCGGCTGTGACTTCTGGCCAGAAGCTGAAAAACATCAATAATTTTTTTTATTCAATCTTCATAATCTTGCTTGTAATAATGTAAAAGAAACTAGACAAAGTACAACCTTTTAATAATGGGGATTTCCTTGAACTTCTTGGAGTTGTCTGAAAAATATAAAGATTTTTATAAGATACTCAATTTGATCAATTTGTTTAGCAATGCCAGGCAATACATATATGATTCAGATCCATTCTTGAAAGAAGGTAAAACCATTGTGAAACTAGGGTCCTCCAAATCATGCAGCAATACTTATAAAGATATAAATAATCAAGAACCATTTATCTCAGGTTTAATCAAAGAGATTTTAAAAAAATAATAGCAGTGTATGGTGTAAAAGTTATTATTTTACATAATCACAGGCATTTCGTAACTGGTGTAGGCATGTGGCTTTACAAAAAATTGGGTGGGACAGAATGGGAAGTTACCCAAAGCAACATAAGTTGCAAATGCCTGTGGCTCAACTAAAGCTCTGAATTCAAGCTTCAAATTTTATAATAGATTCTTAAAAGCAGTATGACAGTATCTATAAAACTATGCCAGACAGTGACCTGGTGGGACATTTCAGACCTTCTACTATGGACTTTATTAATTGGGGGCCTAACACATGCATACAGATATTATACATTTACAAAATATATAAGAGATGAACAAACAATTTCATATTTTTCTTTAGAACTAGTAAGTGCTGGATCTCATGCTAACAGTGTCAAAAGCTTACCTTTTCTTCCACTTTCTTGAATAATGTGGATATAGTAGCCTGAACAAGTGAACCACGATTACTGGACTTAACTTCAGTAGATGCACTGGCTAAAGCAGATTGAGACACTTCTTTACTTTTTGATCGAGAAGCAGATTCGGTATTTATCTTGGCAGGTTGATCTACTGGTGCATCATCCTCATCATCGAGGTCAAACACTACAGTTTTTTTCTGTATCTGTGAATTAAGGAAGATAAAATATAAATTTACTGATAATATATAATATATAAGAACAAGGAAGTTATCAATTCCACGTTGACAGGTGATCAAAAGGAAAATTAAAGTTGAACACAGCCATTCAATCAACTAATAAAGTATATAAGTCAGTTTGGTGTAACCTTATAAATGAGGCGAAAAATTCAGAGATGAGGTTTATATAAAAGAATTGTTTGACAAAACCCATCTAGCATTTTACACCCACAATTTTAAAGGGATACCAAACTGACTATAAGGATATTTGAGCTATTATGATCATTTACAGAAGTATCAACTTCTACCACTTTCTCTTCATCATCAGAAAGGTCAGGGCCGTTTTCACCAGAATCATCACCGGAAGAAATTTCAGCAAATCTGGTCCAACAAAAAAAAAACTAAATGAGTAGGACTTTCAGTCACAAATGCTACAATTTTTACTTAAGTCAGACATTTCACTTTATGTTAAATAACTGAAAATAAATGGTTAAACGAAAACAAAAACATCAGAATTAATTTTTTAGCAAATGATGCTTTGTTACAGATAACTCAACAATTTTTTTTTAACCTTATGGCTGGAAAACAGGACGCATTAAGTAAACTAATATAAAAGAGGCTTATTATACTTGTATGATTTTTTTGCAGTTCTTGTTGAATGCCGGACCGGAACCAATTCCTTTGTATCTTTTAAATTGATTTCATTGTCTGACAAATCATCTTCAGTGGGTGTCTTCGGTGACTCTTGCTCTACACGTTGAATCTTGGTTCTGGGAACACCTTGATTAACTACAGAAGCTGCACCTGCACCTGCACCCCCTTTAAAGTCATACTCAGCTTGGTGTCCCTGAAATAGAAGGACATTCCATGATTAGATAACAAAAATGAATTTCATATTCTCTTTATGCCAAACAAAAAAAGAAACAAAAGTTGCTTCTTATGACCAGGCAACCATTATGTTGTAAAAACTCCTAACCTCATACAATTCCTTAGGAAATTCCAGCTTGGATTCTTCTGGGTTTTCATCTTTCCTCCCGATCCACCATGCATCCGAAAATACAATCTAGTAAAATCAAGATATTGCTGATAAGGAACATAGGTATCCATACCCAAAAGGTCCAATTCCAGAAGATACAAATTAGTAAATGAAGAAGAAGAAAATGCAGAACACTACAAGAAGTAAAAAGAGGAAATGGTAGACACATGTATGTTTCAAAGGAGAAATGAATCAGTAATGAACATTAACTATAATATCATAATCATAGGAATTAATATTGCATTGTGTATGAAATGGGATCATAACGGCACTAACTCAAGTTTAGTTCTGTTGACTACTTTTCACCATATTCTGGAAAAACCAATGCATCATTCTATCCATCCTACATATTATAATTCACTTAGAGCTTGTCTTCTGATATGGAGAATGTAACAAGAAAGAAGGTACACTAGCTATACCCATGTATGTATTTACTCAATATAAAATTATGATATGAAAAGGCTGTGATAAGCCAGTAAGTATACACAAGGTAGTTCTTTGACTAAGCATTTATTGGTCCCTTTATAAGTAAACATTAACTAACTTTGCTCTAATTTGTGTCTGAAAGGAAAACAAAAGTAACCAGGAAGGGTAGATAAACCAACCATGTTATCAAAATAATCCTCACACATTACACTCTTTCCACCTTTAGGGAACTGCAGAGTCAAGTATCTGTTCTTTGGATATACAATGGTTCCGAATAACTTCATTTGACCCTGGAAAAGTGAAAGTGTATATGCATCTTGTCAGTTACCTATACACAACATACCACATCAAAAGTTTTAAAACTATTCCAATATTTAAAAAGAAAAACAGTAGATATATTAAAGAAAACATTTCCTCTCTTGATTTCCTCTCTCCTCCAACAAGATTTTGACCAACAAGTTGTCATTTATAACTATGCTGAATCAGACTTGTGAACTACAACAAGTCAAGCCACTTCAGCTGAGTCAGTTAGATCTGTTACACAGCCAATATGAAAGGCAAGGAACTAGGGTCAGGTAAGAACTTATGGATCAAGATGGCTACCCCCAAGCGAAGGGACATGAGGTGAATATTGGAGAGAATTCAGAGAGGATGGAGGGAAGGAGGGGTGGGCAATTTGTATCCAAAGTCTACACTCTTCCCTCTAGCTTTTATCTGAATTCCTTCCTACTCTACTTATTACTTCTTTTCCTTAAATCATTGGGCATTATTTGACTGGTAACCTTGGTCTGTTATTAGTTCTGGAATTATCTTGTTACAGTTCCAGAAAAAAATTAGCAAACCTATTACAACTTTACTAAATTTTACTTTACAAGTTGTTCTTAACTTCTGCTTATGAGCTAGCATTACACAAGTTTAGTCAACCACCCAACAGCATACACCAAATCCACTCATGGCTGAACAGCCACTTTAGCACATACACCTGATGTATACGGATTCAGTATAAACTCCCTTCCTTAACATTTCCAAAAAGAAGCCAAATGAAACCGAGAGAAAACCAATACAAACACTTGTACTAAAAACCAGCAATAACAAATAGTATTCCAAAAAGGCTAAAAAAAAATTAACTATGCTTACAACAGGAAGATCAAGTTTATATAGTTTAAGAACTAAAACATACACATAAATTAAAATAAAAGACAAAACTGCAAGCAGAGTTACACTTCCAACCCTGTTTAGTTTGACAAAACATTCTCTATTTTAATTTTGTGTTTTCACTTCTAATTACAAAAATCACCTAATTTTCACTTCATTTTCTATTTTCAAGTGTATAGCAAGAGAATGTTAGCAAAGCAACACCCTCTACCAAGCTGTTTTGAAGACACCTTCCAGCGCACTCTTTTAAATATACTCTAGTATTGACTATAATTTATCAGAACTCACACAATCTTGTGATCTCACTTCTTATTTAATGAGTCACTGCGATGGTTCCGTAGTTTTTTTTTTTCCTTTTTAAATTAACTAATAATAAAGAGTGTGTTAAAAAAATGTTAGAGGGTGTTATTAGCATTCATCTACATAGCAAAACAACTTTTAATTGTTTTTTCTTCCATTTTTCGCTTCCACTGTTTCTTATTCAAACTTAAAACAAAAATAACTACCAAAAACAACTTTAAACAAAGATGAAAATACAAAACTTTTTCTCAAACTAAACAAGGCCTAAATTACTAGTATCATTTAAAAATAAGAAAACCCAATTTCCCGTTCTGACAACCCAATTCCTGAAACTAAAAACCAAGCAAAACCCACATCCCAAAACCCCAACTTGCATTCGAAATCCGAAAAAGCAGAGAGAAAAACCACCTGTGGGAAATCGAGGTAGAGAATGGGGTTTTTGGTGCCCAAGTCCTTGAGGTCACCGATCTTGCCACCGGCGATGGGAGCAATTAGTCCGGGGAACGAGAAGAGGTACTTGCTGCTCTTCCTCTGAGACTTCTTGATGATGTCTTTGCCGTGGTGCTTGGCCACGACGGAGGAGGGGTTGAGGTGAACGGAGCTCCGTGCAGGGGTCTCCGAGAGAATGTTGTTGGAAATGGCCAAGGATTTCAACCTCTTCCGCTCTAACGTTTCTGGGTTTGCGACATCGGTGTCTTCACCTTCTTCCTTCTTCTTCGCCTTGCCTCGCGCCATTAAGGGGTGGAAGTGAAGCTTGTTTCTTCAGTGTTGTGAGTTTGCTCACACGCGGGAACAAGTGGGCTTTGTTTTTGATGGAGTAGTATTCCCTGTAAATCGCGTTTGGTAAAGTTTTCGGGGTCAATAATGGAATTGCATAGATTTCATTTTATTTTGTTTTTGCTTAATCAATATTTTGCTCCTTTGTACTCCTATAAAAAAAATTTATTCAATTTGAAGAAAAAAGAAACACGAATAATGATGTATTTTATATTGTTTAGTTGCAGAGAAAGATGAAAGAAAAGAGATAAAATAAAATAAAATTGAAGAGACAAATATAAAAAAAAAAAAAATCTCATTTTCCTCTTTTTATTCAAATTTTAAATACCTTTTCCTCTCACATTTTCTTTTCTTAGATCCACAGGAAGAGTGACACTCTTTATTTAATAAAAATAAAAAAAACTAAACTGTAGTGAAATAAATAATAAAACAAGCCAGTACTTATAATTTTATATTATACTCCAATTTAAAACTTTTATCTTAATTATTCTTTTTATATTTCATTTCATTCTATCAAACATAATAAATATTGACACTTGACAACATTATCATGGTCTCAAGGACTAAATTAAAAAGATATATATTGGGAGGACTATTTAATATATATATATATATATATATATATATATGAAGACTTAAATTGAAGAATAATTTATATTTATATATACATATATATTTTATAGAGATCCTTTCAAGGAAAAAAGAGAGACATTGTTTGAAGTTTGAACTGAGTATATCAAAATTCAATAGCATGTGCAGTACGTAAATAGGCTTTTGCAACACATGATTAGAATGAGTGCAAAAGAATAGTATATAAAGATAATGTTTCAATTTATATAAAGATATTTATTGATTATAATTGATTTATCTCTACTTATATTTATTTTTTAAATTAAGAAAATACTATATTTATCTCTTTATTTTTCTTTTCAAAGACTATTACATGTATGAAAAATGTTAATAATATTGTTTTTAACATATTTTTTCAATTAAAATTCTCCAAATTACACGAATTGTACTACTAATTTCATACATAATTTTATGGGTCTTAATAAATACCAACTAATTAAAAAAACAAAATATTAAAACATATTTTAAAAAAATATAATATTGGCATTACTTTGATATGCATAATTCTTATATAGAATATGAAAAATGTATATTTTTTTAAAATAATACAGTAATTGTTAATTTGTAAAAAAATGAAAATGAATGAATTGATTTTTTGAAGTGAGAAAATGAAACAATTATTAATAATATAATAATCCATCAGTATAATGAGTGATGGAAGGAGACATCATCATTATCAGAGTTGAATCAGTGACTTATCTGAGTTAATATCTTACATCACAAATTTCCATCCAAGACATTAGACATTAACAAGTTAAATCAAAGAAGAGGTGAAATAAATGCTATGTCCTAAATTTCCCAGAAAATGTTCCTAACTTCCATTTTCTCATAAATTCACAGACCAAAATCCCCTCTCCTCTCTAACTTTCCGCTACACTTCATTCCCTGCAACGTTTTCCACTCTTCCCACTCCTCCATCACTTCCTCCTCACGTTTTCCGTTCCCAAACCACCAATTACACCTCGCACCACCTTCTCCCACGCGCAATGTGTCTCCTCCAATTCCAATCCACGGAAAACGCGCGTTGCCCAAGCTGATTTTCGCCGCTTAGGGTTTCGGGTTGGGTGAATGAGCGAGAGCTCATGGCGTTTACTTACGCGGCTCCGATCGCTCCTTCTCTCTACGGCATTGCTCGCATCGGCTACTGCGAACAGAAGGTTTCGCTCGCTGGTTCTCACGGCGAGGTGAATTCGTCGTCGTTTTGCGTTTCGTCACACTCGGGGAAGAATGATGTGCTGCTCGAGAGGAGGAAGCTGAAGTCGGCTGATACTCGCATTGCCGAAAACACGCAGATGAAATCGAGCGTTGAAATTGAAATTCCTGTTTCTTGCTACCAGGTTATAGAGCTTGCTGCATTTGTCGTTTTGTGCCTGTGTGCGTGCGCGCGCTTTTTTTTTATTTTTATTTTTATTTTTAGGTTGACTGAAATAGGTCAGGTCAAGGAAGAGTCATGAAATGCCTTTCAGTTTAGAAATTGTTGTTATTATATTTTAAATAATCATTTATTCTTTTTAACGATACAGGAAAATCATGACATTTTGTAATTATTTATGAAAGTGAAAAATATGAATAAAAAACGTTTTCTGAAACTAAAAATGTCTTCAAGTTGTCAGTGGTGGATGATGATCGGTAAATAGTGGGGAATTTTCTTTGGATGGAATGGTTGTTTCACTGTTATTTATTTATTTATTTATTATTATTACAAATTATAGTATGCCAACGTGATTATTGATACAGGAACCTTACAGAAAGTACTGTTGAGTAAAGAAAAAGAAACAGGAATATCCTAATTAAAGTATTGGTTTGATGCTTTAATCCCATTGTAATTTTAGACTTGTATGCTGAACAATGCTTATCTGCAATTATGGTATATTAAGAAGTGACTGAGTAACTGCATTTTTGTTTTCCATGTGGTGAAGGAGTAGGTGGTTGGGAATGTTCAGCAGCCATGATGAGTTTTTACATTTTTGTTAAATATTCAGTTTTGTTTCTTGTGTCAGATAATCCTTGCCAATTTTCATATTAGTCTTAAGATTTATACTTGACCAATGACCCCTCAGTTATGTCATTTTGCAGCTCATTGGTGTTCTTGATCGAGCTGAGAAAGATGAAATAGTTAAGGCCATTATGGGTTTGAAAAATGCAGAAATTGATGAAGGTTACACAATTGATGTTGTTGCAGCTCGCCAGGTATGGACCAGTTATACGTTGTGATTAGTTGATTACAAAGTTTTCCTAAATCTGGCTTTTGAGATACAAGCAGATAAAGTAATTGGAGTTGTTGTTGGTTGCTGCTCTTATCTAATATTGCTATGCAGGATCTTCTGATGGATGTTAGGGATAAGCTTCTTTTTGAGCCAGAATATGCTGGTAACCTGAGGGAAAAAATCCCCCCTAAATCTTCCCTTCGAATTCGTTGGTCTTGGTTGCCAGGAGCTCTTTGCCTTCTTCAAGAGGTACACTTGGCGTTTTTTTATTTCTTCCTTGATATTTTTCTCTTGTACAAATTTTTCTATCTTTTGCTGAAATATTTTGACTATTGCTTTTCTATTCCTTTTGTTCAGGTTGGAGAATCAAAGCTTGTGCTGGAGATTGGACAGACAAGTCTTCAGCATCAAAATGCCAAGCCATATACTGATGACTTGATTCTTGCTATGGCACTAGCTGAGGTAAGACATTGAACAAATAGGTTGGAAGATTACTCCCTGAATTTATAGCAGTCTTGTTATTTACCCTTTTCTTACCATTGGTGCTTTCTTGAAGTGTGCAGTTGCGAAGATTGGCTTCGAGAAGAAAAAAGTATCTCAAGGTTTCGAAGCTCTTGCTCGTGCCCAGTGTCTTCTAAGAAGTAAACCGTCTCTAGCAAAAATGACACTGCTATCTCAGGTAAGAAAATATTTATAGTGTATATTCACTAAAGATCTTTAAGTCTAGCTGGTTTGCTAAATATATTTTGAGTGAAAGATCAGTTTATAACCCCTACCTCTCCATTCAATAGAAAAGGAAGAAGATCATTAAAGTCAACAAATGAAAAACTGTTACACTCCTAATTTTTGTTTCTGGAAATTAGTTCTTCTGTGCACTTATTTAGTGAAAATGCTCCTTTTTCTATTTTTTTTTTACGTTCTATTATATATATATATATATAAATATATTCTATATATAGATATATTGTTTAGGTTATCAAGTATTAATCTGAAATAAATAAGAATTGCTGCTTCTAATACTTATAATAATTACTACAAAAGGGATATATGTGAGATAAAATAGATTAATTAATCTATTTCACAAAAAAAATAATGTATCCATAGCATGGTTTTGTCTTATAATAACTCGGGTGCTAATGAAACTATTTTAGTGAAATTTAACTGTCTCAATTCCTGGGCGATTGTACAAAAGATTTGAGTTCCTTTTGGATTTCCTTCTTGATCAATGACAACTGCAGCATTATCATCATACTGAATTATTATACCGTTTCTACGTTTGAGTTCTTTACAAGTACGTACAATTACAGCTCTGATCACTTCTAATCTTTCTAAGTTCATATTTGACTATTTGGTACTGCTTGTTTGATTACAGATTATGTACATTTCAACATTAGGTTGTTATTGCTTACAATAATTCAAGAAGCTTTGATACTTCAGGCCAAATTTTTAAATAGCTAACCTAGGCCTAATCAGGCAATGCAGTATATTATTCAGTATCGTTGCATACTTATTTATTTTTAGCAACCTTATTACTCTCAAGTATCAATTCTATTTCAATGTCATTCTTCCTCATTTATGTTTCCCCTGTTTCATACTCTTTTTTACCGAGCAATTTATTGTTCTGTAATAATGGTGGCTTAATTTATTTTGGATAAAAAAAAAGGTCATGCGTTTTTGGCTGATTCCGAAGAGAGATTTAAAAAATATAAAAGAGTGATTATCTTCTTAAAAATAATTGAAACCGAACATGAAACATCAACTTGTTTCCTGTTTGAATTATCATATTATGTCTGCATATTAGGCATGGAACACAACCCTGAGGATGCTTGTCATGGTTTCTAGATTGAAGAATCTCTTGAAGAGCTTGCACCTGCTTGCACCTTGGAACTACTGAGTATGCCACATGCTCCTGAAAATGTTGATCGAAGACGAGGTGCAATTTTGGCTTTGCGGGAATTGCTCAGGCAGGGTCTTGATGTTGAAGCTTCATGCCAAGTACAGGACTGGCCTTCCTTTCTAAGCCAAGCATTTGACAGTTTGCTGGCAAAAGAGATAGTTGATCTTCTTCCTTGGGATAGCTTAGCTGTGATGCGAAAGAATAAGAAGACTATTGAATCACAGAATCTAAGGGCAGTAATTGATTCTAATTGTTTTTATCGAGTTTTTAAAGCTCATATGGCAATTGGGTTTTCCAGCAAGCAAAAAGAGTTGGTAATACCCTTCTCTGAATCTTGTAGGCATGTTTTAATACTCTTGCTATAGTCCATATTTCATTAATACTGTTTTCTTGGCATACATTCTCAAACAGTGGCTTTCTGAACTTCATCTTGATACTAGTTGTTTGTATTAATTTTACGCAGATTAACCAAGCAAAAGGCATATGTGAATGTTTGATAGCTTCGGAAGGTATTGATTTGAAGTTTGAGGAAGCTTTTTGCTTATTCCTACTTGGACAGGTACATTTTGAATTTTGGTTTCCAGCAGCAATAATTTTTTCTCTCCCTTTCCAATTCTCCCTGGAGTATCTGCAGCATAATTCAGCATTACTTTTGTCTTAAATTCTAGGGCACGGAGGCTGAGGTGGTGGAAAAGCTTAAGCAACTTGAGTTAAACTTGAATCCCAAACATAATTCAGTCTTGGGGAAGGCAATAATGGATGCTTCTGCTGTAAACCCGTCATTGGTATTTCTCTTGTTATCACGTTCATTCTTACTTTTGTTGCTGTTTGGGACATGTATTTGATATGTTAAGTATGTGCAATTAACTACGACTTCGATTTCAAAGATTAGTGTATTTTGGAATAATTTTTGCTGAGCCTCAAATTCAAATGCCATACACATATATTCTTTTTTTTAAAAAAAATCCTGTTGTTTTCTCTCATAAGGAATTTCCTTTTGACAGAAATACTTGTGTTTCTGGCTTCAGAAAAATATATCTGTTTTTGCTATATTTTTACATGAGATAACAGCTGATCTTGAATGCTTCAAGAATTATGTTATATCTTTCATCTTAAGTTTTTGTGATAAAATCTTGAGTTTTGATTTCTTATATCAGACCACATGTGCAGGAAATGTGGCTGAAGGATTCTGTGCTTGCATTATATCCAGATACTAAAGATTGTTCTCCAGCTCTGGTGAGATCAGTTATAGTAGGCAATAACTAACTTGTCATTTTGATTTTAAAAAAAATTGCTTATGGGTGCCCATTTCTGTAGGCCAATTTCTTTAATGCTCAGCAGAAATTTTCTAGAAGCAAAAATTCTAAAGGAGCTCAACAAATGTTGCCCACTATATGTCATAGACCTCTATCTTCATCTGCTTCCTTAGAACGTAGAGAAGTTGAGGAATCTCGCTCATACATGAGCTCTTCTCCTAATCTAGGGTTTGCTGTCAAGCAGCTGACTCCTACTGATTTGAGGAGTTCATTGCTATCTGGAAGAAATGAAACTGGAAGCAATACTATTGAGTCACCTGTTCAGGTGAAAAGGAACCTTGGTAGTCATCGCATTTCAGGAATTTGGCATGGTTACTTCCCTCAAGGACACATATTCAAAAGAATAACATACTTAACCGTATTGGGTTGTATTGCATTTGCTAGCATTAAGTTGTCAGGAATTGGTCTAAGCAAGACTCTTTCTGCTTCTCATTGGGCTTCTACTAAAGCCAATGATAACATTGCTTGGACTGCAGATTCAGCTGATTACCCTGTGGGCCCAGCTTATATTAGGCAAAGTACCATGACCAACAAACTGAAGAGGATCCTGTCAATGTTTAAGATACAGCCGTTGCACCAGTCAGGTGCTGGAAATCATAGTGATTTACACACTACTCTTACCTCATCATCCTCCCCTATTAATGTTTCCAGAAGGCCGATGCCTGTGGAAGAAGCAGAAACCATTGTCAGACAATGGCAAACAATCAAAGCTGAAGCTTTGGGGCCTTGCCATGAAGTTAATTGCCTAGCTCAAGTTCTTGACGAATCTATGCTTGCTCAGGTAGTGCTTGCTGTGGCTTATTTTAACCATTTTTATGTCATCAAATGTCGTTTCAACTTGGTATTGTTCAATAATACAGCTTGGCATTCAATTAACTACACCATTGTAAAATCATCTAGTAAACCTCTACTCATATTTTCTTGTTTGCTTTTGACAAGTGACATGTCTAATGAGCTTATGCTGTGAAATACTCCAAATTTGTTAGTTTATGAATATAATGATAGAATGAAATGATAACGAACACAAAGTCATGCAACTAATTAAAAGAATTAATCGGTGCTGTTATCCTTTACAGTGGAAAGGTTTGGCCAATGCCGCCAAAGAGAGATCTTGTTACTGGAGATTTCTGTTGCTCAAGTTATCCATTATTCGAGCTGACATTCTATCAGATGGAAATGGAGATGACATGGCAGAAATTGAAGCTCTCTTAGAGGAAGCATCTGAACTCGTTGACGGTTCACAGCAAAAGAACCCAAACTATTATCTGTAAGATGTACTTGCATGTACAACTGGATAGTAGTCAAAGACACTGGCTATCCATTTCTGATATTTCTTTTCCTTCCTAAAAACAATCAAGCACTGCATCCTGGTTTGTTTGCTTATATTGTGTTTATTAACATTTATTTTTTCGTTGATGATTGCAGCACTTACAAAGTTAAGTATGTTATGAAGAGGCAAGACGACGGATCATGGAAGTTCTGTGAAAATGATATAATAGACTCTCCATGACATTTGAACTTATTACTATGCCACGCCAGGATAACTGATGTAGCAGCTAACTTCGTTCCTTCCCTAACTACTGTTGTTTTCTGGAGCCGTAAAATCCAAATACGATCTCCATTTAGGCAGATGATGAACACCTTTAAGAATTTCAGTTTACACAATATAAGATCCCACAGCCTCTCTTCTTTCTGGTATTGACATGTAAGGAACTACTGATTGATTGGAATTAATTGGAATTTATCAGAAAAGAATGAAATTTCTGATTCATTTTTCTGCCAACAGAAGTAATGTGTAAAGATTTCTTTCTTTTTCATTTTTGAAGTCAAGAATTTATCTTTCATGGATGTCAATTGTATTGTTTGCTATTCCAGTTTGTCCATTGTCCTTTAATTTGATGGGGACGGAAATAAAGAATGTAGTGCAAGGACGAGAAATTGGGTTTTCCCCCCTTTTCTTTTTCTTGCAACTTGCAAGATATATCAGACGGAGCAATATCTCTTGACCAATGCACAGTTGTAAATTTAAAAGCAGTTGTTATAACTAACTTTATAGAAAGATAAAATTAAAGGTAAAAATTAGAAAATAATAATAATTTGGCTTGCTTTTTATGTATATCGATGCAAAGCAAGTTCTTTAGAAAACAAGAACGGGTTGATTAATTTTAATTAGAAAGATACCGAATTAAGAACTCAAATATGTACAAAAACCTTTAAGAAATCAAATGATTTTTTAATATTATTATTCTAAATCTTTATTTTTAAAACTGACAATAAAAATTTGTATAACATGTAAATAATAGAGAAACAAAACTTTTCACATGTTATGGGAAGGAAAACAATAGTAATAAATAAATAGAAGTGGATTAAATAAAATAACTCGTCAAAGGGTGACATATACTGACATCAGAGAAAGAGTATACGGTACGTATCATGCGAAAGAAATGTTAGTCGTTGGATCGTGTTGATTTTGAAATCAAGAATTAATATTTTTTTCTTTTATTTTTTCTTTTTCTCCTTTTTGTTTCTCTTTCCCAATTTGTCCCTTCTCTCTCCGTCACCTTTCTCTCCATCACAAAGGCCATTTGAAGTGTTAGCCGAGAAGTATATGCAGAAGGGGAGTGTGTCGTAGACGACGAAGGCTAAAGTTTCATACTCCTTGGCCACGACAATTCAAAATGCAGCGTGAATATTTAGATCCGAATCCGAAATGTCAACACTGGGTCCAAATCGAACAAAATCATAGGCTCCATCAACCGAAATCTGGATCCCTTCTTGCTTAATATTCAAACCTCGAGACCCGAAAGGCCAAGATAGTAGAAACTAGGGAAGAAGGGGTTAGGAATGAGTGGACCCATACAGCTCCGAGAGTGGAATTTTTTCTCTCTGTCACCTTTCTTCTCCGGTCTAATGGCATAATTCTCTCTATGTCACCTTTCTCTCTCCGTCATGTTCTTTCCATCTTTCACTTTGCAATGGTGCGGTTCGACGGTGGAGTGGGAGGTGCGATGCGGTGCGGTGCGATGCGACAGCACAACATTTGAGGTGCTGAGAAAGATGAGGGCATTTTTGTAAATGGCAGCAAAAAAAGAAATAGAAAATAAAAACCAAATGATCCAACGATTAACATTTCTTTCGCATAATACCAAAGATGTTTGACTACGTCGACATCTAATCCCCATATGTTTATTAATCATTAAAATCTACCTCATCTACAACAACTACTATGGGAAACCAAACACAATAAGGATTAAGGTTACAAACAAGGAAATTACAGCAAAAGATATTGCAACTTATGGGTGAGTGGTGGACAAGGTGGGTTTTGACTAGGGGTGTTCATCAACCGATCCAAACCGATGTAAACCGCGGTGACCGAACCGAAAAATCGAAAACCGAAATAACCGAAAATCGAAAACCGAAAAAAAATCGAAAATTTTCACTGGATTGGATCGGTTTTCGGATTGGCCGATGAAAACTGATCCAATTATAAACCATACCTTACCCTTTATCTACTTGGGCCTATTCCCCATCATAGTCCAAAAACCAAAAATGCAATACATTGCTTCTTATTTTGTCCAATTAAAGTGTTTGTCTAATGAAAATTAGAAAATGATGTTTGTTTTTGTCCAATGAAAGTGTTTGTTTATGTTAGATACTCCTTATTTTGATAAAAATAAGTCTCATAAGTTTTATTTTTAGACATTTTAAAAAACTGAAAACCGATCCAATCCAAACCGAAAAAATTGGATTGGATTAGATCGGATTTGAAAAAAATTTCAAACCGAATGGATGATCAAATGACCAAACCGAAAGAATTGGATCGGGTGATTTTTTGCTTCAAAACCGATCCAATCCAGACCGCCAACACCCCTAGTTTTGACCTTTCTTCTGCAGGCAAAAGAACCAATTAAATACAAATTAAATAAAAAATTACGCATTTGGTGCAGTTTTCAAACTATTTACAAATCTGGGGCAACTGGTCACGCCCAGAACTGGGCATGACTGGTCACGCCCAGAACTGGGCATGACTGGTCACGCCCAGAACTAGGCGTGATTGGGGGGTAGTCACGCCTGGTTCTGGGCGTGACCAGTCATGTCCAGTTCTGGGCGTGACCAGTGTGTTTATATACCCCAGGACTGCACTGTTCACTCACTTCTCAGCTTTTGGCTTCTCTCTAAAAACTTCTCTCTGCCTTCTCTCTAAAAAGTTCTCTGACTTCTCTCTAGAAGTGCTCTAGGTTCTCTCTAAA
This sequence comes from Glycine tomentella, assembly GCA_007407185.1. Taxonomy (NCBI): domain Eukaryota; kingdom Viridiplantae; phylum Streptophyta; class Magnoliopsida; order Fabales; family Fabaceae; genus Glycine; species Glycine tomentella. Next base: position 15,086 of record PYAF01001688.1, on the reverse strand, counting down.
AGTTTAGAGGCATCAGCTTTCTTCGGTTTTCAGCAACGAAGCTCTGCGAACAAGTAAGTTAATTTTTTTTAAAATTCTGAATGATATTTAATTTATTATTTTGTTGATTTAAGTTAGTTAATTTATTGATTATTAGTTATATTTAGCACATGATTTATTTTATGTTGTAGAAAACTGTTAGATGGTAGGATATGATTTGCACTAGTTTAGGGTTATGATTTAGTATTAAGTTAAGGGTTAGATTTTATGGTTAAGATATTGATTTAGTGT
>PYAF01001687.1:0-26298 GCA_007407185.1 Glycine tomentella | reverse complement strand
TACTCTTTTCAGCGCTTTCATGTATGACAACTCCACATCGGTTGTTGATGACAAACCGATGTCCTTTACATTTGGTAACATCGGTTTTCAAAACCGATGTTAAATTCTCCACTTTCAACGTCGCCTGATTCAACATCGCTCGATAACCGATGTTAAAAGTCCAAAATAACCGATGTTGAAAGCTGCTTTTCTAGTAGTGGGCGAGGCACTTATTTTTTTTCCTGTAGAATGTTAAAGATGGTATGGGATACTTTTTACCCATGGTTAGAACTAGTTTCAGTCCTTCCAGTTGATCCCCAAATACATTTTTTACAACATTACTTGCATGGTGTGCGGTTGTTTGGATGGTGTAGAATTGCAGGAACAAATGCATTTTTAGGGAGGTATTTTCGATTATGGGAAGCTCATGGATGACATTACTTTTTGGATTTGGTCTTGGTTAAAAGGGACATTGGATCGATCAGTCTTTTCTTGTGCACAATGGATTTCAAATCCAGCTTCCTGCTTAATATATATATATATATATATATATATATATATATATATATATATATATATATATATATATATCTACGCGAATGTAAATGTTGGAGGGATGGTGGTGTTATGCTCTAGTTTTTGGGGTCTCAGTCGGTGCGTAATGTGTGATGTTATTTTGTTGGTATGTGGTGCCTAGGGGGTAATGATAAGGTGGGATACTTGTATAAATTATAATTTGGTGGGTAACGACTTACGAGTTTGCCTTATGGCTTATTGGCATGTTGACTAGTGGGAAGAGGATTTTGGGTTCTCATAATTGTGGTGCCCTGTTGGGTGCGGTACTTCTGGTATATGATACCTATTATCCTCTTTCTGTTATTATATTAATACAATTAGTTGTTTCCCAAAAAAAGCATTGACCCTAGGCCATGCACCTTACCCGTAAATCATGTTCACAAATTAACATTTATCAAGTCCAAAACACCATTAAAATCAAAATGAAATCCCGAAACACGATTTTGTTAGACATACTCCATGAAGACTAAATCACAATGTACAAAAATGACGATGAACAAGACAACTTTTTCCTTAAAAAAACAAATTAACTAGATATTGCTAGCAAAAATATCATTAGACATACCCAGTATATCCATGTCATGCATGAACTGCATTCCAATAATATTTGTCACCAGACAAAGTAAAAAAAAAAAAATGGTTATCTTTCAACTTAATGATAAATAAATTGATCCTAAACTTTATAACTTAACTTAATATTAAATTGAACATTCAATATTACAACTTAATAACATAATAGTCTCATAAATGTCATAATATCATTGTTGCACTATTTACACATGTAAATAATAAATCATCACCAAATTATATATTTAGAAATCAAAATAGTCATTCACCCTAACTTGAATTGACAATTTATCCAAAATAACCTACCAAGATAACGCAAGCACATTGAGAGATGCATAACAAACTCTTCCAAAAATGTTTATAAAGATAATAGAATGAGAAGTGAACTCTCTTTTTCTTTGTTGTACAAAAAAAATGCTGAAGACCGATAAAATGCTCTTATCCATTGGGGTCCAATAAACCACACTACACAACAAGAAGGAACCCTAGACATTTACTAAATCTGCTAACAAATCCCTCTTTACACACAAAACCCCATCCCTACCTCCTTAGCCGACACTAATTATTATCAAACTACTCCCTCATTCCACAAGCCATTTAAAATTCTTTTGAGTGTTGAAGCTTTTAACTCTCACATCATAAACGGAATATATATATATATATATATATATATATATATATATATAACATGATTTCATAAAAGATAAATGTCAGAAATACATAAACAATACATTCATATATTCTTTATTAATAAATAAAAAATTAATGTGAGTCACTAAATAGATTTGGCAAGTAAAACAAAAGACTTTTGTTATTTAACAAACTACGTATGATATTCCGTTATTAATAAATTAAAAACAGTGTATCATTAATATTATTGAGAAAAAAATCTAAATTTCATACCGACTAAAAATAATATTAAGATAAAATATATAAGTGAAAAGATAATTTTCATTTTATAAATTAACTTTTAGAGTTGATTTAGTCTCAAAATTCACATTTTAAGAAATATTTATTTTATATACAATCAACTTATTTAGTAACTTATATTGTGTCATCGAAAGATAATTTTCTGTTTTTTAGAATATATATAAATATTTTATGAAAGATAACTTTACTTGAATTAAGTAATAATATAATTGAGGATGAAACTCTTTCTCTTATTTTCTTAATATTAAATGCAACTGCCGTACCTAAAATTCAAACTTTATAAGGTAAAGTAAAATAAATCGTGCATTAGTAGATTTATGTGATTGGTGAAAATAATATTGATCATATTGTAAAGGAATCTAAAAAGAATATAATGCTTTTTTTCATCTTCTCCTCCACCTCCACTAAGCAGGGAGACAATAAATTTTCATTTGCATTTTTTTAATTCTAACTTTCATACTAAAATCAGCCAATCAAAGATATCCTTATTGCTGATCATTGACCCAATAAAAAAGAAATGTCACTCAATTTCTCGCGTCACTCTTCTTTCCATTTCCTTCATTTTGTCTTTTGTGTCGTTGGTGGCCCAGAACAATTTGTTTTGCACGGTTCATTACCTTAATCCCAATTAAGTTGCAAACTTTTATCAAATATGCTATTCTAAACGCTTGTTACAAGAAAAGTCGTACTCTTTATTTATCTGCAGCATATGGAAGACAATTACAATGGATTTTTAATATTATATGTCGATTAGTAAAAGTAATTATGATTAACAATAGGAACACGTTTTTACTTTCATGAGCAAATTCATACTTTAATTTGTCAAAGTTCAAATTCACATCACAACCAATAATTTTAGTTGCTTACACAATATGACATTCAACTAATTATAAAAACTTTTTTTTCTTGGGTTCTATACAAGGAATGTCTTTCAATTTATTGGTTCAATTTATTGGATCAGATACTAATCAAATTAACTTGTGATTCATGAATGTCACTGGTCAAAAAACATTACAATAAATTCTTTCATTAAATAAATCATTCACATTTATATAAATACATCAGAATTTTATATCACTATATCAACCGGTTAATTATAATAACTTAATTAATACTCCATCGATCATCTTATATAAGTACTATAGTTGTTGATTGATGGATGGAATCAGAAACCAGTGGGAATACCATTGCCAAATTCATTTCTTCTTTTAACATTATTTACGGCAACAAGTATTGAGTGGATATATTGCAGCCATCACGATCATGATTCACTTTTTAATAAATGAATCACAAAAGGACCAAAATAATAATAATTACAGAGACATATAGTTATAGCGCGTACATTATTTTCCTGTTTTATTTGGGATTATAGATACTTTTTATATAATGTTATCTCGTGTTTCCCTAATTATAAAATTTCACATCCATTAGTAATTGATATCACGAGTCATATATAAACGTTTTTTTCCTCTCAACATACCCATTTAGGTGCCTTTTTAGAAAGATAAAGTCATAATAGTTATTGAGCACTTAAATAGATAATACCTCAAATACGAGGAATCCTAATAATATATGCGAAGTTGAGGTTAGAATATTAGAAAGAGGGTCTATGTCACTCTTGTTTCTTAGTCTTGATTTAGACACTTATTCCTATAACCATAAAATCCTACGACGATTAAAAATCAAAGCCACATATCATTTATAAACACCCTCTAACAATTATTAAACACCTAAACCGACAATAACTCACCTTACTAGATTATCAATTAAAATTAAGTGAATGACTAACTAATATATGCAATTTTTTGAATAGATTATGTTCTGCTCAAATAGAACAGAAATGTCCAACAAGTGGTGTTGGATGATTTTCTATAGGATCAGGCTCTCTCTCTTAAGAAGCTTATGAAACTGAAGTAACTTAAGGAAGAAGAAGATCACAGCAGCAATACGCACAATGCAGTTGGTGTGCAGTGTGTGCCGTGTGAATGGAAAGAGAGAGTCAGAATTGTGTGTACCTTTCACCATGGTTTGTGCTGTATTTATAGGATTCTAACCTAGATTCTGATAGCAGACGGTTGAAACCCAATATCTTCTTCCGAGATATTTGGAGATTTAGATACCTGGAAAATAACAATCATATCTTCTATCTTCTGGTAGTTGCGATAATGGACGAGTGGGAATTTGAATATTTGAATTAATAGGACAAAAGATAATTTATCACTTATCTTTTATCTGTAACAGATGCCCCTCAGCCCGGTCATCTAGCAGTCTGGGTGGCCGAGATGTATCAACACTGAAGCCAAAAATGTTTTTAAACAAAATCCGAGTCGAGTTAATTGAAGTCCGGGCCGATGTGATCATCATCTGAACCGAGGTGATCAAAGTTCGAGCCGAGGTGATCAGCATCCGAACTGAGATGATCAATGTCCGAACCGAGATATTCTTCATATCTGTCCCTTGCCGAAACAATCCATCATCTGACAATCTCCACCAGTCCTTTCCCACCGACTTTGATGCCGAGCTATCTCTTGTCTTTTCAAGGTAGCCTGGACAACTATGAACATAGAGGAGTGGAATGGCTTCTCGTTTCCAATTGCCACGTGTCTTGTCAATCAACTTCTGTCTTTTCTTTGCACGCTTCACTAATGACACCTTTGCCCCTTCCACGTCTTTCCATATCCAGCAGTTATTATTATCCATAACTTTTGAATTCTGGCAGTTACTTTTTTCGTTTAATGTGTGCCCCTTCCGTTTCATTTTATTATAGTGCTTTATTGCGATTTAACTTCTTCATTCATGTTCTCTTGTATCTCTTCTGCATCATTTGCAACTCCTGCATTCTTGCTTCTTCCTGTGCCTTCTCTGAGCCATTCGTTCCTCGCTGTCGATTCTCCTTCCATCAATTCTCCTTTATTTTAGGTATTCTTCATCTACACTCTTCTTTTACTTACTGCCATTTCAATTCCTCGTGTATCTTCCTGTTCTGCACGAACCCTAAGTGCTGATATTTTTTGCACATTTCTTTCTCTTTTCCTCTTCCCAGTTCTTGTGCTTTTTCCACATTTCTGTGTTCTTCCAATATAAACCATGAAATACACTCCTGAACAAGAAGAGAAAATCCGCAAATCGGTTTCTCCTAGTGCTGCATTCTGGTTTTTTGGCTTGCCCCTTTCTGAAGAAGAAAAGAGAAAATCCCTGCTTCGAGTTCCTTCTAACCCTGGCAATCCAAGAGCCCCTATTCCCAAACCTCCCAATCCTTCCAGATTAGGGTCCTCTAGGGTAGGGTCATCATCACATCAAAGGTCAACTATACTTGCTTCAGAGTCTAGGGCACCCCCTAGGGCTTCCACTCCTTCGATTAATGCCCCTTTAATCAATTCTGGAACCAGCCCCGTGCCTGAGCCAGAGTTCGAAATTCGATATGAACATTGTTCAAAATGTGTTGAGGAATTTATGTACTTAGACAGTAGGGATCTCAATAGACAAGCCGAGGACCTGCTGGATCGATGTCGTCATAACCCCATCAGGGTTCCTAGGCCTCCTCCAAAAGAAGCCAATGCCCCACTACCCCGGTTAGATCATAGTGCTAGGATGCCGACTTCTGTTGAAGATTCCGCCGTACCGACTCCAACCTCTCCTCCCTCTAGCCCCTTGATGATTCATTTTCCAGTACTTTACTAATCACTATCCTTTTTATTTTCATAGGTAGCTATGGATCCATCTGTTGCCAGAACTGCTGAGGAATCCACGACCGAGTCTCAATCCCAAACTCTTTCTCCTGCTTTAACAGGTAGGTTTCCCTGGGTTTCTCATGAGGTGTTGCAACACCTCTCGGTGATGGGCTCCGAGGATCTTGCTTCACTCCCCCTCGGGGTCCAGGAAGGTTTTTATGTCTACCTTCCCCGCCCAGGTGAGCCTATATGCTCTACCCGAGAGAGCAATGATCCTGACTTCTTTTTTATTTTATAAAGACATAATTACTCGGTTGGGAGTCCGTCTTCCCTTTACCGACTTTCAAATGTGGGTGTTAGATCACCTACAAGTTGCCCCTTCTCAAATTCATCCGAATGGCTGGGCTTTCATGCAAGCCTTCGAAATTCTTTGCAAAAAATTAGAAATTTCCTGCACTTGTTCTTTATTCTTTTATTTTTTCTCCGTTTGAACCAACCGATCAAGCAAAGAACCTGCCAACCGAAAAGGATGGACCTCTTTTCGAGGTCGTAACGACCGTCATTCTGACCGTCGGCTCTTTTCCTTATTTGCCGAGTCCTTTGAGGGCTTCAAGGATAAATTTTTTAAGGTTGTCGCCGAACCCGGCCAACACCCTTTCTTTTCTAACTCTTCTGCTTCTTCCTCTGGATCTTGGAAGTTCCCATTATACTGGTCTTCCACTCATCATGATCTCCCTTCCGCTTTTTATCGAACCGACGAGACTCGATTGTCGGATTCAGATGCTACTTCTGCAGCTAGAATATTTTCATACAAAGCATCGAAAAGCTTGGTCCCCATAGCTTATTATATTCAGTGTGGTCAGTTTGAATTTCTTTCGAAGATTACAATTGGAAATTTTAACTCTGTCGCACTAACATTTATTTTATTGTTGCTATGCAACCGTCGAGATAAACTCCAACCCGGCTCCCCGACCTGCTCACCTCGTGGCCCTCAAGTCTCGGAAGAAGTGAAAGCTGACCGAGGGCAAAGGCAAGGCGGCGACCAGCGATTCCCGCCCAGCCCCGATTCCTGCCGAGCCTGTTATTGAGGCTCCAGTTCTGCCACCTGCTTCTCCTGTGGTCGAGGCACCCGTCGTCATCCCCGATGAACCTGCGGCCGACATTGCTCCTGATGCCCTTGCCCCTGTGGATGCCCTTGCCTTGGTGCCCGAGCCAAGTGGCTCGGGCACCCAAGAGGTATTCTGACTTGGTGCATTTCTCTGATCCTGAATTGGAGGAGCTGAGCTCAATGGAGCTGACTTGCTTGAAGACTACCACCTTGGTTGGGAGCTTAGCATCTTTAAACAAGAAAGCTTGCAAGGTGGCTGCCGAGCTTGAAGCTTCAGAAAATGAGACCCGGCGACTTCAACAGGAGCTGGACTTGGCTCGGGAACAGGCGGCATCCTCGGCCAAAGAGCTAGAAGTGTCTCGGGCAGACACCAAAGAGGCTCAAGAGTCAGTAACCAAGCTAACTTCCGACCTTGAGACTGCTCGGGCTCAGCTAAATACTTCTCGGGCGGAGGCTGAATCTTCTCGGGCTGCAGTGGCCAAGTTGGAAGAAAGTGTGTCCGTATACCAAGGTCGGGCCGCCGACACTGTCGCCCGGTGTAAGGATGTACTTGCTGTTAACGAGAACAAAACTAAGCAAGTTGCTGATACTCTCAACGAGCTTATGTTTGTTCGGTCACAGCTAGCCCGATCCACTGAAGCTTCCTTCAATAATGCTTTGGATCAGATTCGGTTCCTTAACCTCGGCATCAAGCTAAGCACCGAGGATATGCACTTCAAATCTTACATCAGGAATGGTCAACTGTTGACCGTTTCCGACAGCGAAGAGGAGGAGCCGAGCTCGGTGGGTACACCCAAGGAGGATCCAGCTCGGGATGACGACGGAAACTGAAGGGCCGGGATGCCGGTTTTACTTGTATTTATTTATTTGCTCCTTTTGAACAATTCTTGAATACTTTGCACAATTTATCATACTAAGTAATTTTTTACTCGGCTTTGATCAGTTTTGATTTGTCGTTTTTATTTCTTCTGTATAATGGCTTCAATGGCCAAGTATTTTTTATCCCGAATCGTCGTTCGAGATTTAAATGTTTCATTATTTTGGCTCCTATGGCCAAGTATATTATTTAATCCGAATCATTGGTCGGCATTAAATATGATGATGAGATCATGTTCTCGTCTTAGCAACTGTTAATATATTCGCAACGTTAACCCGTAGATGTAATTCTTTCGGAAAATCCGATGATTCACCCATGATTAAATAGTTACGTCGGCCTGATCAGGACCGAGTTAATATAAAACAACGACTAAGTGCTCAAAGTTTGTGCACAAAATGTTCCTTGCAATAAGGATTTTATTAATAATCTTCGAAGATTTACATCAGTTCATGATCTCAATGACAGACTTACGCGGGTTTTATGTTCCCGGTTCACATAATCGACTAATGAGAAATACATGAAAATTTTCTGGTGATTCCGACTAAGGGAAATCCCAGTAACTCCTATGATCCCTATGACGGGCTTAACAGCCAATTAAAGGGAAACACATGGTGTCCATGATTCTGATGACGGACTTAGAGCCAACTAAAGGGGAACACATGGTGAAGTTCCATGACCCCAATGACCGACTAAAAGCCAACTATAGGAAAACACATGGACTTTCTTGGCTGCACATTGTCAGCTATAATACTTCTTCAACTTGTCGCGTTCCAAGTCCGTTTGACTTGCTTGTTGTCTAATGTCTCCAATAAATATGCTCTGTGCCCAAGATTTTGGACAACCCGGTATGGTCCTTCCCAATTGCTGCTAGCTTCCCATCTCGGGCATTCTTATTCCCGATGTCTGCTCGGCGTAACACGAGATTTCCTTTTTCAAAAGATCTCGGTCTCACTCTTTTGTTGAATCTTTGAGCTAATTTGCCCTTTCGATATAGATCTCGGCGATGGGCAGCAGTGTGGACTTCTGCAATCAAATCCAGTTCGGCAGCAAGTGCCGTATCATTGTCATTCTCCTGAGATATATGATGCCTTCTCCAAGATGATTGGCCGATCTCTACAGGAATCATGGCTTCGCAGCCATAAGTCATCCTGAATGGGGTTTCTCCAGTAGCTATTTGGGCCGTAGTTCTGTAAGCCCAAAGCACATAATAGAGTTGTTCGACCCAGTTCGGGCCGGCTTCATGCATTCTTTTCTTTAACCCTTCAAGGATAATTTTATTTGCTGCCTCTGCTTGGCCATTAGACTGTGGGTGCTCTATTGAGGCAAAATAGTGCTTGATGTGGAAGTCGGTCATCATTGCCTTGAACGTACTGTCGGCAAATTGTGTCCCATTATCGGTAACAATCTCTGTCGGGATTCCAAACCTCGCTATTATACTACGTTCTAAGAACTTTTGAACACGGGCCGAGGTGATAGCAGACAACGGCTCGGCTTCAATCCACTTGGTAAAGTAGTCAACGACCACTATTAGCCATCTCATTTGACCTTCCATAGCTTTAAACAGCCCCAGGAGATCCATGCCCCATTTGAAAAAGGGTCACGGAGCGGTGATCAAACTGAGCTCGGATGGAAGGATCCATACTATTTCGCATGCTTCTGACAACTGTCACACTTCTTAACGTGCTCTGCTGCATCCGCCTTCATGGTTGGCCAAAAATACCCTGCGCAAAGAGCCTTTAGTGCCAAAGCTCTTGCCCCCATGTGTTGTCCGTTAATCCCTTCGTGTATCTCCGAGAGCACATACTCGGCCTGGTCCGAGCTTAGACATAATAATAGGGAGTATGTAGACCTCGGAGGTATAGTTCACCGTCAAGGATCACATACATCGCAGCATCTCGGACCAATCTTTTTGCCTCCAGTTCCTCATCTGGGACGACCCTTTGCTCCAAGTAATTGATTATGGGCCTCCTCCAGTCCTCGGCGACCAATATGACCATGAGGCACGCCGGCTGGGCGAGCTCCTGTTGTATAACCATCCTGTGGTTCCCCGCTCCTTTCGTACTAGCCAACTTTGATAATATGTCGGCTCGGGCGTTCTCCTCTCTTGGGATGTGGGCGACTATCACCTCGTCAAATTCCGCCATGATTTCCTTTACTTTAGCCAAGTATTTGGCCAGTAAGGGGCTCTTAGTTTGATACCTTCCCTCGATCTGGGCGGAAACAAGCTGTGAGTCAGTGAAGACGTTCACTCGTGACGCTCCCTGCTCCCTTACCTGTTTTAGCCCGGCAATCAACGCTTCATACTCCACTTGATTGTTTGACGTCGAAAAATTAAGTTGAAGCGATTGCTCAAGAGATACCCCGTAGGGATTTTCGACGATGACCCCGGCTCCACTTCCCTTAGTGTTAGATGAACCGTCAACATAAACTTTCCACACCCTATCTTTCTGTTGCGTGGATGATGTCAGGGTTAATTCTACTATGAAGTCGGCCAAAGCTTGGGACTTAATGGCATGACGGGCCTCATACTGGATGTCAAACTTGGATAGCTGAATGGCCCAGTTCATCATTCTTCCTGCTAAATTCGGCTTGTGCAATACCTGTCGGATGGGCTGATTTGTTCGTACAACGACGGTGTGGCTCTGAAAATATGGGCGAAGCCTCTTTGATGTGGTGAGCAGTGCAAAAGCCATCTTTTCGAGCTTCTGGTACCGCAATTCTGAGTTCTTCAGAGCTCGGCTCATGAAATATACCGGCAGTTGAGTCTTGCCCACTTCTCTGACTAGTACGGCGCTAATGGCTTCTTCCCCGACAGAGAGATACAGGACAAGCGTCTCACCCGGTTCGGGCTTCGACAACACTGGAGGTGAAGCCAAGCACGTCTTGATCTGCTGAAATGCCTCTTCACACGCCGAGTTCCATCCTATGCTTGCTTCTTTCTTTAATAACTTGAAGAAGGGAAGGGCCTTTTCCGTTGACCTCGGAAGAAACCGGGTTAAGGCCGCCATCCTCCCCGTCAATTGTTGGACCTCCTTTTTGTTGGATGGAAACTGCATATCCAGAACAGCCTTGCATTTTTCCGGGTTGGCCTCTATTCCCCTGTGAGTCAACATGAAACCCAGGAATTTCCCGGCTCTTACCCCAAATGTACACTTCAGCGGATTCAGTCGTATGTTGTGCTGCCTTAGTTTTTGGAAAGTTTCTTCCAAATCCTGGATATGGTCCCCGACCCCCGGTGTCTTCGTGATCATGTCGTCAATGTATACTTCAATGTTGCGCCCGATCTGATCCGAGAAGACCTTATTCATCATCCACTGGTAAGTTGCCCCAACATTTTTTAATCCGAAGGGCATGACATCATAACAGTAATTTGCATCAATATCTCGGAATGTCGTTTTCTCTCTGTCGTCTGGATGCATGGGTATCTGGTTATACCCAGAATAAGCATCCATGAACGATAGCAACTGCGGCCGAGTTATCTACAAGCTGATCGATACTCGACATCGAATACGAATCCTTGGGACACACTTTGTTCAGATCTGTGTAGTCGACACAAACCCGCCACTTCCCATTGGATTTCTTCACCATTACCACGTTGGAAAGCCACATCGTATACTGTATCTCACTTATGAACCCGGCATCCAATAACTCTTCAATGTGCTTTATCAGAGCTTGCCTCCTATCCAGGTCGAGCTTCCTGTTCTTCTGTGCCACTGGCTTGGAATCGGCATACATGGCTAGCTTGTGGCAGCAGAAGGTGGGCTTAATTCCAGGTATCTCGGATGCCTTCCAAGCAAAGATATCCTGATTTTACCTTAGGCAATGAATCAGCTTACACTTGGTTTCTGGATCACATTGTTTACCCACCTTTGTAATTTGTTCCGAGGAACCGCCGATCTGGACATTCTCAAGCTCGTCCACTGGCTCTGGTCTCCATTCCTCGATATCCCGCATGTCTAGTTCTACCAAATTAACTAGCTTCCGGGATGAATGTGTCTCGGCCCTGGATCCTCCCTGCTCTCCTTGCCGAGTTCGAGGTAGGGACGACGGGCCTCCCTCCGTTTCTCTGATGGTGTTATAGTAACACTGCCGAGATTCTCGTTGATCTCCGCAAATCGTAATGACTTTGCCGAGGTGCCCGATCATCTTCATCTTCTGATGCTTGGTGGACATGAGGATATCCCATTTATGAAGCGTTGGCCTGCCCAGAATGATATTGTATGGGGACGGGAAGTCAGCCACCGTGAATGTGACCCTTTCTGTTTTGAACCCTTCCTTCGTCCCCAGCGTTAGCTGAAGATCGATGGCCCCCTTCAAGCCGGTGCTTTCTCCATTGAAGCCATACAGCATGGTTTGGCATGGCTTCAGATCTTCCTCCTTCAAATTCATCTTTTGGAAGGCGCTCCAATTGATGATGTTGGCCGAACTACCGTTGTCGACAAATATCCTTTTGACCCGGAAATTGGCCACGGTTCCTGTTATGACGAGGCCGTCTTCGTGCCCGGGTACCACTCCTTTCAAATCTTCCTCGGTAAAGTAAATGAGCGTCGATGCGGCTTTCTTGCTACTTCCACTAATGCTTTCCTTGAACCTCAGCCTATCCCTTATCGACATCACCTCTTGAGGTACCTCTTCTGCTGGTTGGCGGTATCACCTCCTCCTCCCATTCCTCCTGTGATGACATTGCATTCGAACTCGGGCTCTGGGAAATCCTTGTCCTTCTTGCTCTTCTTGTCATCTCGTTGCATATTCTTCTGTTGGACTTTCCTTTTGGCTTGGATCCCCTGGGTTCGAATTACGTACTGGCAGAGTTTGCCTTTCTGAACGAATCTTTCTATCGCATCTCGGAGCTCCCAACACTGGTCGGTCGTGTGTCCCGGTCCATTGTAAAAATCACAATACCGGGAGTAATCCAGCCCTTCTCTCTTTAGTATGGGAGGAGGTCGGTCGACTTTCCTCATCTCGATGAAAGCCACCTCCTTCCATATTTGACCACGCATAGCATTCAGCGGAGCATATCTGTCAAACTTCAATTCGTATCTCCCGGGCCTGATACGAGGGTCGGGAATGCCTCGTGGAGGTCGGCCTGTCGGAGTATTCGACTGATGTCGGCTGAACTGTCCGACTTGGGGATTCTCCTGGCGTCGGTTCCGTGGTGAGGAGGGTTTTTTATTTTCCCTCGGAACCGAGTTAGCGATCTCCATCTGCTCCAATTCTAAATACTTTTTGGATCGGACCCTAAATTCGTTTAGGGTTTTCACAGGATCCTTATAGATGGATTTGGCAAGACGGGAAGACCCGTTGAGCCCGGCCGACAGGAGGTGAACGTGGACTTTTTCTTCTAACCCTTGGACTTGTAATGCAGCTTCCTTGAATCGATCCAAGTAGCTCTACAACGTTTCCCCCGGCTGCTGACGTATCTTTCCCAAGGCAAACTCAGATTTCGGCTGCTTCTTGCTTGTTGCAAAATTTAGCAAGAATTTATGGCCAAAATCTTCAAAGTTGTGGATGGACCCCGGCGGCAAGGAGTGGAACCAGGTTTGGGCGGCCCCAGTTAGAGTGGTAGCAAAAATCCGAGATATGATGGGTTCATCGATTCCTCGAACGCACATCTGCATATCAAATTCGTCGATATGCACTTGTGGGTCTTGGCTCCCGTCGTATTTGGACAAGAAGGAGCCGTCGAAGTCCTCCAAGAACTGAGCATCTACTATTCGATCGACGAACGGACTGTTATTCTGGTGGCCCCGACGATACTTTCTTCGATAAGTGTCATCGCCTTGGCCGGGGTGACGGGTGATCCCTCCCGTCGGTCTTTCTTCCGCAACATACTTTGGTGTCATGGCCGAGGACAAGCGAAGTGCCTCGTGTTGGGAACGAGATGCTCTTCCCTGCTCGGAATGGTCAACGGGATCTCTATGGCCGGTTCCCGTCGTGCGGGCCGACGTCTCTGGTCTCTGCCTCCTGGTTGCTGCATGAGGCTAGTCGGTTTCTGCGTGGCCTTCCAGGTGGTCGGTATTTCGTTGATGTTCTTCCTCTCGTTTTCTGCTACTGCGTTCCTCCAACTGGGCAATTAGCTGCTGGATATCTTCCTGGCGCTGGAGTTCATAACGTTTTTCCAGATTCTCCATTCGAGCCAACAGGGACTGGAGAGCGTTCTGGATGAAACGCTGGGAATTTTCTGGGACTTCTTGCGCGGCCGGCGGTGTGTTGGCCGACACATGTGCTACTGGTCCTGCACGGGATGAGTCCGTGTGGGACAGTGCATCTTCTACCACCACGTTCTCCGGATTCGGATTCCTGGGTGGTTCTTCGCGTCTATCCCTCTGATGCCTTGTGGTATTAGCCATTGAGAATTGGTGGGATTCGAAATTTATCGTCCCCACAGACGACGTCACTATTCTGCTCAAAGAGAACAGAAATGTCCAACAAGTGGTGTTGGATGATTTTCTATAGGATCAGGCTCTCTCTCTTAAGAAGCTTATGAAACTGAAGCAACTTAAGGAAGAAGAAGATCAAAGCAGCAATACACACAACGCAGTTGGTGTGCAGTGTGTGCCGTGTGAATGGAAAGAGAGAGTCAGAATTGTGTGTACCTTTCACCATGGTTTGTACTGTATTTATAGGATTCTAACCTGGATTCTGATAGCAGAAGGTTGAAACCCAATATCTTCTTCCGAGATATTTGGAGATTTAGATTAACAATCATATTTTCTATCTTCTGGTGGTTGCGATAATAGACGAGTGGGAATTTGAATATTTGAATTAATAGGACAAAAGATAATTTATCACTTATCTTTTATCCGTAACAGATTATATAACTGATTTTCAACGATGAGAAAACTTTTGAGCAATTAGATTATTTTGTCAATTTTGTTCCGGAAAAAAAGTTGCTGCGACTAATAATTAAGTGTTGTGATCATACTGGCATACTTCATATTTATAATAACTAAGAGGGTACGTACATGTACAGATGTATCGTTATAAAGAAAGGTCATCACAAAATACGAAGCGAAATATTTGTATAAATCAAAGTACTTGACTTGGTACCTGAATATTACAAGAGCAATCAAGAAAAGTTTTTCAAAGAACACCAAGAAAAAGTTTTTGAGTTGTATTTGAGATATTACAATAAAAAAATTAATTAGTTGGTTTAAATTAATTTAATTTAGAAATCAGTTTTGCATGCATGTTTGAAACACATTAAAGTGTAATTTATTTAATTTTAATACTTACTTTAATACATAATAGTTTAAATAACTTGGGAGTATTTTTAACTTTTAACAGTTCAAAGTTATAACATTCGATAAGTTCTTTCTGAAGTACAAATCATAGTACAAGCATATATATTATAATACGAATAATTAATCTTCACGATTTTATTTTTATAACTAAAATGAATGGTTAATCATATGTTTGATTGTAAACATATACAAGTGGCAGGCATGCATGTACCAGACAGGCCAATCGACATCAATATATAGACCAAAACCATATTTAAATTGAAATAAATTAAACTCGCATGCAATATAATAATACAACATGTCTTCGTCCTAGCGAATGTATATAAGTCATAAAGTCGACATAACCTTTTTAATCTGTCGTTGTTTCTAGACAGATTAGTCTTAACTCCACTAACAAAGCTTACCTGGCTCTTTGTCATTCTCCAAACCAAACCAAAAAAAAAATCATTTTTTTTTCTGAGTATTGGAGAGAGCCATCACTTGAGCAAAGTGCATTTAGAAAACGATAAAAATGCACCCCTCCGGCTCCCTCCGAACCCATATATTTTGTATTATTTTTTTATTAATCTTTAGATTCATTAGAAAAACAGAATCCTAATTAATCTGAAATTCAGCTTAGAATTAAATAAAATTTGACCAAAAATTATTTCTATCAAAAATCAAACTCGAACAATACTAAAACAATTCAAGATTAACTTCAACATATTAACATAACATTCGATAAAGCGAAAAAAAAAGTTATAAATTAAAATATAGTGAAAAAGTATAACATTCATTCAAAATTTTAAAATTTTCTTTTCCGTTTTCTTTTTTCTTTTCTGCACAACCGAATGCTCCCGTACTTGTAAGCATTGATTTATGAAGATTTAACTTTTTAAACTTTTTCTTTTACCTAAGTGGTATACCATTTTCTCCGTCTTCTCTTTTATTTTATTTTTCTTCTTTTAATGTTTATTTTTTACTTTTTTTAATTCATTTTATGTTTTTTCTTTTAATATTTTTATGTTTTTACAGTTTTATAATATATATATATATATATATGAGAAATAAGTTATGTACTCGCAATGTAAAATAATTTTACACACTCATTCAATTACAAATCTTAATTATGATAAATTTGTTGATTTTTATAATAATTACATTAAAAATTATAATAAGTGATTTATAGTGTTTTATACTTTCAATGTACAACCATTAAACTTTTCATACATTTATATATTTATATTATTTATATTATTATATCATTTATGTTACTATTAAACTACTTATTTATGAATTTTATTTATAAAATTTATATTCTTGAAATAGTTATTATAAATATGAGCATTATTACATAAAAATATGTTAGTCACCTCTATATGATTTCATTCTCAAAAAGAATATGAAAAGTTTACAAACTTGAAAGAAAATTATAAAATTCTGTAATGTGTGCTTCTAGTACAACATTTTTTTTTTACACAATAGTTCCTTTTATTGGAAAAATCCTTCTTAAATCGGATAGCACTATTGCAATTTATAGGTGATAAAAAAATTCTTAAAGTATTTAACATTGGAACTTAGTTTGCTTTTCTTTCTTTTAAATCTTGATTTTCTTGATCGTTGTGTTCATATTCTAATTTCTCTTGAAAATAGGTAGCAGAAATAAATGATTTGCACTAGACTACCATTTTGTTTTTTTAAAAGAATTACAGTCTATTTTTTCAGAAGATTACTTGAGAGTTGAATAATGTGTATTGAATTGTAAATTTTAGAGCAATTTCACAGTCCTATGCATAAGTTAGTAGTTAAGGGTCAGTTTAGAAATGACTGGGTCAGGCCCAATTAATGAGAGGAAGAAACTAACAGGCAATTGCTTCCTTCAGGCCAGATGTTTCCACCTGCACCTCCATAATGTTTAGGCTTAATGACATTTTTATCAGCCAACTATCAACATTTTGTAAATTTTATCATCTAAGTTATTTTTTGTAAATTTTATTACTTAAGTTTTCAATTTTCATGCATTTTACTATCCATAATGATATTGTTTTATAGAAAATGGAAACATCTTTTAGTGACACACTAGCATCAGTAAAATGTGCAAAATTTTAAAACTTGAGTGATAGAATTTGTGAGGAAAAAAATTGGGTGATAACATTTATAATGTATGAAAATAATGAAAGTTGGGTTGTACAATATGCAAGCCTAATTTTTAATATTCCAACATCATTCTTCTTTCTCATATGTGGTTTCAAATTGATAGATTTTTTACTCCAAATACATCATTCCAAAATTGATGGTAAATTTCAATATTATGAATTAGATAATTTGTAAGAGGCTTTTGATTTATTATTCCAAAACATATAATCCAAAATACAAAAAATATATTATGAATTACCTAATCCGGAATTGATGGTAAATTCCAATCTTCCAAATTATGTAATTCGTAAGAGGCTTTCAATTTGTTTTTTAAATTACTTATTCTAGAATTATCAAAAAGTAATTTCGAGATTTACATATTCGAAGGTTCCACAATTTTTATGTGTTTCAAACTTGTCATTCTAGAAAAAAAACATATAATAATTATGCGACGCAGGATAGTTTTAAGATTTTGTAAAAAATTTAAAGTTCAAGGACCCGTTTGGGGTAATTACAATTTTTTTTTGTTTTTTGGTTTCAAATGCAACTTTCAAAACAAAACATGTTTGGCAAAAATGGAGCTGAAATGATTTTTAAATCATTTTGGAAACACTTTAACTCTCATTTTCAAAATCAAGAAAAATGATTTTGTGAATTTGACTTCTAGTTAAATAAAAAACACATTTTCTCACATTTGACTTTAGAGAGCTAAAGGAATGCTTTGAGTCTATCTCTGAGAGGCTGAATGCTATGAGAGTTGTTGGATATAGGGGGGCTAGAAGAGGATCAAGTCAAAGATGAAGCTTGTGCCTTAGAAGAAAGATTTTAGCTTTTCACATACTAAGGCATTTGTAATTTGTTCAGTGTTTAAGAGGCTTATCTTATGATCCTTGCATTGCTTAAACTGTTGGATATAGGAGGAGCTGAAGAAGAAGATCAAGGATAAAGCCCATATCACTTGAAGGTTTTAGTTTTTTACATGCCATTCAATTAAAGGCATTTGTAATTTGTAGAATGGTTTAAGAAGGCTTATCCTGTGATCCTTGCATTGCATAAAGCATAAATATATTCATGCATAAAATGTTTTAAGAAAAGAACTTAAGAGCTAATATGTGTATATTCCATGGCTTTGTATGTTTTAATCGATTACACAAGGATATAATCGATTATCAGCTTCTGTTTGATTTTGGAAAAACCATGAAGAATACTTTAATCGATTACTAGCTACTCCTAATCGATTACATAGCACAAAATGTAAATCATGATTATCTGTCTTAATCGATTGCCATTACACTATAATCGATTACACAATTTCATTTTTAAAAATGCATGACTGCCTTTATCGATTACTACAATCTATAGTCGATTACATAGGCTTATTCTGGAAATTGCACATAACTGCCTTAATCGATTACCACAATCTGTAATCGATTACCAAGGCCTATTACATATACATGACTGACTGGTTTAATCGATTACTTCATGGAATAATCGATTACTTTGTTCATTAAAGATTTCTAGATTGTCTCAAGACATTTTAATCGATTACTTGGTTAAATAATCGATTACATATGTTAAAATAATCAATTACATTTGCGTAATAATTGATTACTGTCTATTAAAACTGTTTTCTATATAAAGCTGTTTGGGTCTGCGATTTCAAGAGAGATCATTTTTTCATCATATACTTCTGATTACGAAATCCCAACACAAGCAAAAGTTCTCATTGTCCAAGAAACAGTTTTTTGAGTATTAGATTTCTTGCTTGAGATTAAAATATCATTTTGCTTCATACTTCAAGATGAGTCAAGAAATTTTTTTCAAGAGAATTGATTATGAGTTTTGATATTCATACAACTTAGTGTTGATTGGTAAAATCATTCGTGCATTCATTCATCCATTGAGGATCACAGGTTGTGTCTCTCTTAAACTTTCTTGTAGATTGTTTTGAGTTTCAAAATACTTTTATAAGGCTAAGTTCAAAGAGTTTCTTTTAAGCTTTCTAGAGTAGTGTTCTCTAGGGGTAAAGATCTGAGTAAGGTTCTCAGGATCTTGGTGATTTGATTTCTAATAGGTGTTAGAACTGTGATTCTTTGTCTAGGGTTGATAGAGAAAATCACTTGTAATTGCTTGTAAAGAATACTTTTGAATTAGTGGAACTCTAATCTAGTTTGATTAAAAGAACTGGATGTAGCTTCTCTTGAGAAGTGAACCAGTATATGTGTTTGTGTTAATTTTTATTGTTCTATCTCTTCTTGCTATCTTGATCTCTCAGTTGTTGTGATTTCTTCATTACTTAACAAGTGCTGGTTTTGTGATTGGAATCTTGGACTAAGTAGTTTGATTGAATTAAAGTTGTGTTGGTTTTAAAAGTGATTAGGATCCTAAACTCTGATTTCATAAAGAATTTTAAAAGGTCAAGGTTATTCTAACCACTCCTCCTCTTGGTATTTGAGTGTATTCATTGTTTTCATAAACATGATCATTAATATGCATACATGATTTTGTTAGAGTATAAAGGTTTTCATGTTTACATAAAGAAATTGATTTCTCATGGTTAAGTTTTTGGAAACTCATTTTAGCATTGCTTTAATCAATTACCAACATTGGTAATCTATTACTTTAGTCATGAAGAACAAATGAATCGATTATAGACAAATCGTAATCGATTATACAACAAATCGTAATCGATTATACAACACAAAAACACAGAATAAGTCGGTCTGCTTTTATCGATTATAAGGTAATCGTAATCGATTACATAAGCATGTTTTAAATACTACACTATTTGCTTTAATCAATTACAAGACGATTTAATCGATTACATTGTTCATATATCTTTTCCAGAAAGCTGAAGAACATTTTAATCAATTACATATGAAGATTTAATCGATTACTTTGGCGATTTAATCGATTACATTCAGTTACAGAAGTTTGTTATAAATAGCTGTTGGGTCTTTTATTTTGGTAAGAACTTGATTTTGCAAAATACTCATTACTTGCAAAAGCTCTCACCTGAGAAAAAATATTCTGAGTTACATTGATCTTGTTTCAAAACCTAGAACTCATGCATCATTGATCATGTTGGTTTGAACAAGATTTGTCAACAGTTTTTCAAAGAGAGCTGATTCCAAGAATTGCTTACATTCAACCTGAGTTTGTTTGGTAAAATTCATTAATTCATCTTCTGAGTATCATAAGGTTGTATCTCTCTTAAACTCTTGTAGTGATTTGATTTTTTACTTTTATTTCTTATAAGTTCTTAGATTAAAGAGGTTCTTTAGAACTTTTTCTAGAGTAGGGTTCTCTAAAGGGAAGAACAGAGTAATGTTCTTTGATTCTTGGTCATTAGAAGTCTATAGGGTTTAGATTTGTGTTTCTTTATCTAGGTTTGATAAAGGTGATCAATTGTAAAAGCTTGTAAAGAACAGAGTTTGATTTAGTGGAACTCTAACCTAGTGTTGGTTGGAAGAAAATGGATGTAACTTCTCTTGTTGAGAGGTGAACTAGTATAAATTCTTGTGTTGATTACTTTCTTTTAACCTCTTCTAGCTATCTTAATATATGATTCTTTTGGTGAAATCTATTATTACTCAACAAGGGAAGTTTTAAGTAATTGTATTCTTGAACTGAGTGGTTTGATTGATTGAAGCATTCTTATTGTGATAAAGATCCTAAATTCGCTGCTTGTTTTGAAAGAATTTTCTAAAGACTTTGTTTTAACCAATTCACCCCCTCTTGGTTATTGTGTGTTCACTATTATTTTCAAGAGCACCTCATATGGATGATATTTGACCCTTAGCTAACCTCCTAGGCCCATCTTAGAGCATCAGATAGTTTGCCTCTAAGCTCTCTAAGACATAGTCTTGGGTTTATTATGCTTTCATCTATGTTTCTATGTTTTTTGTTATATGATTAATCATAGTTGTAATGTTTCTTTTTAATGAATGAAATATATGAAATCTTTCTATTTCCTACCTTGTGTGTTTTGTTTTTACTTGTTATTCTTATATGATACACAACTTTTGGCTTTGCAATGCCAAAAAGGGAAGAAAGATATGATTGGTTTTGCTGTTTTGTTGTATTGTACCTAATTGCTTTGATTGAAATGATGTTACTAATGTGTTTGCTAAGTATGATGTAGAACAGGTACATTAAGAAGTAAAACATCAATAAACATCATATGGGTTTGGCATTATCAAAACCAAAAATGGGGAGATTGTGGGATCAAAACTTGAAGTCCTTATATAATGACCCTGGGAGATGGCGCGAGTAGCGCCACAGGTCTGGGAGTTGGCGCGAGTAGCGCCATACCGACGCGGTTAGCGCCAGTGTTGCTTAGATGACCAATCCTCTCTGGAAGTTGGCGCGGATCGCGCCAGGGTGACGCCAATCGCGCCAGCTACACTGGAAGTTGGCGCGGATCACGCCATAGTGGCGCCAGTCGCGCCAGATACACTGGAGGTTGGTGCGGATCGCGCCGGTGTGGCGCCAGTCGCGCCAGATGCACTTGAGGTTGCAGGTCTGGAGGTTGCGCGAATCGCGCCAGAGTGGCGCCAGTCGAGCCATTTGCACTGGAGGTTGGCGCGGATCGTGCCAGGGTGGTGCCTGTTACACTAGATGCACTGGAGGTTGACGCGGTTAGCGTCAGAGGTGGCGCGAGTCGCGCGGGACCTCTGACAGGACCACTATAAAAGGGTCATTTTTCAAGTTTTTGGCCCAAAAAGCTTCTTCTTCTTCCTCCAACGACCCACCTCCATTGTTGGAGTTTCCAAGCTTCATTTCTTCACCATAGTTC
This sequence comes from Glycine tomentella, assembly GCA_007407185.1. Classification (NCBI taxonomy): domain Eukaryota; kingdom Viridiplantae; phylum Streptophyta; class Magnoliopsida; order Fabales; family Fabaceae; genus Glycine; species Glycine tomentella. Next base: position 4,433 of record PYAF01001687.1, on the reverse strand, counting down.
ACCAAATCAAGTCCCTTAAACACCTTTCATAATGAAAAACACTTGTAGAGCTTGAATCCTTCCTCATTTCCCCTTCAAACCCACTCATTTTGAGAATCCCTTTCTCAAGGGAAGTTTGTAGAACTCGAGTTCGGCGAGGAACGGTGGCGATTCGTGGTTACCCAAGCTAGAGGGAGTCGTCCTTGGGCCTTCCTTGTCGTCATTGAGGTAAAAAACTCAAGATTCCCCATTTGATTTGTAAGTTGGGGTTTTGGGTGAATAGTGACCCACTTGTGATAGAGCTAGTTTTAGCCTTGGGTCTTTTAGAAACATGTGTTTAGAATGTTGTGAGGATGAAGGATTAGCTCTCAAATATGAGTTTGGTGAACTTTGTTTTCTTGGCTCTTTGTGATGCATGTTGGTAGATAGGCTGAGTTGCTTAGCTTTGTTTTGACATGCAAGAGCCTTGGTTGGTGGCTTGGATGGCCTTGGAAGGCTGTTGGAACGGTGCCTTGTATGTGATATGGACCGTTCAAGCCCTATGTGAATTCTGAGGAGTTGGGCTGTGGTGAGCTTTGAGCTCCTGACATTGGCTTACACCGATGTCTTGTGAAGACACTAGTGCTTTCACTAGGCCAAGCTAGACCATTGAGGGTCTATGAGTGGTATGTAATTGGTTGGACTCCAATGAACCTTAGGTTAGATGACCTTGTGGTTTTGGAAAGGATTGTGAGTCCTTTCATTGAAACGGTTGAGAATCGTTTTATGCTTTATGCTTTATGTGGCTGTATGGATGATTGATATATGATTGTGTGCCTTGTATAGAGTGTGACACCGCAGGTGTCAGTGGCGTAGGCCACAGAGCAGGGAAAGAACCGCAGAGCTCGGCTTTGCCAGGTAAGTTCTTGGTCCCTTGGGGACGTTTCCCACTTGCTTGTGCTTCACCATACTACGAGGGAGTATGGTTACATTCATGATACATGCATTATTGGTTGTTGCATACTCATGATGATATATGCTTGTATCTGTGCTTGAGATATGTATGATACCTGTTGTTAGATCTTCTGGCCAGTTAGATAGATATGGACCTCCCTAGGAGTAGAGCGCACCTCCTAGTTTGGTTTGCTCATGGTTGGTTGGATCCCGGGGTGATGATGATCCCCTAAGACCAAGAGATAGGTGTGTCCCGTTGCGGTTGATTGCCTATTCTTGGAGGTACCATATACGTGCATCCATGCGTAAGGGGTAGCTCCTGATGGGACGGCACGGGTGTGAATTTCGATTTCACACTGAGGTTTGGTGTTGATTGGATCCACCTTACATTAGAGCTAGATGACTTGCTTGTATTATTATGAGGGCCGGGAGGCCAGTGTGTTGTGATACCTTGATGACTTGTGTCATGATGAGTGAGCCAAGGTGGAGGAGATGCCTCTAAGGACCCTGAGCTTACTGAGATGTATATCTCACCCCGTGTGGGGCTTATGTTGTTTCAGGTGACTCTTCTGGCAGAGAGGAGCGGTTTCAGGGCCGGAGGCCCCAGTAGAGATAGTGCTGCTTGGCTGTGAGGCAACAGTGGAAGCTTGGAGCTCGGCTCAGCTTTTGTTGTTTTGTACCCTTGTAGAGGAAAGACATGTGTGTGTACATGTGATTTTGAGATATATATATATATATATTGTATGTATACCCTCGTGTGAGGAAGGGTCCTTAGGATCAAAAGCACGCGGATGCTTATTCTTTTGTATAGACACTTCGAGTGTCAGACGATGTATATGTACATAACCATTTTATGTTATGTAATGATGTTTCCTCCTGCTTATATCTTTGAGATGTTTATGTTATCTGCCTATGGTTTTTTTATGTGAACTGGATCGACAGGGGCTTGTGTTGTCTTGTGATGAGATGTTGAGATTCCATACATAATGTAATCAAGAGATATGATTTTGATTTACACTTCCGAAAGAGGTTTTAATTAAGTGTTTAAGCGCTAATTCTGATATAATTGAATGATAATACACCGGGTGCACACGGGGTGTTACATTTTATGGTATCAGAGCAGTTTCTTGATGGAAGCATTATGTATGGAAGTTGTGTGTTGCTTTTGACTGTTGTTTGAGATTAACATGACTATTGCATGTGTGGACACTAGTTGTGGGCCTGATCAACTCAGTGTTTGGTGTGCATGTGTAGTGTCATGACGAGATCCAGAAACAACAGTGGGGCGACAAATGCTCAGCCCGATCCAGTGGCGGCTGCGTTGGCGGCCTTGCTGCATGAGTTGGCTGCTAATAGGCAGATGCAGGAGGCTATGCAGCATGAGATGGCTGCTAACCGTGTTATGAATGAAGCCTTGGTGAAGGCTAATCAGGAGATGATGGATGAGATGAGGATCCTGAGAGGAGGTGACAAAGCATCCTCTGCTCCTCCTACACATGAGGGTGACGGTAGCCGTCATCAGGCTAGTGGTAGCCACCTGAGAGGGGACCAGATGTTCCATGCTAAGGCTGTAGATGATGTTGCAGTCAGAGGGAAGATGCTTGTTGCTTTCAAAAGCATGACCCTCCAGTCTTTCTTGGTGGATATGATCCTGTTGCCGCAGCCAGGTGGTTGCAGGCTTTGGAGAAGATATTCACGGTGATGGAGTGTCCTGATCACCAGAGGTTGCTGTATGCGACCTATATGCTTCAGGGCGATGCCCATGAGTGGTGGACCACCACATCAGCTGTTGAGAGGCCGAGGAGAGGTTGTTACCTGGCGAATGTTTGAGGCTTGCTTCCTGGACAGATATTTTCCCAGGGATGCTAGAGAGCAGAAGCAAGCAGAGTTTGATGGTCTTGTTCAGGGGAACATGACTGTGGATGAGTATTTGGCCAAGTTTAATGAGCTGGCCAAATATGCTCATTTCCGGAGATCCCTACCTGATGTGGATGTTCTTGCTGCTAAGTTCCAGAGGGGACTTAGAGAGAGCATAGTTGTGTTGGTTGCCGATGGCGGGTCCCGTGATAAGGACGGCTTGGTGAGACAGTGTCGCCAAGTTGAGGACACGCTACGCAGATATGGAGGCAGTCAGTCTTCTCCATCAGTCAGATAGGAGGGGAGAAAGACCAGTGGTTCTGGCCCACCCGGAAGGGGTAAGGGCAAGGATTTGAGAGTCTCTACCTCTTCTGATAGATTCAAGAGAGGCTCTGGTCAGGGTGGCTCAGCTCGGGGAAGGCGGCCCCCGAAGTGTCCAGCTTGCGGAAGGGAGCACTGGGGATCATGCCCTTCCGGTCAGATTATCTGCTTCAGATGTGGCCAGCCAGGCCATATCTCTCGGGAGTGCACACAGGCCGGAGGCCGTGCACAGGCTGCTACAGTTGAGATGACAGCACCCACGGCAGGCCAGGTGTATACTGTTGATGCTAGAGAAGCAGCCAGAGCTCCAGACTTGATCAGAGGTACTGTTCTGATCGATACTTGTGATGTGAGAGTCTTGTTTGACTCTGGAGCTACGCATTCTTTCATTCAGGATGTGCTTGCTGATAGGCTCAAGCTGCCTATGATCAGTTTTTCTCCTCCGATGGAGGTTACCACCGCATCCAGTGAGAGATGTCGAGTGGGCACGTACTGCAAGGACGTGCGGTTTCAGTTTGATGGCAGAGAGTACATGATTGATCTGTACTGCCTAGCTATGCCTACCCTTGAGATCATTCTGGGTATGGATTGGTTGGCCAAGTATGGCGTGATGTTGGACTGTTGTCTGAAGAGGGTTGTTGTGCCTTCTGATGGAGCTGGTTCGAGTTCCACTTCTTTCCTTTCGATCTTGCAAGCCCGCAAGGCAATCAGGGAAGGAGCTCAGGGCTATATCTTCCCTTGTGTGGCAGAAGATAAGCCAAGTGTTGATCTGTTTCAAATTCCGGTGGTTAGTGAGTTTGTGGATGTATTTCCTGAGGAGATTACACAGCTACCACCTGAGAGAGAGATCAAGTTCTCCATTGATCTGGTTCCTGGTGTGGGACCGATATCAGTGGCACTTTACCGTATGGCTCCTCTGGAGTTGAGGGAGCTGAAGATGCAGTTGGAGGACCTGCTGTCCAAACAGTTTATCAGACCGAGTGTCTCACCTTGGGGAGCACCGGTGATCTTCGTGAAGAAGAAGGATGGCAGTATGAGGCTATGTGTTGATTATAGGCAATTGAATAAGGTTACTATTAAGAATAAGTATCCTTTGCCTCGTATCGACGATCTGTTAGATCAGCTGAGGGGAGCCAGAGTGTTCTCTATAACGCCTCTCTTTTTTTCACTCGTGCTTGATTGATTTTTAATTAAAATCTCGTGTCCACTTGGTATTAAAATTAGATTAGTATAAATTTTTCACGTAAATTTATTTCGCTTTGCTTTGCTGATTCTATGATTCGTAGGTAACATAAATAATTATTCTCACCACGATTCATTTATAATGAGTAACATAGTTAAAT
>PYAF01001686.1:38521-69449 GCA_007407185.1 Glycine tomentella | reverse complement strand
CATTCAAAAGTTCACAATCATTTTAACCATATATTTCGTAGAACGAATCACAATACATCAAAGTTTAAACGTTTATTAAAATAGGTTAACATAACAAACGTAATAAATATGATTACAACATTAATAAGTATACTTAGAAATTTGTAGAATACTAAATAAAAGCATAAACTTTAGTGAAACATTTGCTGTATAATACTATATTTTAAATGGATTATTTACTCAAATAAAATCATAATACTTATAGGTTTAAACCTCTTAAACATTCCCGCACTAAGTTAAATTAAATTTATTCTTTCAATCAATCATTTACTAATCTAAAACCAAATCAATTATTTTCCAAGAATAGATATACTACTTAAATTATTTAACCTTCATTTTTGATTTAAGTATTTAGTTATTCATAATCTTAAAAATTAAATTACTTAACTACTTATCCATTCATGTCATAATCTTGAGCTTTTTTAATCAATTCACCATACCTAGTAGTAAGGATTAAATTTCTTTTTAGAATAATGATAAATCTTAGCATGATTTATATTTAAACTTTGCTTATCAAAGAACTTCCCATACCTTTCTTGATTCCTAAATTTTGGACAGCTCCTACGTCTTCTTTTTTCTTTCTTGGATTCCCACGTGAGCTTACTAGAGTGACTGGTCTTGATTTTCTATTTTTGGTAGAAGGTATAACTTGAAAGTGATAGCAAGGTAAAAGTAAGAAGGTTGCCAAGGGAGTAATGCACAGCTACTCTTGGTTTTGTTTTGAATGGCTTTGAAAGGGACAAGACTATGGCTACACGTTCCCTTCTCTTTTTTTTCTTAGCCAAGTTTCACGGTCCCACTTCATTTATATAAGGAGATTACCTTTTGCTTTGTAAAAAAACTACAAATATCTCACTTCAGTCATTAATGCTTGCTTTACATATGCTTTACTTTCATTGGCTATTAAATTGTTGGCTTCCAAGTGGCTTACTTCTTGAATTTTCCACCGCCTACTTGCTTCTTCATTCTTCGCGTGCACTTTTTCATTTGTATAGGAAAGGCTAATTGGTTTTTTGTTTCATACGGTGGTGCTTGGCTTTGTGATGAATTTTGTTTCATAAAAAATATCTTAAGGCATTTATGGCTTCCTTTACACATGGTCCAATTAGATTAGGCTAAGCTCTTAACTCTTCATGTGACCAATTTTCTAAAAGCTTTTCCTCTTTGAATAGCATATCACACGGCCAAGTTTGCTTTTCAAACCAAAATAATAAGTTTTTTCTTTTATGACAATATTCTAAATTCTTGTTGATCCATTTTGCTTTTAATTAATAAAATTAGTAAATTGACCTAATAAATAAGACTATTTATCCTATAATTAAGAGAAAATCCTATAGAGTATATCTATCATTTTCCTGTGATTTTCAAATACTTGAGTTAGTCTGTATTGAGCTCTTTTCAAAATTTCTATTAAAATTCCTAGAAATTCTAATTCATGGTTTCTTGTCATTTGCTTTGTTGATAATTTATTCCCCAAAAGTATATTGTCCTTTCATCAAGGTCTTGCAGGATTCCTAACAATATCTAGTTATTTTTAGATGAAAGGGTATTTTGGTCATTTTCAAAATATCTAGGGGCATTTTCGTCATTTTTCCTTAAACTAATTTTTTTTGTAAAATAAAAATAAATGTTACTAATTTAATAAGAAAATCTAACAAATATATCTTTAAAATGAGGGTGTTACAAATAACGTGGGGAAGCACAAGCCTCAAGCGTAAACAGTAATGGATTAATGGTATATGATGCCTTGATCAACCAGTCCACAATATAAATATAACAGTAGTATAAATATCAAATTGAAATAGATAAAATTGTATGAACTTTAAACAGTAATGGATTAATGGTATATGAGCAAAGGTCTAAAATTCAGTTGTTTAAGACTGGACCACTTTAGATTTATTTACGCAAGAACCCTAAGCTATTTAACCCCGCTTTCTTGAACTTCTAATTTCTTTATTTTAAGACTTTTATGGAACTGTCTCCATCAGCAGACAATAACGAAAGATTATTGTTTCCTGCTATAAGAACTAATTCGTTTTCAGTTGAATGGGCCCCAAACCAAGGACCCAAAAAGAATGGCCAACAACCCACATTATACGCCACCAAAGCTTTGTTCATAACAAGTATTCACAGCTCCAAAAAACAAAAACTTAGTTAACACAGGGGAGGAACTTACCTGTATCATTGACGGCGGTGACCATGACCAAGAAGGATTGGGTTAGGAATTCAGGGACGGCGACCACGTACACCGGCTGTGGGATTGATGGAGACCGCAACAAAGAGTGGCTCAGAGAGTGACTGACGAGGGTGAGGCCAGCTAGGGCATGCGCAGGACGAATAAGAGTTTTAACTTTTAATACCACCGCAAGTTTTTTTTTAATTTTTTATTCGCATTCAAAGATGGTTTTCTCGCAACCGTCTACGTTTACAACAAAACGACGAAGGTTTTTAAAAAGACGTCGTCGTATACAGGTTATGAAGTCAGTTATACAATAACCGTCTTTGAAATGTTCCTAATATTTACAAAAATACCACTGCACTGGATACGAAGACGGGTGTTAAACAACCGTCATGGATTGGGCGTCGTTAAACAACGCTTTTGTTGTAGTGCTTCTAGTTTTTGTGTGGTACACTTTGTCTCATATAAATACTTATATTTATAATATTAAAGAGATATAGATTTGAGCTTTTTTTCAAAGAAAAAAAAAGGAAAGATTTAAAATAATTTAATATCTCTTTATCTTTATAAAAATAAAAATTATCACATGTCTTTTAATTTAAGAAGTTTCATAATACTTATTAATATAATGTTATTCTTATTTTATGGACAACTTCCACATTTATAAAATAATACTCTTTTTTTATATTAATTACATTCTTAATGTTAGTAAAGAATATAACAATATTTCACTAAAATATTTATTTGATTAAATTAAATTCTCTAATTTAATTTCCAAGTAATTTTTTTTTACCAAGATTGGAATACTCGTTTGTGTGTGACCCCGTAGGTTCAACACTAAATCGGTAGTAAATTAATCATAATTAATTTACTAATCAAGGTAGGCATCTAGCAATACTTTTTAATGTCTGGATAATATGAAGTAACATCTTTTACCTTTAAGAACACATTGAAGAATAATATAATATTTTCTTCCATCATTTACCACTAAAGATTAACTCTAGAGTATAATATTATTGTCAAACTTTAATAAGCTAACACATTTAATCAATGAATGACTTATGAAACATTTTTTTTTCTTTCATTCAATTGCCCTTACCAAGGTCTTAATTCTATCATAGAACTCAAACTCATACCTAGAGTTGATGGATTCCTTCTTGATTAATCATTAATTCTACAAGTATTTAATCATATCCAATATTCATTCAACTAGTACCCTAAGACATTAGGTGTCTGAAATCAAAACATAATAAATAACTTGTTAATTACTATGATAATATCAGGTCAAAGGAAACTATTATATTTCTTCTTAAGAACTTCCTATTGACATATCAAGGTAATATTAACGGTTAGGAATTTTCAATTGAGTCAATTCAGTGAGGACATACACATATACATCATCCATATTTAATAAATGAGATCTATTAATCTTTATTCAATAAAGACCATTATATATATTAATCTATCCTGATAATTAATATCCTACTCATAATCATCCTACGATCAAGAATAATTTAAATTAAAATTATAAAGAACTTATTTTTCATTATCATAATTTCTATCATGATAACAAGTCTGTAATTTTAATCAAGAACTTGTCAAATTAATAATTTAATAAAATAATAAATATGATAATAAAATAAAGAACAATTCTTAACTAAAATTGATAACATTATAAATTGAATCTTGAATATGCACATTTATCTCTAACATTCTATTACATAAAACAAAGGCTCGGTTAAATTTGAAAGCACGGAGAACGCAGCAACAAAAGTTGGAGAGATCGGATTTATATTATTATAATATATCATTTTCCTAATGTAATTGTATAATACTGTATTAATAATTAAATAAAGATTATTTTGATGTAAAGTTTTTAATTCTGAAGTATATTATTTTTTTGTGTATCTCACATGTTTTTATATATTCTCAATAAATTTTAGATGTGAATACATTCATTTTCAGGAAAATTTACCACTCTCTCTCCCTTGTCCCATTTTATTTTACGTTTAATGAAATTAAGAAACGCAGTTTAAGAGTCTCGTTTAAGTAGCACTTAAAGATAAGACATTACTAAGCCCACGGGATGCTAGTGTGATAGTTTCGTTGTCTTATTGAACTTATACTAATAAATTTGATTAGACAAACACAACGAGAAATTTTTAATGTATTTCTTTGTTTTGTTATTAGATACAAGTGACAATGCGTGCATATGAACAATTGAACCTTCACTTCTCGGATGTCACTTATATAATGCGAATAAAAACATCATTTGTAATATCAATGAAATCTATATCAATACTAGCGAGGAGGAAAGGGTTGCCCGGAAATTCGATATAGTTTGTTTGTTTTCCAACACAAAGGGAATGTTAGAAAACTATCAAATTGATAAGTTGCATTTAGTCTTTAATTAGGAAGCATTTTAGTTAGGATTATTTATATTATTAATTGATTGGGTCTTTGTTTGTCATTTTATTGTATTTTATTATTTTTACCAAACTTGTTATGTCGTGGTTGTTTTTATGTGTACAGGTGTCATGTTGACATGACCTTTGATTCTAAATTGAACTTTTTTAGTGTGTGCTCGACTATTAGGATAAGACTTGGATGTCATGGACCTTTTTGGAAGGAAAAAGAGAGAAATTTTTTAGCAGACACACATGTCACGGGCATAACATTAATTCAGTGGCACAGGCGTGTCAAGTCCTTTATTCATCAATCAAGTTGTTGTCGGCCATTTGGAATGGGTGTGCCATCCTTAACACAAGCTTGTCATTTATCTGTCAACTTTATTTTCTTATTTTGTGCATTTTTTGTGTATTTGGACTTGAACAAATTTTAGCCCATGTCTTAAAATACCTTAGAAAAACACTCTAGAAGGATTTTGACTTTTGAGTATTGATGGCTTATGAGAGTTTTGGATTTTCTTGGCTTTTCTCTTCTTTGACCAGTACTTTTTCTTTCTCTTTTATGTTTTCGTTGGGATCACTTATGACTATGTGTGAGTAGTCCTCTTTGTTCTTGGATTACGGAGTAGCCCTTGACAATTGCTCTAGGTTAATTTAATTTCCTTGAGGTTTTCTTTAATATCATCTTTTAATTCTTCTCTTATTACAATTTATACATGTTAGATGCTTGATAATCATTTTGCATGATTTCAGACGCTTAGGGATGAATTGAAAGGAGAACCAGCGTGTTGGAACCATATGAGGAGAACTTAGGTTAGTAGAATTAATCCATTAAGTCAAGACATTTATTTCTTAAGACGAACCAAGACTCTTAATTATTTTGACTAAATGCAAATAAACAAAACAATTAAAAGCTACATCATATGCAAAATCAGACTATGCTTCGAGAATTCTGCGTTTGAAATATCAGATGATGGTAGTGAAGGTCATAATCTGATAAAGCATTATTGGATGACATTTAAGATTTCATGTATAACTTTGTGTATAGGATTCATTTTGCAGAAGACATTATCTTAGAATCTGTCGAATCCTATGAAGAATAAATGAATTTCAAGATGCATACTTCTAGTTACAGACCTGCTCTTACTTAAAGCAAGTGGTCTTCTACTGAAGTGATCAACACAAAAGTTCACAAGAGTAGTTTCCAACATGAAGGAGTAAGTGCATTTAATTTTAAGCATTAAATGCTGTAACAACTACAATGTTCATACGCAAGCTCAAGTGAAGAAACCTATTTGTTTAGAGACAACAAACACTTGTTAAAGAAGGCCTATAAATAGCAAAAGTTTTGAAGACGTGTTTATGAACTTACATGCTCTCATTCAAATTATTTCTATAAAAAGCTTTATGTATATTTTTATAAAGTTCTAAAAAGCTCTCAAAACACCTTGAATACCTTGAGAGAAAAGACTCGGTGTTGAGATTGTATATTCGTCTGTGAGATGATTAAGAGTTAGTCATTGTGCAAATAAACAATAAATTTATTTGATTTTCATAGAGCCAACAGTGGCATGGAAGGACAAAGAATGTCTGGTTGTAAAAAGCTTGATGTAGAGCTTGTGCTATAGAGCCAGAAGTGACAATGATTAATACTTATAACTTGTTTAAGTTAGTAGAGCTTGGTGGTTAGCCAAGAACTGGACATAGTCTTAGTGGTAGAGATGAACCAATATAAATTTATGTGTCTTATATGCCTTCTTTACTTTTTTTCTTTAAACCTACCAAGAAGTTGGATTGGATTTTGTTTTGAAAACTCTATTTTTGCAAAACTTGTTTTCATCATGTGAAAGTGTATTTGAAAATCTTTTATCTGTCTTACAAAGTTTATCTTCAGATGATAACTTTGTTCTTTGAGAAGAAAAAGGCTTCAAAAAATTTCTAAAATCACAATTCAACCCCCCTTCTTGTGATATTGATCTTTATGGTTTGGTATTACAGCTTAGCCTCTAAGGGTTGAGCACCTGACAGTGTTTAGAGGAAAAGATCTTGATGAGAGATAACCACAACAACGGTTAGTTCATTGTTGAGGGAGCATCCCTTATGAGGTAAGTAGGCTTCATTGGAGAGGACTACCCATACTGGAAGGACAAAATGGAAATATACATCAAGTCCACTCAATAGAGACTCTGGCTGATTATCACAAATGGAGACATACCTATTCCTAGACCAGAATCAGAATGGACAGACACAAACCTTGCTATAATGAAGCTAAACATAAAAGTTCGTTATAATTTGACATTTTCTTTGTCTAGGAATGAGTACAACTAGATCTGTAGATTGAAAACAACCAAAGAGATATGGAATTCGTTGAGCATCAATTGTGAAGGAACAAAAGATGTTTAACTGAGAAAAGTTGTCACTCTGATGAGGCATTATGAGAGTTTTTCCATGAAAAAAAGGAGAATTTGTGGATGACATGTTTGAAAGACTTTAAGTGCTTCTAAAAAAACTTGAAACTCTGGGACACATTTTCACCAAAGCACAAAAGAACTTGAAGATCTTAGATAGCTTTCCCAAGGTGTGGGAACCAAAAACAACAACCATCCAAGAAGCTAGAAATATGAAAAATCTAGCATGGGATGAACTGTTGGGTATCCTAAGAGTTCATGAAGTCCATCTTCAGAACTATGATCATCTGCCAAAGAAATATTTCACTGCCCTCTGATAACAACTGTTGAATCGTTACAAAATAAAATAAAATTAGGATAATTCTACAGTACAGGAATAACCTAGGTCAACTCAGATACAATTCATTTTGGTTCCTAACTCAATCCACTGATAAACAGCACGGGGAATTTCAATGAACGGTTTGCATGCACTGAATGAAAATTACAAAAACATAAACAAGAATTGCAGAAAATGCAGAAACAGACAGAATTTATGAAAGATGTTGTGAAACATATTCAAGAATATCAATCCAATTCACCAAGTCAATCAATTCAAATTATCATGGTTCTTCAAATAATGATCATATTATTAAGGTTCATTCAATATCATTAGAAGCGGTTCAATTGAATTAACTCCTAAATCAATTGAAATCACAAATCAAATTGAAATATCATCCAAATAATCTATGATTAAAATTTGAAATTAGGAAATGAATCCATAACCTAAACCGTTTTCAATCCTAAGCACATTCATAATTATGAAAATTGAAAATAGGATTGAAGAAGAAGATGAACATTCACACAGAAATTGAAATACCAAATCAAAACTCAAATTCTCCTTGCTTGGATTGGATCCTTAAATTGATTGGTTGTTTAGCCTTCCATGATCTTCATCAGTGGAAGAGCCATGAAATTTATGTAAGAAAATAGAAGAATATAATTGAAAAAAAGAAGAAAAATGAAGAAGATCTCCAGACAAGAAGAAAAGAATAGCTCCTCTAAAGCTATAAAATTGCATATCGCTGAGTCTGATGACTCAGATAGTATTTCTAGAGAATCCACAGACGATGAAGTGGCTCTCATGTCCAGAAAGCTCAAACAGATAATGAAAAAGAAAGGGAAGTTTCAACATTCCTCCAAATGAAAGGACACAATATATAAGAAGAAATAAAATGAGGAAAGCAATGAGATCGTTTGCTTTGAAAGTCAGACACCTAGAGATGTGAAGACTGAGTGTCCCTAGATGAAGAAGAAAAGGTACTCTGGTGACTAGAAAAGTAAAAGTCTGATGTTCACCTAGGATGACTGATACAATGAGAAGAGTAAAAGTTTAGATGATGAACAACCCAACATTTGTTTGATGGCAAATACAGACAAAAACGTTCAGGGAAAAACTTGTTCTCAATCTCATACTGCTTTTAATGCTTTATTAGACGATGAAGAAGAAATGCATTATGATGTTTTACTTCAAAATTGTCATATGATTTCTCTTTAGTGCAAAACGTATAAAGAAAAATATAAAAATGTATGTTTGAAAACACTTAGCTGAAGAAAGCAAATGATTTTCTGGAAAAGAAAAGCCAGACTCTGGAAGAAAGTCTAATCCAGGCTAGTAAGACAGACAAATCCTCTATAGTTGAAAAACAAAGAGAGGAAGTAGTCTGTCTTACAAAAGACTTTGGGAAGTTTTTGGAAAGCTAAAACACCTTAACCATGCTTTTAAAATTCCATCAACATTCCCATGATAAGTTTGGTATTTCTTTTTTGGCCTCCATAGACAACTTCTTATATGTTGAAGGACTAAAATATAATCTTTTGAGATAAGTCAATTTTGCTACAATGTTTATATTGTGCCTTTCAACAAAGACTAGTGTATATAGTTAAGATAGAAGATGATAATTCCTTCTTTACTGCTAGACGACCCAACAATATGTATGAGATTGATTTGTTAGGTCTAAGCAAACAAAATATAACGTGTCTGTTATCCAAAGAAGATGAAAGAGGGATTTAGGATTAAAAAAAACTTAGGCATGTCAATTTGAAACACATTTCAAAATTATCCAAAAAGGATTTAGTAAAATGGTTCCCTAAGATTTGTTGGAAAACCCATCTTCTTTGTGAAGTATACCAACAAGGAAAACATATAAAAACCTCTTTTAAATCTAAAGATGTTGTTTCCACTTCCAAACCATTACAACTGTTGTATATGGATATATTTGGACCAACTAGAACATTGAATCTGGGAGAAAAGAGTGGCTTTGTCATAGCTAATGACAATTCAAGATACATGGGTATACTTCCTTGCACATAAAGATGATTCCTTCGAGGTCTTTGAAATATTCTTAAGAGAGTTCAAAATGAAAAAGATTTTTGCATCTCTTCTATCAGAAGTGACCATGGAACTAAGTTTGAGAATCATAAGTTTAAAAATATTATGTCAAAGGCATTGTATTTTAGACAACTTATCTTCACTACGAACACCTTAACAAAATAGGGGAAGTGTAATGACCTCCCACCATTACATAACACTAGAAACTATATCAAGTGGAAGAGTTTATTTTAATTCATTTAAAACTCTTCAATTAATTTATTTATAAAAATATTTGTAAACTTTTCACATCTCAAAGGTCAAAGGCTAAAATCACAATACCAAAAAGAAGCATCACATGATTTACGTACAACATCATAGTAACTCAAATCTCCTTAGTACATGCATATAAACTTAATTCATACTATAAGGATAAACTACATAAACTCTAAGTTGGTCAACACCATGCATAACTTTAAAGAGGAAATAAAAATGAGTAACGCGTCTTCATGTCCAGATATGCATATCCATGAAGTCTTTGAAGGCATAAGAGCACTACTTAAGCATTTGCTCCCTACGTATATCATACACAGGATCATCACAGGCACGAGCCACATATACAACAACACAAGGATAAACATACTCATAACAAGCATACTAAAATGATATAAAACTGTTAGATATAGGGGGAGCTGGAAGAGGATCAAGTCAAAGATGAAGCCTGTGCCTTAGAAGAAAGATTTAGCTTTTCATATGTCAAGGCATTTGTAATTTGTTAAGTGTTTAAAAGGCTTATCTTATGATCCTTGCATTGCATAAACATGATCATTAACATGCATACATGATTTTATTAAAGCATAAAGGTTTTCATGTTTACATAAAGAAATTGATTTCTCATGGTTAAGTTTTTGGAAAAACAAAATATGACTGCTTTAATCGATTACTAGCTTGTGTAATCTATTACAAAGCAATGATGAACACTTTAATCGATTACAAATAAATCTTAATCGATTACACAACATAAAAACACAAAACATGCATGACTGTCTTAATCGATTACCACTTAATCATAATCGATTACATAGGCTTATTTCAAAACTGATCATAACTTCCTTAATCGATAACAGCTTGTTTTAATTGATTACATTATTCGTAAATCTTTTCCAGAAAGCTGAAGAACATTTTAATAGATTAAGTTTGTTTTTAATCGATTACATATGAAGATTTAATCGATTAAAATGGAGATTTAATCGATAACATTAAGTTACAGAAGTTTGTTATAAATAGCTGTTGGGTCTTTTGTTTTGGGAAGAACTTAATTTCGTGAATTACCCATTACTTACAAAAGTTCTCACAGTCTGAGAAAAGGTATTATGAGTTACATTGATCTTGTTTCAAAACCCAGAACTCATGCATCATTGATCATGTTGGTTTGAACAAGATTTGTCAAGAGTTTTTCAAAGAGAGCTGATTTTAAGAATTGCTTACATTCAAACTGAGTTTGTTTGGTAAAATTCATTCATTCATCTTTTGAGGATCATGAGGTTGTATCTCTCTTAAACTCTTGCACTGATTTGATTGTTTACTTTTATTTCTTGTAAGTTCTTAGATCAAAGAGGTTCTTTAAAGCTTTTTCTAGAGTGGACTTTTCTAAAGGGAAGAACAGAGTAGTGTTCTCTAGTTCTTGGTCATTAGAAGTCTATAGGGTTTAGATTTTTGTTTCTTTATCCAGGGTTGATAAAGGTGATCAGTTGTAAAAGCTTGTAAAGAACAGAGTTTGATTTAGTGGAACTCTAACCTAGTGTTGGTTGGAAGAAACTGGATGTAGCTTCTCTTGTGAGATGTGAACCAGTATAAATTCTTGCGTTGATTATTTTCTTTAATCTCTTCTCATCATTTTAATCTATGATTCTTTTGGTGAATTCTTTATTACTCAACAACTGAAGCTTTTTGTAATTGTTTTCTTGGGTTAAGTGGTTTGATTGATTGAAGCATTCTTATTGTGATAAAGATCCTAATTCTACTGCTTGTTTTAAAAGAATTTTTAAAGACTCTGATTTTAACCAATTGACCCCACCTATTGGTTATTGTGTGTGTTCACTATTGTTTTCAAAAACTTAACAATTAAAGCATGATCCACTATCATCACATATATAACATAACATGTAGAAGTCATACAAAAACTTAAGTCTTAGAATTATCATAACATGACATCTTATATCAATATCAGTTCATTAACTATTACATAAAGGTTTAATCATCATTGGTTCAGTAAAAAAAATTCAGAGTAGGAGAGAGCGGTGTAGGATTACTGTTAATGAAGGCTAGAAGTAAACGCTGAGCATCCGTCAATGGCTCCATTGGAGCTCCCTTCTAAACCAATCAAGGTGTAATGGAGAGGGAGGTCGAAGTGGTTGTGGGATTGGTATAGACTTGGAAGTGGAGTGAAGGGATCGTCATCAGTGGTTTCACCATTTGGTGAGGAAGAGGTTGTATCTTCCTTGTTTACTATGAAGTAAACTGCTGATTCTTTGTCACCCATCTTTGGGTTCGCCTTGGTAGCCGTTGTCTTGACCCGTTGTGGAATAGCCGAGGGAAGAGCAGAAGGTCATGGTTCAGCTGTAGGTTGAGCCTTCTATGCATTCTTAGGAGTAGGTGTGTCAAGAACAACAGTTTTCAGATTTTGAAGGGCCACTCGTACCAGTCCTTCAGCATCATCATCAGTCTTACTTAGGTCTTTCAACCTTTGTGCGACTGGATTGACTGTAGATGGATGAGTAGGAGCGAATGCGGCAGACTCATGCCTTCTTTTGGTCCGCTGCTCCTTTGCCAACATCTCCTCTTCTTCTTCATCCTTTGGGACTGTTTCCTAGTTTTCTGCTTCTTCTTGTTTTCAGCCATGATCTTCTTGATTTTCCTTGTAATGCCAAAGTTGTCTAGACAAAGGTCTTCATCAGCGAAGAACTTGGCAAATCTATTTTGTTTTCACTTGTTGATGGCTTCCACGTCCATTTCTTGAGCCTCCTTTAAGTTATGTTCCAAGGCCGCCTTCATAGCCTTTAGGTTAGTTTTGCTAAACTTTTATTGTTTAGCAACTATTGAACCCTTAACTATTAAGGTATGCTTGGATTCCTCGTCCATCTTGTTGAACACATGATATACTCCTTAATCCTATAGAAGCTTGTTGATGAGGTTGCCTAGTAGATGTCATCCAGACCACCTACCCTTGAGGTTCCTTAGAATGTTGATATATATATATATATATATATATATATTGTATGGGGGGCAAATGGTAGGTTCTTCATCAAGTGAAATAGCACGAACTTGTGGAGGTCAGAGAGGGTTGTATTGGAGCCAACCTTGTGAAGTACTCTTTTATTCACAATGTTGGCCCAGAATTTTGCCTTTTCACACATCAAGTTGTAGACGATGGTCTTTTGATCACTAGCCTTGTCAGCATTATCTCAATAAAGTGCTCTAGGGACGTGGAAGTTAAGGTTCTTCTCCCAACCTTCTTGGTAGGTACTGCCCTCGCACAGACACCCTTTGGCATTAGCAATGGTGTTGCTTGATAGTACAACCTTCACTCCCAAAACCTTTGAGGCTATTGTCTTCTTGTTGACAAACTCAACATGTCTCTAGAAGGTCCTTATTAGCTCTTGGTAAATGGTTTGGGGTTCATTAAAAAAAATTTCTTGCACCAAAAAATAGCAAGGTCTCATTTAGCTTTAGACCCACTTTTTTCGAGTTCTTGAATATCAAAAAAGTGTTCTACGTGAATGGAAGGCTCATTATTAATGTGTATGGTGGTGATTTCCATGGTTGGGATGGCTTCAGTGGCAGGGGTGTTTGTAGAGGCCATTTGAGAAGTAAGAAATCTAGGGTTTGAAAAACTTAGAGAGAAGTTTAAGTGTTTGCAAGGATAGTGTAATCCCAAGAGTTTCAATGTTTTGCAAAAATGTTGTGTTTCATATATTAAAAAAATGCATGACATATCATCCATATATTGAACATTGTGAGTGTGTGGTAATGTCTAGTGGACGACATATCCTTGGATGCACTAGTGGACTACATATAGATTTTAAATCAATCATTATCAGAGATCATTCCAAGTTTAATCCTTAACAGATTCAACCTTTCTTCAGTTAATAGTTTTGTAAAAATGTAAGCAAGTTGTTCATGAGTGGGTGCAAACTATAAATCCGCTATATCATTTTGAACATGATCTCTTATAAAATGGTGTTTAATTTCTATATGCTTTGCTCTAGAATGCAATGTTGGGTTTTTTGAAAGACTTATAGCAGTTCTATTATCACAGTGGATAGAAATTTTACTCTCATAGACATTATAGTCTTTAAGTTGGTTCTTTATCCATAGAAGTTGGGCACAACAACTTGCATCTTACATTTATTTTGCTTCAGTAGTGGATAATGCAGTTGATCCCCGTGACTAAGTTTCATCCTATCAAGTGACAACTTTCACTTGTAGTTTTTCTTTCGACTTTATAACCAGCATAGTCTGCATAACAATAGCTAGTGAACCTTAAACTTTCTCTTCTTTTACACAAAAGACCAAGGTTAGGAGTTCTAATTAAATATTTGCATATACGTTTAACTTTAGTTAAATGAAATTCCCTTGGCTCCTTTTGGAATCTAGCACATAAGCAAATACTGAACATTATATCAGGCCTAGACATAGTAAGATAGAGCAGTGAGCCAATCATTGCTCTGTACTGGGTCTCGTCCATCATCGTTTATTCCTCGTCCAGTCAAAGATGTGTAGTGGGATGCATATGAGTCTTCATCTCTTTTTCATCACTCATGTTGAACTTTTTTAATAGTTCTTTTACATACTTGGTCTAATGAATATAAATGCCTTGTGATGTTTGCTTTATGTGCAATCCTGGACAGAACTTCAGCTTTCTCATCATGCTCATTTTGAGCTTAGTCTGCATTAACTTAGTGAAATCTTCACAAAGCATTTCATTAGTGACACCAAAGATAATATCGTCCATATACACTTGTACTAATATAAATTGAGACTCATAATTCTTACTAAATAGAGTTGGGTCAACCTTTCCTTGTTCAAAACTATTTTCTAAAAGAAATGAACTTAGCTTTTCATATCAAGTTCTAGGAGCCTATTTAAGTCCATACAATGCTTTGGTGAGTTTAAAAACATGTTGAGGAAGGGTTTCACTTTCAAATTCAGGAGATTGTTCAACATAAAATTCCTCTTGGGTTATGCCATTTAGAAATGCATTTTTTTTACATTTATTTCATATAGCTTCATATTACTATCGGCTGCAAATGAAAGTAAGATGTGTATTGCTTCTAAATGTGCAACAGGTGCAAAGGTTTCTGTGTAGTCTATACCTTCCTATTGTGAATGACCTTTAGCAACTAATCTTGCCTTGCTTCTCAAAACCTTACCATCTTTGTCTAGTTTGTTACAAAATACCCATTTTGCTCCAACTGCCTTCTTTCCTTTTGGTAATACTACGAGCTTCCAGACATCATTCTTTTGAAACTGGTCAAGCTCTTCTTGCATTGCTTTCACCCAATTATCGTCTTGCATTGCCTCATCAATGTGTTTAGGCTCTATCTCAAAGATCAGTGCAGTGTGTCCTTGTGTTTTTAATGGCAGTCTAGTTTGAACATGATCTGCTGAATCACCTATGATTTGACTTTCTAGATGGTTCCTTCTTATAATGTGTCCAGTAGGTTCTCTAACTTCAGCTTGAGATTTTTGTTGAGTGGACACAAGTATATATGATTCCTGTTTGGACAAGCTAGTAACTGTTGTGCTATCATCCAACCATAAATTTGGAAAGACTCATCTAGCTCTGATAATTCTTTATCAGGATTATTTTTATCATATCTTTATGGATAGCTTCTTCAATAACTAAGGTTCTAGAGTTTTACACTCTAAATTCCTTTGAAGTTTCAGAGTATCCAAGAAACATTCCACGGTTACTTTTCGAGTCAAAATTTCCAATGCTATCCTTTGTGTTAAGAATGAAACACTTACACCCAAAAGGATGAAAATATGATATGTTGGTTTTCGTCCCTTCCATAATTCATAGGGATTCTTTTTGAATATGGTCTTATATAAATTCTTATATGAAGATAGCAAGCAGTATTCACTACTTTAGCCCATAAGTGTTTAGGGGTTGAGTTATCAATTAGCATGGTTGTAGCCATCTCTTGGAGAGATCTATTCTTTCTTTCAACTACTCTATTTTGTTGAGGAGTTCTTCGTGTTGAAAAATTGTGAAGAATTTCTTTTTCCTCACAAAACAGTTGGAACCTTTCATTTTCAAACTCATCCCATGGTCACTTCTGATTGAAGTAATGCATACTTCTTTTTTTTTGAACTAGTTCACAAAATTTAAATAAGACAGCAAAAGACTCACCTTTGTGGCTTAGGAATGTAACCCATGTCCATCTAGAGTAGTCATCCACTATGACAAGTCCATACCTCATACCATTGGTAGACGCAGTTCTGGTAGGACCAAACAAATTAAGATGTAATAGTTGGAGAGTCTAGAGGTGGAAACAATGTTTTTATTGGTAAAAGAGTTTATAATTTGTTTCCCCTTTTGACACGCCTCACAAAGTAAATCATCTTTATATGTTATACTTGGTAAACCTCTTAAGAGGCTATTTTTTTGCAGTTTGGAGGTTACCCTCCAACTTGTATGGCCAAGTTTTCTATGCCATAACCACTGATTTTCTTTGAAAGACAGTAAGCATTACACCTTTTGATTTGAGAGTTCCCCCAATCTTATCTTGTAGATGTTGCCTTTTCTCTTTGCAGAGAATAAGTGTAACAACCTAAAATTATTCTAAATATTATATTCATCCTCAACATTATATTATGAGATATATTTATGATTGAATTATGAAAGTGCGATGATAATTGGATACAAGAAGAATAGGATAAATTTTATTTGAACATAAGCATTTGTTGAACATTTTTTATATATATTATTAATTAGTAGAATTTTCTGATCTTTAGAATATACAATTTCAGGAGAAATTTGACTTTTTCCGAACAGCGTCGGTATACGCTGTATAAACTGTAACAACCTAAAATTATTCTAGATATTATATTTTTATTAGGATTAATTTTTAAAAAAAATCGTTAATTAATTTTTTATTACTATTTTATTTTTACTGAACGGATCCTAGTATAAATTCTAAAACATATAAATTATAGAAGTTGTTAAACTGATATATATATATATATATATATATATAAATAGTACGTAGCCATAGTTCTTGTACAAGAGTCATTTTCAACAAAACATAAAGATACTACAACACTTTCATCATTCATTTCCAAGAGACAATTCTTTATCTTTGTACCACCATTAGTCCAAGGCGTCAATGAAATTAACCACTGTTGCCATCTATAAAAAAAATGAAACAAATCTAATGAGAAATAAAATTTCTCAGTAGGCAAAACTAAACCACCAAAACATGTTAGTATGTTAGTAAATCATCATAAAATAATTATGCAAGCTATACGAATGCATGAAATGAATTTTTCCAGGGTGCACATGGCCTCTACATATCGTACTGTATGTAGCTACACCTCGTACTGGATGTAGACGCTGTGGACATCTTACGCAAACATGCATGATTTATGCCATATATGTGCACCTGGACACTACATATCGTACTGTATGTAGTATCAGATTCTGTTTCACAAAATCTAGTACTGGACTTGGAAACATGAGTCAACCTATCATTACATCAACATCTATCCATAATAAAATCCATTAGTAAAATACATACCACCTTATGAAAAAGATGTTGTTATCATAACATCATATGTACCACAAGTATGGTTAAACCACTATACCTTATTTAAATAAGATCATTACCACTTAGGCATGACCTTTGAATATCCTCAAGTTAGATAAAAATTCATGTTAGTAATCTAACTAATAAATCACAATATATCTCTCAAATAATTTCTAATTTCTTTAAACATTCACAAGGAAATATCATAACCTAGCATGCATCTTAATCTCCTTTCACCTACCACCTTACTACTTCATCCTCAAAATTGAATCACTTTAGTATTTGAACCATTTAACTACACACCATTCAACCTCTACTTCTAAAAATTAATACCAAACAGCCCCATAATAAAAATATGAACAAACAGTCCATATATCATCAAAATCACCTTCCAAGTTGATCAAATGGGTTTCCATACAATACTAATATTTTAGCCTATATATCATCACCTATCCTATGGTTAAAATCAACATTTTCTCATAAAAAAAATAACCTTAAAATGACATGAATTTCAAGTCTAAATGATAACCTTAAATCTGCCTAATTAAGCATATAAATTAATCCAAACAAATGTTTAACTAGAGATTGAAGCCTAGCCTACCTTAAATGGATTTGGATTTAAAATTGATTAAGTGGTTGTTTCTCTTGGAAATCCTCTAAGGAATGAAGTCTTGAAAAGGAAAAGATGAAAGTGAAATGAAAAGAGATGGGAGGGAGAGATTCACGTGAGTTGTTGTAGAAATGGAGTCTTGAAAGTGACTTCCATTTAAGGCCTTCCTCCCTTTATATAGAGTTTGGAAAATAATAAAATATTCAAGGAGATTTCTACCCGTTTTAGCTAGTTACTCCCATTTGGTTTCATTAGAACTTAGTTTCATCTCATTCCATTTCATTGTAACTAAGCTCATAATGGTTTTCCTAAATATCTTCTATCCTTTATAAAAATTTTCTAAGCGATGATGACTTTCTTCCAAGTGTCCCTCCACTTGGCAAGTTCATGAATCTTTTTCATTATTCTACCTATTTCACGTGGCCAACAAGGAGAAATAAGAGAAGATTTTTCTTCTCCTCATGCCATACTTGTACACATGTATTTCAAGGTTATGATGGCTTCTTATTCCTTCATCAATGGTGGCTTACAAGTGGATAGACATTTCTTAAGCTTTCATGATGGCACCTTATCACTTTAATTCATGAATATGACAAACCACCTTATTTCCCCTTTTTCCTCTACTTCACGTGAATACCATAGCCAAGGGGGATATTTTTATCTTCCCTTCCTCCTTCTATGCATGTTGTTATTTCCTTTAAAGAGGAGAAAATTGTGTGGTTCTCCTTGTGTACATGTATCACCTTTTATGAAGAAGAATCCAATTTCAAGATAACTTCACACATGGCATTTACTAGAAAGAAGTAAAGTTCAATTCGAACTCTTCTACCTAAAGGATAAGATTAAATAATAGAACTCTACAGATTTCCAGAATCTCCTTGTGTCCATATGTCATCTTCCATGAAGAGGAAGAATTCAATTCCAATTTGTCTTCACACATGACATTCATAGGAGGAAGTAAAGTTCAATTCGAACTCTTCTGCCTAAAGTATAAGATTAAATAATATAACTCTAGAGATTTCCAGAAACTGACTTAGTTACAGTACAAGTAGCTCACAAACAGTCTATACAGAGTGCTACACAGTCTTTGCGTACGAGACTGCTCTATCTTAATTCTGATTGGTCTATTCTACTTCTGACCATCAAAATTACTAAACCATTTTACTAAATAAGTCTGTACATCCTACAATTAAGAAAAAATTCCACAGATTCTACTTATCATTTTTTCATATTTTTCTGCTGCCTGAATTCTCCTGAATAAAATTTCAAAGTTATTACCGTATAACTCACGTGAATCTCTCCCTCCCATCTCTTTTCATTTCACTTTCATCTTTTCCTTTTCAAGACTTCATTCCTTAGAGGATTTCCAAGAGAA
The DNA here is from genome assembly GCA_007407185.1 of Glycine tomentella. NCBI lineage: Eukaryota > Viridiplantae > Streptophyta > Magnoliopsida > Fabales > Fabaceae > Glycine > Glycine tomentella. Next base: position 50,272 of record PYAF01001686.1, on the reverse strand, counting down.
ACAACCACTTAATCAATCCAAATCCATTTGAGGTAGGCTAGGCTTCAATCTTTAGTTAAGCATTTGTTTGGATTAATTTATATGCTTAATTGGGTATATTTAAGGTTATCATTTAGACTTGAAATTCATGTAATTTTAAGGTTATTTTTTTGCTGAGAAAATGTTGATTTTAACCATAGGATAGGTGATGATATATAGGCTAAAATATTTGTAATATCTTGAATTTTAAGTATGTTATTAACCCAGGATTAAGCCTGGATTAAGCCTTGTAAGTAGGATCTATGATCATGGATTAGAATCCTTGAGAAAGGAGGCTGAAAGGAAAGCACAAGGCTGATTCAGGCATCTCGCGCGATCCGCGTGGGCTGCGGCGCGATCCGCGCGGGATGCATAAACCAGGCCAATTCTGTCGACCATCTCACGCTATCAGCGTGGGAGTTGGCGCCACCAGCGTGGATTGGCCGAGCATGTGGCGTGGGTAGCGCGGGTAATGGCGCGATCAGCGTGAGGTTTGAATTGTGGCGCGATCAGCGCGGGGAACAGCGCGATCAGCGCGGGACTTTCGGGCAGCCTTAAATAACAGCTCTTTTGGATGGAAATGGAGGAGAGGAAAAGAGAGAAACAGCCATTGATGAGCCTATGAGCTTTGTATCTCCTTCATCGTTCATCTAAACACCTCTGACCCAACTGAGAAAGTGATCAGAACCCCGAGAGGAGAGGAAACCCCCGATTGATTCGTGAGAATCGCTGATAAACAGTGAGATTGATTTCTCTGAGAGAACCCTTGAGAGCTCGGAGTTTAAAGGCGAAGGAGACCTTGATTGAGTGAGCTACCTTAGGGAAAGTGATTCCCTAGTGTTTCTGAACATCACAGAGGTAAGAAACTCGAGCTCTAACCGTTGGTTCTGTATATTGGATTTTGAGGTTTTGGAGTTGTCTTGAGGGGTGTTTCTGGAGGTGTTAGAGCCGTTATTAGGCTTAGACTCTGTAGAGTTTTGTGCTCAGAAAGGTATTCTGAGGAAGTTAGAGCCTTGAATCATCATTACTGATGAAGTTTGATTTTGGCTCTGAATATGTATGAGCAGAGATAAAAGGCTAGTAATATGACTAGTATGAACCTTAGAGCAGTTGACAAAGTTACTCATGAGAGTGTATAGATGAGGTTTATGAGCTTGAACTACTGATAATGAGAAGTTGGATTTGAGAAGGCTAAAGCAGGGACATGCTTTGTATTAGCCTGATCAGAGTCTTTGTAGAGGCTCTGTAGCCTTGATGAGGCCGAGAGGGATCCTGTTGAGGGTCTGGGAATCACTTGTGTAGTGATTTATTGTATGTAGATAGAGAGGATGATAGTTTCCTTTCGTTTGAATGGCCTAGAATCGTATTTGATGTGTTATGTGCTCGTTCTTGTGTAGGACGTGAGCTTGATAGTTCTGGTGGTGTTGACCACGAGGCCGGGAGAGCCGGTGATCTGTCTAGAGCAGGTAAGCTCTTGGTTCTTGTTGTGTATCCTTTTCTGTGTTCCACCATACACCAAGTGAGGTGATGGTTCTATTATGCGTGTATGCATGTATGTGAATGGTTGTTGACCGATGGTCTGATCCCTGTGATAGGGAAATTGATGTGAATGCTTGATGATGTGTATGCCTAACCCTGAGAAGGGGGAATTGATGTGTATTGATGTGTATTGGCATGCGATGTTTAAACTATGGACTGAACCCTGTGATAGGGAATTGATATGTATGGTTGTGAATTTCCTGACTTGTAGCATGCCTAATTGAATATGAAACTTGAATACGCATGCTGTGCTTGAGTAGTATCCTATGGTAGTAGGATAGATGATTTAAGTTGAGTAAGACCTGTTAAGAGACGTTCCTGTGATATGGACGTAGCCTCCCTGAGTGGAGATGTTCCTATATACACAGAGGTAGCCTCCTCAGGCAATTGTATTGTGATAGAGGATGAGATGTTCCTGTGCTATATAGAGGTAGCCTCGTGAATAGAGATGTACCTATATACACAGAGGTAGCCTCATCAGATGAGATGTTCCTGTAATATATAGATGTAGCCTCGTGAGCAGAGATGTACCTATATATATATACAGAGGTAACCTCATCAGAAGGAGATGTACCTGATATATAGATGAAGCCTCGTGTGAGAGATGTTCCTATATAATCAGAGGAAACCTCCGCTAGGTTTATACAGGCAGGAGATGTTCCTAGTATATAGAGGTAGCCTCCCTGAGTGGAGATGCTCCTATATACTTAGATGTAGCCTCTGCGTGACAGTTATGGATGTGATGCATGGTTGTATGCCATGATTATACTATGATTTTGGTAGATGGAGGTGTATTGATGTACACTGATGATGATGGTTTGAGTGTTTCACTGCTGTGATATATATATGTGTGTGGTTGTCAGTGAACCAGGGGAAGGAAATACCTTCAAGGGCCCTGAGTTTACTGAGATTTTATATCTCGCCCTGTTTGTGGGACTTATGTTGCAGGTGATTCATCAGGAGGAGCAGATAGATCCCAAGGCAAGAGGCCTATACAGGGATAGCTGCTGTTTGTACACCTTAGGCTAGATGATATGAGCATGTGGCTCTGATGTTTTGTACTTAGCCTTTGGTTTTGATTTTGGTGTTATACCCTGAGGGGTATTTGTACAGTTTTGTATCTAAACAGAGATATATGTATATTCACCATATTATATGTACAGTGTATATATGATGATGACATTTGCGGATGTCACTTTTGGTATGTGCTTCCAAACTGCTTAAACTCTGATTGATTATCTGTTTAATTGTGGTTATGCTTGGTAATGACCCTCATAGCGGAGGGGACGTTACAATATTAGTATTGTATGGAAATCCATTTGATGAACTTGGAAGGTGATTTTGATGATATATGGACTGTTTGTTCATATTTTTATTATGAGGCTGTTTGGTATTAATTTTTAGAAGTAGAGGTTGAATGTTGTGTAGTTAAATGGCTCAAATACAAAGTGATTCAATTTTAAGGATGAAGTAGTAAGGTGGTAGGTGAAAGGAGATTAAGATTCATGCTAGGTTATGATATTTCCTTGTGAATGTTTAAAGGAATTAGAAATTATTTGAGAGATATATTGTGATTTATTAGTTAGATTACTAACATGAATTTTTATATAGCTTGAGGATATTCAAAGGTCATGCCTAAGTGGTAATGATCTTACTTAAATAAGGTATAGTGGTTTAACCATACTTGTGGTACATATGATGTTATGATAACAACATCTTTTTCATAAGGTGGTATGTATTTTGCTAATGGATTTTATTATGGATAGATGTTGATGTAATGATAGGTTGATTCATGTTTCCAAGTCCAATATGAGATTTTGTGAAACAGAATCTGATACTACATACAGTACGATATGTAGCGCCCAGGTGCACATATATGGCATAAATCATACATGTTTGCGTAAGACGATCGTAGTGTCTACATCCAGTACGAGGTGTAGCTACATACAGTACGATATGTAGAGGCCATGTGCACCCTGGAGAAATTCATTTCATGCATTCATATAGCTTACATAATTATTTTATGATGATTTACTAACATACTAACATGTTTTGGTGGTTTAGTTTTGCCTACTGAGAAATTTTATTTCTCACTAGATTTGTTTCATTTTTTTTATAGATGGCAAGAGTGGTTAATTTCATTGATGCCTTGGATTGATGGTGGTACAAAGATAAAGAATTGTCTCTAGAAAATGAATGATGAAAGTGTTGTAGTATCTTTATGTTTCGTTGAAAATGGCTCTTGTACAAGAACTGTGGCTACGTACTATATATATATATATATATATATATCAGTTTAATAACTTTTGTAATTTATATGTTTTAGAATTTATACTAGGATCCGTTTAGTAAAAATAAAATAACAATTTTTAAAAAATTTAATCCTAATAAAAATATAATATTTAGAATAATTTTAGGTTGTTACAATAAGGGAGACCCATCCTCACACTAGATGACGCATTCATCCTTGTTGAAGGATACACCATATGCACTGTCACATAATTGACTTATGCTCAGTAGATTATAATTAAGACCTTCAAAAAACAAAATATTATTAATAGAGGGATAGGGGTGAATACCAATCTCACCCAAGTCGGGTATGCTGCCTTTTTTATTCCCTCTGAAAGTGACTATTCAACCATGATAGGGAGTCAAACATTGCAACATAGACTTTTCTCCCATCATGTGTCACGAGCAGCCATTGTCCAGGTACCATGATAGGCATCTGTTGCCTACTATTAAGGTTATCTGTAATAGGAAAAATTCTTTTCTTAGGTACCCAATTTTTTTTGTGTCCTTTTGTATCAGTCATGAAGGGGTTGGGTGAACCTTTCTTAGGACAATCTTTACATCTAGACGTCATGTGTTCAATTTTTTCATAGAAATAACATACAATTTATCTTTATCATGAACATATACCTTCCCCTCATGTCCATTTCCAAATTGTTCAATAGAACTTCTACAGTATCCTAACAAATTGTTAAGATTGTTTGTTCCATTGACAAACTTGGATAATGTAGTATTTAAGGTTCTTATTTCCTAATGAATTTTTTCAACATCTTGAGGTTGACCTTTAAGTTCTTGATGCTTCAAAAGCTTATCTTTTAGAAAACTTGGAGATTTCTTGTGTTCTTCACATTCCACCTAAAGATTGTGTTTACTCACTTTGAGTTCATCATAATCTTTGCATTCTTGTGCACACTCTCTCCAAAAATCATATCATTCTTCATTTTGATGATTGTGAAGTTCATTAAGCTCCTCCAAATCCTTTTGAAGATCTTTTAGTTTTTTTTCCAACTCCTTTAAGTTCTTAAGAAGGGTAGCTTTTTCACTGGCATTTGTCTCTATCTTAATGCATAACTTGGACTCTTTTTCTTTAAGAGTTTCACAAGCTTTACATGCTTGAGCGGACTCATCCAATGAACCATCTACTTGATCTTGAAGGGTTTTCTGAAGCTTTAAATGATATTTGGATAGATTTTTGAAATCTCTTTGTAGGTTTTTATAAGCTTTTGAGAGAATTGATGAGTTAGATAAAGTTCATGATAAGTTTTTCTAAGAGACTCATTGTAATTAAAATTTACCTCATTGTCCTGGTCTAATTCGGATCCTTCAAAATTTGTGTTTGCCATCAGGCATATGTTTTCTTCTTCATTGTCTTCATCAGACGAGGTGTCATCCAGGTATTCCCATGTGCTCATAAGCCCTTTCTTTTGTCTTTATCCTTCTTGTCTTGGGGCATTCTTCTTGAAGAGCTTCTCCACTTAGATCCACTTTTGTTTCTCCACATCTTGTAGATTTTGTGAGAAATGAAGGTAAGCTCATCTTAATCTAAGTCTTCTTCAGATTCAACATCAGATGAATCATTGACTTTAAGAACTTTGGAGGATCTTCTTCGTACTTTTTTTCTAGACGATGGTTCTTTCTTGGTCTTCTGATTATTGAAAGCCAGAGACTTTTCTCTTCTAAGACCTTTGTCTTGCTGGAGCTCTTGTTCATGATCCTTGAGGGTACCAACAAGTTCCTCAAGGGACATAGACTCAAGATTCTTTAACGCTTTCAACATTGTTACCTACAGTCTCCATGTCCTAGATAGACTTCTTAAAATTTTGTCAATGTGGTCATAATTATTATAAGTACCTAAGGACCTTTGTTTCTTACGAACGGTTTGAAAACATTCAAACATACATTGTATATCTTTGTTTTCTTCCATGGAGAAGAGTTCATACTTACGTGTGAGGAGATTGAGTTTGTTCCTCTTTACCTATGAGGTGCCCTCGTATTTTACAACTAGAGTGCCCCACATTTGTTTGGCACTCCTAAAGTTGTGTAGCTTTGTTTACTCCTCTTCTGAAAGAGCACAAAACATCACATTCCTAGCCTTGGAGTTTTGCAAAAATCTAAGCATTTGCTACTCCGTGCACTAGCTTCTAGGGATCTCATTTAGTTGGTCATCATAGGGTATTTAATCTCCATTTTCCACCAAATCCCATAAATCTATATGAATAGATTCAAAATAGGCTATCATACGGTCCTTCTGGTAGTCGTACTTTATCCCTCTATATAGAGGTGGATTGTTGGTGGCAAATCCTTCTTCCATATATTTGTTATATATAGGATCTTTTCCTTAGTATTGTCAGATACTCAACCCTTAAGGCCAAGCTCTGATACCAACTGAAACTACAAGAAACACACTAAAAAGGGGTGTGAATAGTGTGTATCAAAGATAAAAAACTTTTCGCTATAACAAGGATAGTATGGATAATAGAGAGATAAACATTTGTTGTCCACCAAGAATAAAAAGACTATGTAATGAAGAACAGAGTGATCATCTAGTGACAGATAAAAGATTCTTACAACAATTTTTCAAATAAGCAATTGTGTAAAGTGATGTTAGAAAATGTAATAAGAATACTCGATAAAATAATATGGAGAGAAGTAAAAACATTTGGTTTATACTGGTTCGCTCAACCTGAGTTACGTCCATTTTTCCTTTACTCACTAGTAAAGGGTTCTATTAATTAAGAACTGATTACAAACAAGTATTCTGACCCACCACTCCTGGCTTTACAAGTATTCTTAACACCATTTCTGATACCTTTTTAGACTTTCCCTGAATCTAAGAACCCAAGTATTTTTTTAACACTTAGTCACTCCTAGCTTTTACAAACAAATGTTTGATTGAAAACAAGTATTCTTAACACCTAAAGAGTGAATATACAATTAAAAACATATACAAACTACTTTGCTTTGCAAAGAATAACAACAATGTAGAATTGTAGTGTTTATAGCAGAGTTTCACTTTCTCAATAATTCTTGTGCTCTTGTCTTTTTACTTTTCGTGTTTTTTTTTTCGTCAGTCACTTCACTGCGGGAGATATCCTTTTATAGACTTTAGTGAAGTATATGTTTTGGGATCTGGGTCGTTATCTTGAAAGGACCATTGTCTCACATAGAGGAATTGGTCGACGTGTCAAGCTCTAAATGACGAGGATTTTATCGAAGTACAAACAGCACCATGTGCTTTTTGACCTTTGTGAAAGCGACGTTCTGGGGGATATTCCACAAAGGTCTTCTAGTCTCTTCTATGATGTCTTTTTCTTGAATTCAAATATTAGCTATTCAGACATAATAGAGACAAAATGGAGTTTAAATAAAACAGTACATGTGCACTTCCTATTTTCGTGATGCTTAGTCCTTGAGATTGGACGCACGAATTTACCTTATGATAGTGTGTTATACTATTATACACAAGAGTGGACGTTCACTGAATATAGCATGTTGGATGCTAGGTTAAAATAACACATACTCTCTATAGCTGTAGATGATATTCCTTTAACATAATAATCTTGTCCACTTGTCAAAAACTCATTAGAATATCAATAATTTATACTTATGATATACATCAAAATCTAATGTGGATGAGACGCATTGTAACGATTCGCCTCGTCGCTACGGCATCACTAACTCTAATCCTGTGAATTTCAAATTTTAATGAAAACTCTATTAATTTGATTATGAAAATAGTAGTAAGTTTTTCGCAATAATACAATCATCATACACATGATACAATTATAATAATTGAATATATATGTATACATATACTAAATCAGTACTCATCATTCACATGTTTAGAACTTAATTTAGTTTTACATATATTTACAACTCGAAATATACATGTAACAAAAAGAATTAAGGGACTAACTATGAAAGAGTTGATTAACAAAACACAACTCTTTTCAAAAAGAATTCCAACATCATCATGCCTGCTTGGCTATTCCAACAAAAAGAAGATTTCTCTCCAAGGTCACCTACTGCTGTTCATCTGCTCACACTAACGAATGTTCGTGATCGTCACAGGTACCAACACACGGTACAACAAATGCAAGGGTGAGTTTATTATATAAACCAACAAGCATCAGATAACAACAATTGGAAAGGAAACTACATTAATAACCAAATTCATTACCAAAAATCCATCAGTCCTATACACACTCGACAAACCAATCATCCAAATCATTTCACAACTCAAACAAGATGCTCAAAATGATGCATGCACCTGACTCCTATCTCATAATGCAATGTGGTACCATCTTCATGGAAATAGCCTCTTTAGGAAAATGATGGAGTAGTTCGTCGAGGTCACCCTGTCGTGCACTGTCGCTCCCTCCATGGTGATCAGTTCTGAGTCTCAAGGGAGTTCCAAACAGAGTGATTGCCCCCTAGTACCCCCAGTACTTATTGCTACCATTCTATTTCCATCCATGCAATCATAAAGTATGACACATGGGCAGCATCAATGCATAACCTGCCTAGGAATAAATCCTTCCCCACAAAAGGATAACTAGTCATACACCCCCATGTACATACACGACACCCCAATGTGGGCTCATCGATGCACTAACCGTGGTTAGGAACAAATCCTTCCCCGCAAGGATAACCAACCGGTCACTGCACCCCATGTGTACATACACAACATATAACCATGGGCACCATCAATGCTTGACCTGGCTAGAACAAATCCTTCCCCGCAAGGATAACCAGTCATACACCCCCATGGGTATCCATGTATATCCACATCACACAATAACATTGTTCACATCAACGTTATCTCTCATCAATGTCATTATCAACATCAACATTACATCATCTTAATATCATCATCATATATATATCAATATTGTAACACCCCGTAGGCCTCCGGAGTATTATCATACACAATATCAAAAACGCGCTATCAGCGTTAAATAAAAGCGAAGCGGAAGCGTAAGAATCGATTTTCTTGATTACATTATGCATGGAATTTAAAACCACATCATACAGTATCACATCAACAAGCCCCTGCTGATCCAATATAACTGAAACACGACATTATAGGCAGATATACAGAAACCACAAGGATAGTCAGGAGGAAACATCACCAATTACATAAACAACACAGTTCTGTATATATATATGCAACTTAGAACAAAGCCACACATGTGGTCATACAACATAATATGTACAACACCATGGGTGTACATACACACCCTTTCCCTACATAGGGATACAAGACAGAACACAAAACTCTTCTGATCATCTATCTGCAGCCTTCCTCCATGTCAGCCACTCTACTAGGGCCTCCTGGCCCGTGACTGCTCCTCTCCTCTAGAAGAAGCACCTGAAAACCACAACCCCAACCGGGGTGAGATAAACATCTCAATAAACTCAGGGTTCTGGGAGATCCTCCCTTACCCTGGTTCACCTCCAAGTATACACATATACAAAACTATAAACAAAGCCTAGGACATTATCCTGGCTCTCAGAACCCAACTACCGAGTAGCATCAACCAAGTGTCATCACTGGACACTATCAATCTCAGAGGTGCAACACCTCACACTGGCTCTCGCAGCCGTCTCACAATCAACTCACAGAGGTACCAACCTAGTGTCATCTACTGGATACTTTCACTCCAGAGAGGCATTGCCTCATAACACAATAATACATTGCCTGAGGCAATTACTTAGGACTTCACATACTCAGATATGACTCATCTAAGAGGCTCTAGGCTCTCATCCCCTCGGGATGCCCTCTCTTAGAGATACAACATATATGTATACAGTCTGGCCTGGAATGAACATCCATACAGGCAATCATTCCCAGGACTTCCAAGTCACATGCCTGAGAGAGATCATCCACACAAGGAGCAGTCATCCCTCAGGACTTCTAATCCAACGCCTGAGAGAGATCATCCACACAGGGAGCACTCATCCCTCAAGACTTCCAAGCACAGTCTGAAGAAGATCATCCACACAGAGAGCTCTCAATCCCTCAGACTATCAATCCACTACCTGAGAGAGATCATCCACACAGGGAGCACTCAATCCTTCAGGACTTCATGGCCCCTCCCAAGGAAGATCATCCACACCGGGAGCACTCATTCCCAAGGAGTCCATAAAACCATTTCTACTGGCCAGAGAATTCTCGTGCAATCACATTGCACATCATTATACAACATAACACTATCACAGTGTCTAATTAGCATCAATTGCTATCATGCCCTCATGGCATTTTCCTCAATATCTCATCTAATCCGATACTATCATAGTATTATCTTAGCCCCAAATCACAGACCATCACCATGGTCTTTGTCTCATACTTTAGGCATAGAACACTATCACAGTGTTCATCATCAAAAGGCCCAAAGCCATCCATACTTGTACCAACAGGTGTATTATCACCCTTACACTCTCTCAGTGTCTATCCTGGGGTTCTTTCTCATACATAGACACATTAACACCCTTCCGGTGTTTAGCTAATCATAATCACCATAGGCCACATTGGCCTTGAACATGCAACATATATACGTATATGTACATCCATGGCATAATTAATACACCATCACCCACTTGGGTGGCAAACAAGCGTAAGGGAACAAATCTCAGAACGATGAGCTTACCTGACAAACCGTGCCTGCAGCTCCAACCTTGATCAATGGTCTGCGTCCTTGACAAACACAATGTTAGCCCTATCAAGGCATACAAGCACGTATCACAGACCATTCAAACACATAACAAACATAAGCTCATCTGACTTAAAGTTCATCAGGCTCATCTACCACAAGCCTTTCCATGGACCCTTCGAGGTCTATTTCAGATCAACCATGGCCTCAGAGTCATTCAGACTCAGTCCAAGTCACTCACAATGAGCTCAAAGCTCTCACACCCTAACTACTCAGGGATTTCCATAGGGTTTGGACGGTTAAACCCCCAAGACACCGTCACCAAGGCATCTCAGACACCTCAAGCCCATCAACAAGGCTCTTGCATGTATCAATATCACGTGACTCAGTCCAAGTCACACATGCACCACCTAGAGCCAAAACCAACATTCACCAAATCACAACAGAAAGCTAATCCTTCCTCCTTTCATCATTCTAAACACATCTCTCAACAGGACCCAGAGCTAATTCTAGCTCTATCACAAGTGGGTCACTATTCATCCAAACCCCCAAATCACAAATCAATTGGAGAAACTCGAGTTTCTTACCTCAAAACAGAAGAGGAAGGCCTCTGGGCTGCTCTCCTTAGCCCTGGTGCAGCTGAAACACCGTTGTTCCTTGCCCAAACTCGAGCTCTACCCCCTCCTCTGAGAAAGAGGCTTATCTAGGATTTCAAGGACAAAGGAGGAAGGATTTTAGCTAAAACTTGGTTTCTAGGAGGTTAGAGGTGTTTAGAAAGTGTTTAGGGCTAAGAAACGGGGTCATGGAAGCTTGGGAAGGTCCAACAATGGAGGTTGAGGCGCTGGGGAAGAAGAAGAGAAGATTTCTCTTTTGAAAACGCGACCCCCTTTAAAATACCGGGTCCGTTCGAGGTCTGGCGCGATCCGTGGCAGATCCCGCGCTACCCGCACCAACTGCACCGCCATTGTGATGCCATCCGCGCAGTACCCACGATACCAGCGCCATCTTACCGAACCTGTGGCGCCATCTGCGCCACAACTCAACCCAGTTGGCGCTCCCAGCGTCAACTCTGGCGCCCTTGGCGTCAGATTACAGAGAGTCTGGCGCTGACCGCGCCAATCCTGCCGCTGGTCGCGCCACACCTCAGGAAAGGTTTCACTCTTCAGGCCTTCTGGCGCTATCCGCGCGAAACTCCGCGCCAAAACCTTGGGCATTACACTCACCCCTCATTTTTAGGAATTTTGTCCGCAAA
>PYAF01001686.1:15546-38421 GCA_007407185.1 Glycine tomentella | reverse complement strand
AACCTAATAATCCTAAATGTATGAATGATGCATGTTATGCAATATTGGATTATCAGATCATACATTTTCTTTTACATGATCAATTTGAAATTTTCAACTTCAAGCTTCCTTGGTTCTTCCTTCCTTTGCATGTTGAAAGCACAAAACTCTTTACTTTGATCTTCAATGATTCTTCAAACAGCTCCCCCTCAAATCAACACGTAGGACTTGTTAGATTCTCTCTAATCTGATCGATGTCAGGCTTTGTCACATGTGACTAATCCGTCATATTCAACTCAACTGGGACACAGGTCAACACTCATGTAGTCCCGATGTCTGGGAGGCAACCTCCCTACACCTAAAGCCCATCCTGCACCTGTGACCGGAAACAGCCTCAAACACACCTGATCACCCTCATCAACTGTAAGGGTTCTGTGTCTAGGACCACACATATCCTTCCTATCGACTCAGAGCTCCTAAAACATATCTTTGATCCTCCAGATCTGCTCATGAGTCTACTGAACCATCTCAGGTTCAAAGAGCTGTCTCTTTTCCTCTTACATCTGCCCAATCAACCGGAGTCCTGCACCGTCGGCCACACACAAGGCCTAAAAAGGTGCCATGTCACACTTAACATGTAATCCATGACTATCAGGAAACTTCATCATAGGCAGGCATCTAACCCAGCTAGCACCCTGCTCCAAGGTACACCCACTCACAACACATCCTCCAGGATCTGGATGGCTCGCTCCATCTAATTATCATTCCGAGGATGGTAGGCTGCACTAAGCCTCAGCTGGTTTCAAACCTTCCAAAAAGCACCTCACTCTTAGAGGTAACTTCGGATCACTGTCACTAACCATGTGACATGCCAGACATTAGCCATATCTACAGCTATGTCTCTCCTCATCCCTGGCCACCAGAAATCCTCTCAAGATACTGACACATCACCGTGGCCCTTGGATGACTATTAACCAATTCTTATAAACCTCAACAAGGACGGTGTCCACCAGCTCTCTCTTAGGCACCATAACAGGGCTTAGCTCATCATAAGCCATGTGCCTTCTAAGAGACATCCTGTCGGTTCACATATAGCCTTTACAGCCTCATACTGTGGGTGGGCTTCTCAGATTCTCCGAATTTGATCATCATCACACTTGGTCCTCTAAACTAGAGACCAGATGATCCTTTGTCATCGACAGGCACACATCTTTGAGCTGCTCACTCAACCCACGATCAGAGATTGTCATCACGCATGGAACACTCCCATGCTATCATGCTCAAGATCTCATCACATATCCAAGCCTCTGCTAGAACGCAGCTCAAGCATACTGGCCACCCGGCCTGACCTCCCGGCCCTCATAACATCATGAGCAAGTCATCTTGCTCCAAACATGGCGGAGCTACCTTAACGCCTGGCGGATATCATCAATGCCTATCTCAGCAAACATGGCGGAGCTACCTCAACCATGAGCCAACCATACTAGGAGGAAACCCATCTCCTAGGGAGGTCCATATCTACCGTCTCACAACACATCGCTTCCTCGAAGCGTGGTACTCTCCATAACACAAAATGGAGACACTAACACACACACATACACACACACACATATATATATATAAATCAAGGGTATAATCATACCTTGCCTCTGGTCAGAAACTCTGACAGCTTCTCTGGTACCTCTGGAGACTATCTCTGCCTCGTTGTCCATCTGAGGACACTCTTTCGCATAGTGGCCCTGCTCGCCACATCTATAACATATTCGTTGACCCGTAGGGCATACTCCCCAGTGATACTTCCCACAAGCATCACACTTGTGAGGTGTACCTGGCCTCTGCATAAGTCCTCTCTGACCGGGCCCTTTCTGGCGTCTCTGAGCTGAAAACGAAACTCCCAGCTCTTTGCCTTTGCCCTTCACAACTGGGTCAGAAACTCTGGGTCTATCCACCATCTGCCCTACCGAGTAAGTAGGCTGCTTACCTCGGGGTCTTATGAGCACAGTCTCAACTTGGCGACACTGTCTCACCAAGCTATCCATATCTCGAGATCCACTACCAGCAACCAACACCTCTATATCCTCTCTAAGTCCCCTCTGGAACTTAGCAGCTAGGACATCATCATCAGGCATGGATCTCCTGAAATGAGCATATTTGGCCAACTCATTAAATCTGGCCAAATACTCATCTACCGTCATGTCCCCTTGGACGAGACTATCAAACTCCGCTTGTTTCTGCTCTCTGGCATCCCTGGAAAAATACTTATCCAGGAAACAGGCCTCAAACATCTGCCAAGTGAGAACCTCTTCCCGGCCTCTCAGCAACTCTGTTGTGGTTGTCCACCACTCATGGGCATCGCCCTGCAGCATGTAGGTCGCATACAGCAACATCTGGTGATCTAGACATTCATCACCATAAAGATCTTCTCCATAGCCTGCAGCCACCTAGCTGCGGCAACAGGATCATAACCACCATGGAAGGCTGGAGGGTCATGCTTACGAAAAATGATAAGCATCTTCCCTCAGGCTGCAACATCAACTCCGGTCTCAAAATGGGACATCTGGTCCCCTCTCAGGTGGCTCCCACCAACCTGATGGCGACTTCCCTCGCCTTCATACACAGGAGGTGTGGGGGATACTCTGTCACCCCTCCTTTGAACTCTCACCTCCTCTAACAACTCCTGATGAACCTTCATCAAGGCCTCATACCTATCTCCGCCAGCAGCCATTTCACGCTGCATATCCTCCTGAATCTGCCTACTTGCAACTAGCTCTTGCTACATGGCTGCCATCGCAGCCGCCACTGGATCAGACTGGGCATTGGTCGCCCTACTATTGTTTCTGGATCTCGGCATGACACTGCACATGTACACCAAACAGTGAGTTGATCAGGCCCACAAATAGTGTACCTACATGCAATGCTCATGTCAGCTCAAACAACAGTCAAAAGCAACATACAATTCCATACATAATGCTTCCATCAAGAAACCGCTTTGATACCATTAAATGTAACACCCCGTAGGCCTCCGGAGTATTATCATAAACAATATCAGAAATGCGCTATCAGCATTAAATAAAAATGGTGCGGAAGCGTAAGAATCGATTTTCTTGATTACATTATGCATGGAATTTAAAACCACATCATACAGTATCACATCAACAAGCCCCTGCTGATCCAATATAACTGAAACACGACATTATAGGCAGATATACAGAAACCACAACAAGGATAGTCAAGAGGAAACATCACCAATTACATAAACAACACAGTTCTGTATATATATACAACTCAGAACAAAGCCACACATGTGGTCATACAACATAATATGTACAACACCATGGGTGTACACACACAACCTTTCCCTACACAGGGAGTACAAGACAGAACACAAAACTCTTCTGATCATCTATCTCCAGCCTTCCTCCATGTCAGCCACTCTACTAGGGCCTCCTGCCCCGTGACTGCTCCTCTCCTCTAGAAGAAGCACCTGAAAACCACAACCCCAACCGAGGTGAGATAAACATCTCAATAAACTCAGGGTTCTGGGAGATCCTCCCTTACCCTGGTTCACCTCCAAGTATACACATATACAAAACTATAAACAAGGCTTAGGACATTATCCTGGCTCTCAGAACCCAGCTACCGAGTAGCATCAACCAAGTGTCATCACTGGACACTATCAATCTCAGAGGTGCAACACCTCACACTGGCTCTCGCAGCCGTCTCACAATCAACTCACAGAGGTACCAACCTAGTGTCATCTACTGGATACTTTCATTCCAGAGAGGCATCGCCTCATAACATAATAATACATTGCCTGAGGCAACTACTCAAGACTTCACATACTCAGATATGACTCATCTAAGAGGCTCTAGGCTCTCATCCCCTCAGGATGCCCTCTCTTAGAGATACAACATATCTATATACAGTCTGGCCTGGAATAAACATCCATACAGGGCAATCATTCCCAGGACTTCCAAGTCACATGCCTGAGAGAGATCATCCACACAGGGAGCACTCATTCCTCAGGACTTCTAATCCAACGCCTGAGAGAGATCATCCACACAGGGAGCACTCATCCCTCAGGACTTCCAAGCACAGTCTGAAGAAGATCATCCACACAGGGAGCTCTCAATCCCTCAGACTATCAGTCCACTACCTGAGAGAGATCATCCACACAGGGAGCACTGAATCCCTCAGGATTCTCAATCACTACCTGAGAGAGATCATCCACACAGGGAGCACTCAATCCTTCAGGACTTCATGGCCCCTCCCAAGGAAGATCATCCATACCGAGAGCACTCATTAACAGGGAGTCCATAAAACCATTTCTACTGGCCAGAGAATTCTCGTGCAATCACATTGTACATCATTATACAGCATAACACTATCACAGTGTCTAATTAGCATCAATTGCTATCATGCCCTCATGGCATTTTCCTCAATATCTCATCTAATCCGATACTATCATAGTATTATCTTAGCCCCAAATCACAGACCATCACCATGGTCTTTGTCTCATACTTTAGGCATAGAACACTATCACAGTGTTCATCATCAAAAGGCCCAACCAAAGCCATCCATACTTGTACCAACAGGTGTATCATCACCCTCACACTCTCTCAGTGTCTATCCTAGGGTTCTTTCTCATACATAGACACCTTAACACCCTTCCGGTGTTTAGCTAATCATAATCACCATAGGCCACATTGGCCTTGAACATGCAACATATATACATATATGTACATCCATGGCATAATTAATACACCATCACCCACTTGGGTGGCAAACAAGCGTAAGGGAACAAATCTCAGAACGATGAGCTTACCTGACAAACCGTGCCTGCAGCTCCAACCTTGATCAATGGTCTGCGTCCTTGACAAACACAGTGTTAGCCCTATCAAGGCATACAAGCACGTATCACAGACCATTCAAACACATAACAAACATAAGCTCATCTGACTTAAAGTTCATCAGGCTCATCTACCACAAGCCTTTCCATGGACCCTTCGAGGTCTATTTCAGATCAACCATGGCCTCAGAGTCATTCAGACTCAGTACAAGTCACTCACAATGAGCTCAAAGCTCTCACACCCTAACTACTTAGGGATTTCCATAAGGTTTGGACGGTTAAACCCCCAAGACACCGTCACCAAGGCATCTCAGACACCTCAAGCCCATCAACAAGGCTCTTGCATGTATCAATATCACGTGACTCAGTCCAAGTCACACATGCACCACCTAGAGCCAAAACCAACATTCACCAAATCACAACTGAAAGCTAATCCTTCCTCCTCTCATCATTCTAAACACATCTCTTAACAGGACCCAGAGCTAATTCTAGCTCTATCACAAGTGGGTCACTATTCATCCAAACACCCAAATCACAAATCAATCGGAGAAACTCGAGTTTCTTACCTCAAAACAGAAGAGGAAGGCCTCTGGACTGCTCTCCCTAGCCCTGGTGCAGCTGAAACACCGTTATTCCTTGCCCAAACTCGAGCTCTACCCCCTCCTCTGAGAAAGAGGCTTCTCTGGGATTTCAAGGACAAAGGAGGAAGGATTCTAGCTAAAACTTGGTTTCTAGGAGGTTAGAGGTGTTTAGAAAGTGTTTAGGGCTAAGAAACGGGGTCATGGAAGCTTGGGAAGGTCCAACAATGGAGGTTGAGGCGCTGGGAAGAAGAAGAGAAGATTTCTCTTCTGAAAATGCGACCCCCTTTAAAATACTAGGTCTGTTCGAGGTCTGGCGTGATCCGCGCCAGATCCCGCGCTACCCGCGCCAACTGCACCACCATTATGACGCCATCCGCGCGGCACCCACGATACCAGCGCCATCTTGCCGAACCTGTGGCGCCATCCGCACCACACCCCGCGCCAACCGCGCCACAACTCAACCCAGTTGGCGCTCCCAGCGTCAACTCTGGTGCCCTTGGCGTCAGATTACAGAGAGTCTGGCGCTGGTCGCGCCACACCTCAGGAAAGGTTTCCTCTTCAGGCCTTCAAGCACTATCCGCACGAAATTCCGCCCCATCCGCGCCAGAACCTTGGGCATTACAAATATCATCTCATTTTCAATATCATTAACTATATCAATACTATCACATTTGTACATCATCAACCACATCATCATTATCTCTTTCAAACATGACTAACACATCAATAACATCTCAATTTGAATATCATCAACAACATCAATAATAGATACACCGCATCCCATTAGTTAAAAACATCATTTATCTTGAAAATGGTGCTCACAAGAACAAACACACATCAATAATAAATTCATTTCATCCCATTAGTTAAAAACTTAATTTTTCTTGAAAACCAGCAGAGACAGTCAGATAACTTCATAGTTGCGTTGGATATAGGGGGAGCTGGAAGAGGATCAAGTCAAAGATGAAGCTTGTGCCTTAGAAGAAATATTTTAGCTTTTCGCATGCCAAGGCATTTGTAATTTGTTAAGTGTTTAAGAGGCTTATCTTATGATGCTTGCATTGCATGAACATAATCATTAACATGCATACATGTTTTTACTAAAGCATTAAAGTTGTTCATGTTTTCAAAAGAAATTAATTTCTCATGGTTATGTTTTTGGAAAAATCATTTTACAATTCTTTAATCGATTACACATAGATATAATCGATTACCAGCTTTTGTTTTATTCTAGAAAAGCCATGAAGAATACTTTGATCGATTACTAGCTAATCATAATCGATTACATAGCACAAAATGAAAATCATAGTTGTCTGTTTTAATCGATTACCATTCTACTCTAATCGATTACATAAGTTCATTTCTAAATATGCATGACTGCCTTAATCGATTACCACTCAATCATAATCGATTACATAGGCTTATTTCAAAACTGAACCTAACTATTTTAATCGATTAAAACTTGTATTATTCAATTACTTTGTTCGTTGAACTTTTCCAGACTGAGTGAAGAACAATTTTGTTGATTACTTGTAATATTAATCGATCAAATGATAATTTAATCGATTACTTGGCTGATTTAATCGATTACATAAGTTTGTTATAATCAGTTGTTGGGTCTTTTGTTTCAAAAAAAACTTGATTTTGTGAAATACCCATTACTTACAAAAGCTCTCACAGTCTAAGAAAAGATATTCTGAGTTATATTGATCTTGTTTCAAAACCCAGAACTCGTGCATCACTGATCATGTTGGTTTGAACAAGATTTGTCAAGAGTTTTTCAAAGAGAGCTGATTCCAAGAATTGCTTACATTCAACCTGAGTTTGTTTGGTAAAATTCATTCATTCATTCATTCAATATAGTTTGAAAGCATTCAAACATAATTTGTATATCTTCCCTTTCTTCCATAGTGAAGAGTTCATACTTAGGTGTTAATAAGCTTAGCTTGTTACATTTTACGTGTGACAAGCCTTCATATGTCAAGGCTAGTGTGTCCCACATATGCTTCACACTTCTGTAACTGTGCTTTTGTATATTGTTCCTCTGATAGAGCACATAGTAGAGCATGTCAAGCTTTAGAGTTCAGCAAGAACCTTTATTTTTTAGCGTTTCTCCATGAGGTTCTGGGAACTTCATTTAGTTGCTCGTCAAGTATAATATAGTTGCGCTTCTCGATGACATCTTAGATGATGTATGTCTAACCTCATTGTTCATTGATTTCCCCAATCTACCTTGCAATGAAATTCAATCTTCAAGAACTCAAACTCTTACTCGAAAATTGGAGTAAGAAGTGGCGTGAATGAATCCAAAGAATCAAGAAATGGAGGATGGAATTAGACAGGGAACGAAGATGGATGACGCCATGGAGAAGCTCTCCAATGAGTCTAGGAAGAATCGCCACAATAGCCTTGAGAAGCCATTGATAAGATCCAAAAAGTTCTTGCACAAGAACAAGAGATAAACTCTCACAAGAAATTTCAGATTTCTATTAATTTTCCAAAACGTTTTACAAATCTATTTGAGCTGGCCTTATATAGCCACATCTAAAACTTGTGCTGCAAGCTACCTAAAAATTGTAAGCTAAATGCAAGTGGAATGTGCAAATGAAATGAAGCTTGAGGTGCAAGCTAATAAAGCTTGTGGTACAAGCTATTCATGTGATGATTCATGGCTGAGTCAGCCACAGGCACACTACAGCTTTACAAGTTTACATAGGTACTAAAAATTACATACAACTGCACCTACACTTATTAGACAATTGCCCCTATAGGTCTATTAATTGCCACTAAAGGCCTATTTATTGCCACTACAATTGCCACTACAATTGTCACTATAAGTGCTAGAATTAAATTCAACTTGAGAGTACAAAATCCAGCCTTTGTTCTTTTTGAGTTGGTGTGCTTCTTCATGCTTGTCTATTCAAATTAACTTTGATCACTATTGGCACAACCCTTAGACTCCCCCTAAATCTAAGAACACCCAAGTATTATTTTATCACTAAGTTACTCCTGCTTTCTCAAACAACCATTTTACAACTCAAACAATCATACTCAAAATGATGCATAACCTGATTCCACTCCAACCATGCAATGTGGTACCATATCCAGGGAAAATAGCCTCTCATAGGAAAATGATTCATTGCCTATCAGGGTTGCCCTATCATGCACAGGCCATTCTCCCCATGGTTATCAACCAGTGGCGCATGGGAATTCCTAACCAGATGGCCCCTTAGTACCTGGGTTTTCAGCCCATAGAAACCCACAAGTACGCGCATGTCTTCATTCTATTTCCACCAATGCAATATGACGTATGAAACATGGGCACCATCAATGCATGACCATGGCCAGGAACATTTCCCGCAAGGATGATCGGTCATGCACCCCCATGTACATACATAGCACACTAATGTAGGCTCACCGATGCACTGACTGTGACTAGGAACAAATCCTTCCTCGCAAGGATAACCAACTGTTCACTGCACCCCACGTGTACATACACAACATACAACCATGGGCACCATCAATGCATGACCTGGCTAGAAACAAATTCTTTCTCGCAAGGATAACCATTCATGTACCCCCCATGGGTATCCATGTATATCCACATCATACAATGACAACCATGGACACCATCAATGCATGACCTGCCCGCAAGGATAACCAGTCGTGCACCCCCCATGGGTGTCTGATAAGTGCCAAATCTTAGTGAAATTAGGGTTATATTGAAGACACTTATCTTTCATTTTTACTAAAGAATATCTATAAAAACTTGCCCTAATCTAGTAGTTTGTATTTAGTGCTTAGGATAAATGTCGTGTTCATATTCTTGAAGATTTATCTAATCCTTGCTTTCTTTTTGATAGGTCAAAGGATTTTTGAAACTTCTGAAAACATAAAGCAAGCAAAAATGGATTAGAAAGTAAACATGGGAGGTACGACAAGCAAAACAGGCCTAAAATCCATCAAGGCCCAAAAGATTCTTCTGGAAGGTACATTTAACTTGCCCAAGCGAGTTAAACATGCACAAAATACTCGCTTGGGCGTGTAGCTTCAGACAAGTGGGCCTTCAGATCAAGTGGATTCAGCAAGTGGGCTTCCAAGTTGGTTTAAGCTCGCCCAAGTGAGCAAACAAAGCCAAAAACACTCGCTTGGGCGAGTGAACTCGAGAAGCCAGCCCCTATAAATAGCCATGCACCCCCTTATGGAAAGACACTTCTTGCAACCTCCATTTCTTCATTCTCCTTGCTCCCAAGCTTGTGCTTAGCTTCTTTCTCTTTAAATCTTGTTAGTAGATAGCTTAGGATAGTGAGAGAGGTGAGGGTTAGTGTGGAAACTCTGCCGAAACAAAAGCGGTGATGAGTCCTTTCATCTATTCTTCTAAGGAGGTTCTCTCCATGCTCAGCTAGCTTCTCTCAAAGGATTGGTTGTAATCTTCTTACCCTTAAAGTATCTCTTTTAATATTTATTTATGCATAAGTCTTGTCTATTTATTATTGGTAAATTTATTCCGTACTTAATGCTTGATTCTACTTGATCAATTGTTTCATGGAATAAGGTTCTAAGTTTAACTGGGAAGTACTCTTAAAACTCGAACTGCATAATTTACTCTTCACGTTACGTTGCTATGAATATAGCATAACGTTTAGATTGTAAATAACACGCGAATATGATCGTAATGCTGGGGTATTTATTTCATATGCGAGGGATCGATTTAGGGTGATTTTATGTGTTCATCAATAATAAAAGAAAAATAACTTATGCATGGTAATATTAATTGAATACTAAGGGTATGAATGATGAAATCCAATCCTACGTTCTTGAATTAATTAAACTTGTTTTATTAGTCTCCGTAATCATTCATAATCTTTCGCACTAAATTTGTTATTTCTGTTTCTTCTAAATTTTCATAATTTCTGTTAATCCACAACTACATGAAACTCCGTTCACACTCATTGTACATAACTATTAAATTGTTAAGCTTAATTTGAATTAACTGAGTAAATCAAGTCCCTGTGGATACGAACTTTTATAAATTTTGTAACTTACAATGATATCTCATTTGAACATTGTCAACCACATCATGATTATCTCATTTAAACATCACCAACCACATCAAAAATAACATCTCAATTTCAATATCATCAACAACATCAACATCATTTTATTTCAATATCATCATCATAAACATAAATATTCAACATTATCAACTATATCAACATTATCTCATTACATCATCATCAACCCAATCACATTATCCCATTTCAACATCATCTCATTCATTCACAATACATATTACCATGAGACTGGTATTTTAGGAAAATTCTAAATTAAAGAGGAGGACTACAATATAGAAAACACACTCTTATGTGAAAATACAATGAACACTTATACAAATAAACCAAGAGGGGGGTGAATTGGTTTTACCTCAGAGTTTTAAAATTTCCTTTCAAAATTTATAACAGCTGAAGACTTCAAAAGGATCGTATCAATTTAAAACCAATTAGAAATCAATTTACTTTATCAATCAAATTACTCTTGTGCAGTAACCAAGTTTATGTGATTAACAAATTCTATACTTCAAGAATTTAATGAAATATAAACTGAAATCTAATACACACAAGATTTATATTGGTTCACCTCTCAACCCCAGAGGCTACATCCAGTTTTCTTCCAACCAAATCTTGGTTAGAGTTCCACTATAACAAATATTTGTTCTTTACAAGCTTACAAAGTGATCTCTCTTACCCTCCCTAGGTAAAATTCAAAATCTACTCCCTATAGACTTTTCAAAAGATCAAGAACCAGAGATCCCCTCTCTATTTTTCCCTCTTGAAACCCTTTCTAGAAAAAGCTTTAAAGAATCCAAATGTTATATGGAAATACAACATATAATCCTCAGCAATTATTTTGATATGAATGATTCAATCAACCTGAGATTATATGCAAAAGATGACTACCACTCTTTCTTGATTACTTTCTTTAAGCACTAGCTTGAATAAGTCTTCAATCCTAGAGTATCAAGACTAAAAACTCAAGTAAATCTCAATGACACTCAACATATTTGACTATCTCACTAATTTCAGCCTTGGGTACACTTGAGAACTTTAGAATATCTTTATCACAAAGTTTGCACGAGTATCTATTTCTTTCTTACTTAGTCTCACTCAGACTCAGCTTTTCTATTTATAAAAAAACTGTTTTAACTAACTATAATCGATTAATTTGTCAATATAATCGATTATTTTAACTATTGTAATTGATTATTTTATCCATATAATCGATTAAATTGTTCATTAGAAATCTGGAAATCTGTTACGAACAGAATAATGGATTAAATCACCTTGTAATTGATTAAGCCAAACAAACTAAGTTTTACAATGCACACATGTAATCGATTAAGTACCCATTTAATCGATTAACACAGACCATGCTTAAAACTTAACAATGCATATTTAATCGATTACTAACATCTGGTAATCGATTAAACCAGATGAACATGTTGTGTAAAATTATGCAGAAACTTATGTAATCGATTATATCCCAAGATAATCGATTATCACAGGAAGTTCCCAATTCTGTGTAAAGCTAATTTAATCTATTAGAGCCAGTGGTAATCAATTAAAATGTTCATAAGGCATTTTCCAGAAAACATACACACGCTTGTAATCGATTATTTTACCTAAGTAATCGATTAAAGCAGTGAAGAAATGTTTTATACGATTCATACTTGCCTTTATGAAATTTTATAAGTTTTCTTATTACCACATGATTAATTCCTATCAAATGAATGTATAAATGCATGAATTATCAATAGCTAATGAGGATTATAAAGCTTTATCTAATGAACCAAGCTTAAACACAATTACATATGCCATCAAATTGATTGGGCATGTAAAATATCAAAACTCATTTACTTCAATCATCTTTGAATCCTTTGCTTCAGCTTCTTTGATTCTAACATTATGCCTATTTAAAAATTTAATACATAATTAAATAGGAGGACACATTATAAAATTTTGGATAGAGTCTCCTCTGTAATAAATACTTTTTCCAAAAATCCAATTACAACAACAACATCATTCACAGTTTTAAACATAGTCAAAAACAAATCAATCATAAATACATCACATCCTATTAGTTAAAAACACAGTTTTTCTTAAAAACGAGCACACACAGGAACAAACACACATCCATCATAAATACATCACATCCAATTAGTTAAAAACGTAGTTTTTCTTGAAAACCAGCACACAGCAAGGACAGACAATTATCTTCATAGTTGGACTCCCTGGCCCCCAACTATGGTACCAAAAATATAACCAAATAATAAACTCCTCTTACCTATCTATCTCCCTCTGAAAGCTCCTAATAGCGTCATTTTGGGATCTCTTACGTGCTTTGCCCCAAAGGCAAAGCTCTATATACCAAATTGGAGATAATTTAGTATAGATTTCAAAGACAAGGTCAATGTTAACAATTGGGGTCAAATACCCACTCAAATCAAAAAGGGGCTAAACGGTGTTTTGGGAGTTCACATCAAAAGACATCATTTTGAAATTTCAATCACACCAATGTGACTGGGGTTCATCTAGGATCACAGAAATGACATCAATTTCATAAAAATGAGACTTTTATAAAATCTCATTTTCAAAGGATTTTTCAAAGGAAGTGTAAAACTCCCAACAACGATATCCAAAACACAAAAGAAGCTTAAACTAGCTAGGAGAAGACAAAGAAAACCAAGATTACCTCGAATCTCGAGTTGAGTTTTGAAGGTTCCACTTCAATTTAAGTGTTCCTCTCTATGTGGTGGTCCAACGGCAAGAAACAACAGCTCGTGGCGGTCACCAGTGATCGTGGCTGGTGGAGGAGGTATGGGGAAGAAGAAAGCCTCCATTTTCATGATTTTCGTTGCTGGTTCGTACTTATAACCAGCTTGACTCGCCCAAGTGAGCTAAAATGTCTGCCAAAATTCACCTGGGCGAGCTAACCCAATTTTAATATTTATGCTTCTATTAAAAATTAATATATCGCGCTTCAGATGTTATTTGGACAATCCCAACGGTCAAACTTTGTATATTTAGGTTAGTAACCTACCTTTAATATGTGAGGGGGATCCAACGATTAACCAATTCAGAATTGAGATTTTATCAAAATAGGTTTTCGGTCAAACTCGGAATCACTCTTTTTCAACGCAGCTCAAACAAAATCTACATAACTTAGCGTCCACACCAAACAATTGCACAAGGATAATTTACACAATAATTCAACTAATCTAAACTAATCAAATAATCAAACAATCATAAAAAAATACATCAAAAACATCTATTTTCAGTTACCGAAATTTCAAGGTGTTACAGAAGCGAAGCCTCTATCGTTGAGCCAACCATTCCAAAGATCGACATAACCATTGTGTATATGGATAATGAGCCTACCATTTATATCGAGCACTTTGACATTCATGTTTTGGAGAGCATTGGTCTGAATATGCATGAAACCTTACTAAGTTGTGTCATAACAAATTATTTCAATAAACCTCAAACCATTCATCCAAAACTCATTAGTATTGTTTGGCACAATTCTTAATTTCTAAATCCACAAAAAGCATCATTTCCAAAGTTCTTTGAAGAAAGGTCACTTTATCTATGGCAATCATTGCTCAAGTTATTGGATGCTTGAGGAAAGGTAACAGATACCACAATAACTAGGAGAAAGCATATGTTGAACATGTTCCAAGGGAGCTATACAAAGATAACCTCCTTAAAGTGAAAGACAAAAAAAAAAGTGGTATGCAGTTTGATGTGTGATTGATAACCCGATGTCGTATCGCTTCAAAACAATTAAACTACGCTAATTCTGTAGCACAGGATTGACCTAGGTCGACTCAGAGACACAATCAATATGGTTCCAAGTTCAATTCACAAATAAACAGTTGGGGTTTTTGTCAAACAGTTTGCATGGGATAAGTAACAATTGCAAAAAAACGTATAAACTAATGTGAATTGATAAGAGGTAATGTAAAACAAAATAAAAGAGCATCAATCCAATTCACCAAACCAAGCAATGGTAATCATCATAGTTCTCAGATAATGATTCTATAATGAAAATTCATTCAATTTCATTAGAAGCAGTTTAATCGAAGTAACTCCTAAATTAATTGAAATCACAACCTAATTGAAATATCATTCAACTAATCTGTGATTAAAATTCAAAATTAGGAAATGAATCCATAACCTAATTCGTTTTCATTCCTAAACACATTCATAATCATGAAAACTGAATAGATGATTGAAGAAGAAAGTGAACATTCACATAGAATTTGAAATACTAAACTAGAACTCAAATTCCCTTTTGCTTGGACTTGATCCTTGGATTGATTGGTTGTTTAGCCTTTCATGATCATCATCAATGGAAGACCCACAAAATAAGTGCAAGAGAAATGAAGAACAATAACGAAAATGAAGAACAGTCAAGAACAATGAAGAACAATGAAAAACAATTGTGAGAAAAGGTTTTAATTCTGGAAATTTCTAAAGTGTAATGTAAAATCTGTGTTTTGCTAAAATGTAATGTATTTTTCATTAACTAATTGCACTAGCATATAGTGACTAAGTCAGAAGGAAAGATTGGACCATAAGCAGGCCCATCTAAACTTATTAATTATGCTAACTACACCATTAAAAATCCAACTCACAGCCCAAAATTCAAGTGCAATGGTTCTGACTTCCAAGCATAACATGACCCTCCAAATGACAGAATTAGCCTTGGCTTATCTATAACAAATTTGTAGATCTTTTCCTTATCTTTCAAGGACTACTCATATTCTCTATTCGGAGTTCTGTAGAGCACTGTAGGTCCTGCACAAGGAAGATAGGTCAAGTGAGCATAAAATCCAAAAATAAGCAACAAATAGCAATTAAGCCCACTTGCTTGCCTAAGACAAAAATTGAATTAGAATGAGAAAATAAAATTCCAAGAGAAGTCAAATAAGCTAATAAGAATACAAAAATATTTAACTAAAAACGTCCAATCAGTGGTCAAGCAAAGATTTGAAAAAATTGTTTATAACAATAAAAACTTGCACAAGATTGGGTCCAAGGACTCCATATCAGACTTGCATAACTTCATTCTTTTTCATCTTATGGAAAGCATACCTTTTGATCTTCCTCAAACTATCTACACCAACATTCTTCATACCACCAAGACATTGGGTGGATTTGAAGACATTTACTACACAACTTTAGTCAACAAACTTCTTCAGGAGCAAGGTGTTTATCAGGTATTAAACAATGAGTTGGACGAGGAAACAAGGAATGAGATCATGGTCAAAAAGGATTTATGATATCCTACCAACAGAACTTTGGTGTGGTAAATCTCAAGGCTTTGAAGTTGGAAATCAACTTTACTCAAAGAGAAGTACCTCAAGTGGATGAAGAAGAGATTGTTAGAAGACGACAAGAGCATATTGCAAATATCATATTCAAAGTGTTTTCTTCACTTCCTCATCACTATATCCAAATATGGTTCAAACCAAAAGATTGAGAAAGAAGGTTGAGATTGATGAACAAGATGGAGGCAAGAAAGAGATGGGTGTAATGTTGGATAAGGGGGGCTTAAAGAAGATCAAGATGATAAGGTTATTTGCCTTAGACATATTTTAACTTTTTACATTCCATTCAATTGAAGGCATATGTAATTTGTTAAGTTGTTTAAGAGCTTCATTCTATGATCCCTTGCATTGCATAAACATCATTCATTGACATGCATACATGGTTTTTATCAAGTCACATGATTTGTGAAAAAGCTTAAGGTTTTCATGTTTGAATAAGATGCCAAGTACTCATGGTTAATTTTGGAAAAACTACTTTTTACACTGACTTAATCGATTACCATAATATGGTAATTTGTTACTTAAGCCATGAAGAACTAATTAATCTATTATAAGGTAATGGTAATCGATTACACTGTACAAAACGCAGAATAATTCTTCTTAAGTTAATTGATTACCATCTAATTGTAATCGATTACATTAGCACA
This sequence comes from Glycine tomentella, assembly GCA_007407185.1. Taxonomy (NCBI): domain Eukaryota; kingdom Viridiplantae; phylum Streptophyta; class Magnoliopsida; order Fabales; family Fabaceae; genus Glycine; species Glycine tomentella. The sequence continues at coordinate 21,975 of PYAF01001686.1, read as the reverse complement.
TTTTTGAAGATAGACTGTCTGTGGTAATCGATTACAGAGCAGTTTAATCGATTACTTTACTCATGTATCTTTTTCAAAAAGAACACTTTAATCGATTAAATATAATATTAATCGATTACTTAAGTGAAAATTGTCGATTATATGGATGATTTAATCGATTATATTCAGTTAAAATAATTTTCTATAAAAAGCTGTTGGGTCTTTCGATTTGGACAGAATATCAGAATTCAAAATTTTCATTATTTTCAAAAGTCTTATGATTTTGAGAGAAGATACACTGAGTAACAAAGCTCTTGTCCCATAATTCAAGATATTCGTGTATCATTGATAGAATTCTTTTTGGACAAGATTTCATAGGAGTTTCTTGAAGATCTTGGTCTAAAACTTGCTTTCTTTCAACCTGATTCCAGATTGGTAAAAAACACATGCATTTTCATTCTTTGGATCATAAGGTTGTATCTCTCCTCTAAACTCTAGTTGTAATTCGTTTTTACATTTCAGCTTGTTAGTTGATATTACAAAAGGGTTCTTTAAGCTTGTCTAGAGTAGGGTTCTTTAGAGGGAAGAGTAGAGAAGGGTTTCTCTATATCTTGATCATTAAAAGTCTAAAGGGTGTTTAGATTTTAGTTCTTTGTCTAGGGTTGATAAAGGGTGATCTTTTGTAAGCTTGTAAAGAACAAATTTTTGTTAATAGTGGAACTCTAGCCAAGGTTTGGTTAGAAGAAACTGGATGTAGCTTCTCTTGTTGAGGAGTGAACCAGTATAGTTCTTGGTGTTCTTTTAGTATCTTCTTGCTGTCATTGATTGCCAATCTTTTGGTTAATCTTTTCAAGATCAACAGATAAACATTTTCTGCTATTATTTTCTGTGAAGTGTGAGTTTTGATTGACTGAAAGTTTTTCTTTTAAAGGGTGTCATTGTGATACGATCCTAAATCCGCTGATTGTTTCAAAAAAAAAAAATTTAAAGGCCTTGTTTTAACCAATTCACCCCCCCTCTTAGTTAATTGTGCGTGTTTACATTGTTTTCATGTGGTTATGGTGGCCTTTTTGATTTTTACTAGGTATTTGATTAACTCATTAATTGTGTTCTTTTTGATATAATTTAAATATTTATTAACATGTTTAAATTTTTTATTTTATATTTGTCAACCGTGTTGCACTTTATCACATAATACACATCTAATATGATTATTAATAGACTACTATGGAGAACACATCAATCTTAGATTAAAATACTATATATGCTAAAAAGAAGTTTTGGAATTATACACAAAACATATAGTTCAACTCAATGATAGACTACAACAAATAGCTAGGAAAATAATAGACAATAATTCACTTGAATACAAATTATATTTTCTCCTAACTCAAAATTCATTTCTAATAAAAATTGTTTTGAAAAGGTTTGATACAATAGTTCCAGTTATTCCTCTAATTAGATCATTGACAAAAACAAAATTTTGTGATATATTTGACCATCCCATCAGTAAGCTGGTTTGGGCCAATTTATCTGATTTTGATATTATTAACCAGTTTTTATGACATCCACACAACACAAAATAAGAAACTTAAGAAGTAATAATAAATAATATTATCTTTGATCCTTATTATAAGATACAAATAATTATTTCATCCAAATTAAAGAAATTGATTAGTTAATTGAAAGCATTAAATTTATCTTAAATTGATATTTTTATAAAATTACCCTAAAAAATAAAACAAACAAATATTGATAAATTATGTTTCTCTCACTATTACGTCATTTTAAAACTTATTTTAACTAAATATATTTTTCTAAAAGAATAATAAATATAAAAAATATTTTATATTGGACCTCTGAAAGGATCAAACTGCACTTTTAACTTATACCTCTTATACTAAGCACCAAAAGTAATTTAGTTGGTATCAACTGTCTAGAGAAGTTATAATTAAGAGCAGAAAAGTAAAAGGGATTTGCATATATGATTTGGTAGCAAATCTCTCCCCATCATATCTCATATCTCCATTTTGTGATTACGGTTAAACAATTACTTCAACAGCACATGATATTTTATTATTTTTGTTATTAATGCATGGAGATGCTGTAAGGATATGCATCCACTTGTCTTACTAAATTTAGCATGTTTAAATGGCTTCAATGTGGGATTTTGACCTTCGAAAAAAATAATAGGGTAAAGGATTGCCAAATCCAAGAGGAAAAATAGTAGGCCTTTTGAAAGATTTTCGTAGTAGCCTACCTAATGATGAGAATAGTCACGGCATTTCTTGTTTAAATATATATTAATTGTGGTCAAGTAATTAAATGCGCACTCTTTAGAAGGGTCAATGGAAAATAAAGTTAAAGATCAATTAGCGAAAGAGGCATGCGATTGCGCATGGCCAAGAAATTAGCAAAAGACATAAAGAAACTACAGTACGTTTGCAAATCAGACCAATGCTATGCATATTTTTGCAACAGAAAAGTTATTGCTACAAGAAATTCTATCTAAAAAGTAAAGTATCAAGAAGATGCCAAAAAGGTTTATAGAATATTAATTAACAAAAGATCAAATTATTCAATACCTAGCACGAATTCACAATGATGTACTACACTACTACGTACCTTAATCAAAGCCACAATAAAAAAAAAAAAAAACAAATTAACTATTATTATCTTTATATATGGGGCTTCATCATTTACGATTTGGCCACTATGATACCGGAATCGCCCTAGTCATTGTGTAGTTACATCAGTGTTGGACATTATATTCTGAAATGTACAACCAGAATTTCAATTATATATATTCATACGAATACTGCCAAACCGCAGATATATATCAATTGAATTTTCATGACATAAAGATAAGAAAAGAAAAGAAAAGGCATAAAAAGGCCTTATTGTATGCACAGACAGAGCATAAAGCTTTAGCATATATATGATGCCGATACGTATAGATAATATATAAGTTGTGTGCAGAGAATCGAAAGGCATAAACATAGCAAAAAAAAAAAAAATAACGAGTTTTCTTCCACGCAATGAGAAGGTGGTAGTAGTAGCTGGTCACTGGCACCTGAACCTGACTTCACAAGTTACAACGACGTCGTCGTTGTTCTTTTGCCATGTACAGATACATCCAATCAGAAACTGACACGTGTCTTCTAATCATTTAATTTTTCAGTCTAGTTTGTTCTTTTGATACACAAACCCTTTTCTTTTCATCAACTCACAGGCCTACCCGATCCATCTGCAGATACTATATATACCTACTCCTACTTGTTTGTTTCTTTGGTGTACCACATTAGCCTTTTGTTTCTTTGTTTCTCCTCTACATGTTACTTTGCTTAATATAGCCATGATATGAGTTATTACATCACATCTGTAACTAGGGATGGCAAACGGGCTGGCCCGCAAAAAAACGGGACAGGCCGGCCCAGCCCGTGAAAAATGCGGGGCGGGCTGGCCCGGCCCACTTTTGTAAAGTGGGTTACAAATGCTAGCCCGCCCCGTTTTAATGTGGGCCAGCGGGCTAGCGGGCCAGCCCGCATCAAAAATTAAAAAAAATAAAAAAGTCAATTTAAAAAATAAAATACAAAAAAATTATAAAAAAATATAAATATGATAATTAAAAAAAACACAAAGTTAAATAAAAATAAATAATTTAAAATTAATGCTAAATAAATTATGTCATGTGATAATTCACAAAATTACACCATTTGCAAATGAAATTTACGGTTATAAACTGTCCAAAAGTGTAATATGCTAGTAATGAAAGACTAATTGAAAGTATAATTATCATAACCATTTTAATATTAAAACTTAGAAGTTAATTATGAGAGTGCAAAAGAGTATAAATTTAAAGAATATACCTATTTCAAAATATGTTAAATATATTTATTTAATTTTAATATTTAATATTTAAATAATATAGGCCTAGCGGGCTGGCCCGCCCCGCCCCGCGTTTGGCCCGCAATTTTGCCGGGTGGGCCAGCCCGGCCCGTTTTTGATTTGCGGGTTGATATTATCAACCTAGCCCGCGTTTTTTTGCGGGCTACGCGGGCCGGCCCGGTGGGCCAAGCCCGTTTTGCCATCCCTATCTGTAACACCCTAATATTTTTATGTGCATTAAATCTGTGGTTAATGCAATGTTTTAAAAACAATTAGTAATAAGTAATTAAAGAATTTTATGTAGAATAAGCAAGATTACAAAGATATGAATAATGACTATGACACCCTTCCTATAAAATGGAAATTACAAGAATATCCTTAGAAGGATAATTACCAAAATATCCTTGGACAATTTCAGAAATGACATTTAGGTCCCAAGGGTGGAAAATGACCAAAATGCCCTTTTACCTAAAAGTGGTTAGATAATTTTGGAATCCTGTAGGAACCCTGAGGAAAGGACAATATACTCCTAGAGAACAAATTATTAACAAAGTAGTTGACAAGAAACCATGAATTAGAATTTCTAGAAATTTTAATAGAAATTTTTGAAAAGAACTCAATATAGACTTAAGTATCTGAAAAACATAGAAAAATGATAGATACAATCTACAAAATTATATATCTCTTAATTATGGGAGGAATAAGTGCTCTAAATGAGTTGGTTTAGTAATTTTAATCATTCAAGGCAAACTGGACCAATAAGAAATTAGAATATAGCTATTATAAGTAATAAAGGAAAATTAGATTTATTTGGATAAAGCCTTAACCGTATGATGCAAGATCTATGAAGAAAGCTTTAAGAAACTTCAAGATGGGCCACATGGAGAGTTAAGAAGCTTGGAAATTTCCCATTGGTCCAAGTAGAAAGTAAGCTATCATGACTTTAGAAGAGATTTTTACATTCAAAGCTAGCATTCCAACGGAGGAAACAAATGCGGATTGCTCTCCAAGCCTTAGTATTCTACGTGAAAGAGAAGAAAAAGGGAGAAGAGTATAGAAATTAGACACTTGTAGGAATGAGAATTACTAGCCAATGGGATTAAAGCATATGGAAAGCTAGGTTATAAATGCTTAAGAGATATTTGAAGCAAATTTTACTTTGTCTCCTTTGGCAAAACACGTGGACATTTCTAGACATTATTTCAAAGATCCCAACGGTTCAAAGTTAGATATATGGGATAGGAGTATACCTTTAAAATTTCAAGGAGATCCAACGGTTAAATAATCCAGAATCAATATTTTACTAAAATGGGTTTTGGGAAAATTCAAGAAATGAAGAAAGCACGAAACTTACTTAAAAGCTTGGCTACTCCACATGAATTGGTGGAATTTGCTCTCCAAGCAAGCTATGGCACGTGTACCATCAAGAAGAATGAAGAAACCTTGAGAAAAATCACGAATAAGGACACTTGGACTGTTAGAAATCAATAGCCAATAAGAAGAAACCAAGTAAAAGTTAGCCATTATGACCTTGGATGATATTTGCAATAAAAATCAAGAATCACCACCTTATAAATAGGAGTGGGAACGAAATTAGGCTGTCCTAAGAGGGTTTCAATGTGCCAAAACCACTCCAAAGCCTTTCCATTTCATTTCTTTCAAATTCTACCTTTTACCTAAACAAAGCAAATGTCTACACCCTTAGAAACCTCACGTGAAGCACTAGCAACTCTAGGAGCAAGGCTATTCAATTTTAAAGGAGAAAGCAAGGTATGGGGAAGTCCTTTGATAAACATAGTTTAAATATTAATTATGTTGAGATTAATATTTGTTTTAAAGAATATTCAAGCTTTGTTTACTAAGTGTTGATGGTAATGACTCAAAGAAACCAAGAAGTGTTATATGAATGATTGTGTGACTTTGATTCTAGTTTTTATAATTAATAACTCAAATCTAACTTAATAAAATTTAAAGTAACTTACCACTATCTGTGTGATGCTTATTTGTAGAAGAATAATAGTTTAGATTTATAACTTTCAATGAACTCTTTTGCTACCAATTTTATATATTGGCCGAAAATATACTATGTTCCCTTAAGCTTGTATATTCATTTTGTTGTCTATTTTGTTGTTAATATTAAAACTTGAATCATGTCTATTATATTAAATTTTACAAGAAATAATAAGGTAGATATAGTTTTCTTTCAAGTATTTCATTAAAATTTCGCTTTTTATCATAAGAAAATAAAAGGTTTCAAAGAAAAAATAATGGAGTTGTGTGGTGGTGGCTGTGTGATTTTGTATGATTTTATGAAACTTTATGTGATGTTTGAAAAGGATGTATGTGGTTAAATATACCTATTTCATATGGCTTGAAAAATATATTAAATTTTGATGTATATGATCCACCAAGTGAAAAGTGATGAATGATGAAGAAAGTTGAGATGAAAAGAAGTATTCATGCATGTTCCATGTGCATATGCCCGGCGGGGGTTAATCCGTGAAGTTGTTACCTCAGAAGGAGGTTTGTCAGATAGCTAGAGTTGAGAAAGAACGTTCTAAG
>PYAF01001686.1:4911-15446 GCA_007407185.1 Glycine tomentella | reverse complement strand
AAAATATATTAAATTTTGATGTATATGATCCACCAAGTGAAAAGTGATGAATGATGAAGAAAGTTGAGATGAAAAGAAGTATTCATGCATGTTCCATGTGCATATGCCCGGCGGGGGTTAATCCGTGAAGTTGTTACCTCAGAAGGAGGTTTGTCAGATAGCTAGAGTTGAGAAAGAACGTTCTAAGGTGATGAGTTGGGGGATAGTGGCCGTGGGGAAATCACCTACCCATGATGATCACATGTAGAGTGGGTGTGAGTCCTATTGTAACACGGACCTATCCTGACTGATTGATCCAACTCGCGGGGTGTTAAGCTATCCTGACTATGGCCATGTGTTGAGAAGTTGAAAAATCATGCATCGGGCATTTTCCATGCATCTTGTGGGGTTTTGATTGTTTATGAAATTATTCTTTTATTTAAACTCTGTTTATCATGACTTACCCTATTTTTGTGTCTGTGGTTGACACCTGTGATGATCTCAATTTGATTGAGCGAGCAGAGGAACAGTAAGCTTGACAGTTGATGATTTACAAGAAGATTTGAGGAAGACTCTGTGATGATTTCTATTTTGCTATGCTATGCTATGTAATGTGGACTGCTTTTAATTTGACTGTATGATGACAATTATCAGTGGACTGTAATCATGGACTTATGTTATGAGAATTTGAACATTGTTAGATGACAAATAATTTCTTCATACTATTTCTTTTTCTTTTGAAATTTTAAAGGAATGAGTTTTGGGCTATAACATTTAATTTTCGAACATAAATATATAAAAAAAATTCGAAAAAATAAAACAAGTAAGTGATAAAGCGAAGTAGAAGTGGTCGTTTCAACATCAAACTGATATTGTGTTTTGACTTGATCATTGGCTCGTGTCCCTCTATTTTTTTCTCATAGACCATGATATATGATATATATTGGTATGAATTAGTCCCACCAAAAAACAGTAATTAATATTTATTACGGATTGTAAAAGCACACTTTGTGCCTATTTTTTTTCTGACATTGTTTATTTTATACCCAAGTTAAGATTTAAACTTTGAACCACTTAATTAACATATACAAATCATTAGTACTTGTGTTAATTATTGTTGATCTCACTTTATTCTTTTTTTATCTTAAACACCTTTTTTATATAAAAAAATTAATTAACAGTCTTTCGTAATAAATGTTAAATAGTATTTTGAGTGTTTAAAAATCATTTAATTTCCTTTCTTAATTCAAACAAAATACACAAGACCAATGGGATCATTTTGTGGATCCACCTCAAGATTTCATATTGTGGTCTACAACCTCAATTTCAAACATAATATTAAAAATTTAAAAAGTGTCTAGTTGTATTGCGACCATGTATAATTGTGACCTCATTTAATTTGTCACAATTTCTAGCATTCAAATTACCACACCAGACTTATAGTTTAATTCGAAAGCACAAGTATTTAAGTAAGAATAGTTAAATATGTTCAGCATCATGGATCTTATGAAATTTATTATCAGTCTTGATTTAGGGCTAAATTAGCTAGGGAGATCTTTCCTTTCTCAAAATGGCATGCCAGTCTAATTAATTATTACATAAAGTGATAGAACCTAAGGATATAATTCGCATGCATATTTGTATTTGGTTATAACTCCTTAGTGCTATATTTTGATTTGTTAATTGCTAGACATTTTTAATATACAGGTTGGAATATCCTTGTATTTTTTTTTATAATTTTTATGAGTTTAATTTCTATATAGACATGATGATTGGTGATTATAAGATGTTCAAATCAATACATTTATCATATATATTCAAATCAATAATGAGTTCAAATCAATAATTTATAATTAATGAATATATATATATATATAATTATTTTTTATTTTGTCTAGTGCACCAGAGATCATCTTATTTGAGTTAAATAAGATTATTATAGACAACAAAATTTTCCTCTAAATATTTAATATATACTCAAAACTCAAATCAAAGACCTTTCATCAAATTGAAACAATCATACGCATTAATATATTGATCCGTGAGTTTGGTGGTATGCATATATTTTCTATGTTAATGCATACATTATTTACTTTAATAACATTATTATTATTGCTATACCTATAAAATAAAATTTTAAATGCGAATAAACCAGAATGTATTGAATGGAAGAACTCCTATATGTGACATTTTGGTAATTAAATTCATTAAATACCATCTTCCTTAATTATGTTTTAGGCACCCATATACCCTAACATAAAACACAAACAAACGGACAAGGGTAACCTTGGAAAAAGGAAATAAAGAAAGGTTCCTAGTCACATGTTTCCAAAATGATATATTTCATTGCACTGAGAGAAAGCAGCACACTACATATCGATCAGGGCCGGGTTTGTTTTGTAGCACACAAAGATAACAAACTCTGCCAGTAAAAGTGATATGTAAGAATCACAGATCACAATAACCCGTACTTTCTATTGTTAACATGCTACTTTATTTGTACGCATAGAATATAATATTTTAATATTAATCACCGAGGGACGTATCGATATATAAATATATAGTATATTTTTTCGACCCACCATCCATAACCCTCGTGAATCGAGGGGCCGTGTTATCACCTTTTCAGTTAAGAAACAGGCACATCATCATGACCAAGCTTACTTTCTCTCTGCCTTACCCAATATTTCATCTCAAAATCGATGTTTGTAATATATATCCTCACTGTTGCTTAATGTGTTCATCATATGCATGTCTGCTTTTATATATGTACAAATGAAGGAGGTGATGAAACAGAAGGCATGCACTGCATTCATTTTGTGTGTGCTGTCATTTTGTCAATTCGAAACCATATATCCTTGTCCAGTTATGTCCCTTTCCAAAGGTTCCCGTTAGTGTGAAGGAAAAGTCCTACTTTTGATAAAAATGAACAAGTTAATGAGTTATATACTTGTCAGATTCATATATTTAATTCTTTTTATGTTTTGAGCTGCAATGTAATGTTGCATCCACTTGTATGAGATGGTTCAGAATTATTATAGTCTACATTAATCTCTACTAGTGTATGATCTAATTTTATTAATTCTTTCTTATAACAAGAAATTGAAAAGCTCACTTATGTATCACATGGAAATTATGGATATGTGGTAGTCCTAGTGTATAATAATTTCTCCTAGTGGATGGTTGGATGAAGATGTCCTCAACGTGTTCCACTCTCGTTATTCAGCAGAAATATCTTTTATATATAATTTCATCATAAATTCAAAAAATGAATGGAAAAAAAAGAAGTCAAATTGGTGAGAATTCTATAAATTAAATAACAGTTAGTGTTACTTTTGAAGAAAAAAAAAACTTTTTTAAACACATTTTTTAAACAAATATTGAGGGCTCATCCTATGAGATCTACCTATAAATTGTTACTATTTAACTATCTATAATGAAATTTTTTATCTTATACAACATGTTAATTTAAATAATTATTTAACTTAGTTTTATATTAACATGATATATAAATATTACCGATTTAATTTCAAATCAAGCATAGTTTAACCAATGAATTGGTAATCAACACCTTTGATTTAATTACAGGATTGAATTCAAAATATTACTTTTTACAGATTTGCAAAATTAAAAAAAAAAAAATCTATATAATAAATTGCATGTATCAGGTGTGACTAATGCATAGCAAAAGAGACTTGAGTCTATCTAGGTTAAGATAATTTAGTATAACGATTTCCATTCCATTACATATGACGTAGAAAACGATAATTGCTCTATATCCTCTCAACGCTGATGCTTTTCTGTGTAAATACATGCTTCTTTTGCGGAACATGTCCTGTTTCGATTTTACGTAAAACAAGCTACAATCAGTTTTTTTTTTTTTTTTTCCTCTCACTATCATCCTCCTTGTCTACCCTACCATGAGGAGCTAGCTCTCCTGGTACATTTGTTGTAAAATATGTAGCTTCACATGATGGGCCATGTGATTATACGTCTCATTCTTTCATCGCTACTCCATCGATCTATTCCCACATTGGTTTTTCACACTTACTTTTCATTAATGTTGTGGGTGCATGTGGGTGCATGTGGACAGGCTTTAATTATATATAACAAACTGGAAAATTTATGCTAGTTGTACAGTTTAAAATGTTAAAATTACACGTCGTCATCACTACAAGGTCCCTATACACATGGACATCTTCCACGTCAGCACTGTTACATTAATAGTATTTATTCATTCTTCAAGTGCCAACCTGGACACATATGTTCGCCCTTCTTGTCATCCTTGCTACAGGAACGCGAACGTCGACCTTCTACAGGAACACGGACACCTACTGTGTATATCTCCTTATTAACCTCATATCCACTAGGCTCGGTTATTCATATTGGTGTAACCACCTTATCTCTTAATATATCTACAAGTTATCTACAAGCTATTATTTATCTACAAGTAACAGTATATCAATAAGGTACAAATTATCTTCTATTTAAATTAGATAACTACCTGTTATTATCTTATCAACAGATTACTAACAAACAAAGGCCTAAGGTCCATACTCCACGGTATAAGTACATGTTCTCTCTAAACCTACAAATAGAGTAATATATCTCATCTCATCTCAGTGACACTCAACATTCTATATTGATTACTCAGATCATACTCCTACTTACTGAGTCTCTCACACTCAATTATTCTCTAAATAATTGATGTACTTACTTGAGCGTCAGAGTGTCTTTCCTCTGTTTTGGAGGTCCCTTTCCTAAACAAGGTTAATTCACCATCCGACGCACAGAATTTGGAGTCCACCTAGATCACGTCTAGCTCATACGTGGAACTTCTAGATTTTGGTAAGAACACTAGCTAGCTTCACAATTTTCATTTAACGAGAACCCAAGTTGGTTTCGTATTTCTTTCATGAAGCTAAAAAATTCTTATTTTGTTTTAGGTACATTGCCTGGTTCTTGATTTGAAATTTTCTCTTTTCACTAAAGAAAGTAGATTTCACTCTTTTTCTCTTGATCAGTTGTGTTTTCAACTTGAAATGTGGTTAAAATAAAGAATTTGAATATACTGGTAGTACAAATATTTTTTACATTATTATTTAATTATTGATTCTCATTTATGTAGGATTATTAAATTTTGTAATAATTATTTTAAAATTATATATATGTCTAAAACAATGTCTTACAAAACTTGTTATACTAAAAAATCTCGAAATTGAAATTCTAAAATAATCCTGACACAATAGTATCGGATTCCTGTTTGTAAATTTGAATACACTAAATCGTCCTTGTACAAGAGCAAGGGTAGCTTAACCACTTTTCTTGTTTTATTACCAAACTAGTATTTGCACCCGTGTGGACGCACAGGTAAACCTAACATGAAGATGTATGTTTTCAATTAAAGCAGAACTTCATTTAAGCAAAGCAAATATTATAAAACCATTGTTTGAGAACTATTTTTAAATCATGTTTTATGTCATGTGCTTCAATACATTGGAAACAAAAAAAAAATTGTGAGTAAATAGACACAAAAATATATGCAAAATTCATGCTGCAATAGTGTGAGTAATTATGTACTCTAATATGCATACAACAAAGCCTTTGTATCAATCCTAATGACACTTTAGGTAACCTTTCATAACTACAGAGCATATTCCTCTTGCTTCCATTTCTTGCGATATGATATTATGCATATCAAATAGTATATTATTTAGACTCCTAATGTTCTTCCATTAAATTATAAATAATATCTATAGTAATGTAAGATCAACTTTAGTAACTGGAGATATGTGAAAAGACTGTTCTTAATGGATTGACCGTATGCTATTAAATTAGAGTAATGTAGTTAAATTTATTGTACAGGAGTCACCAACGTTAATACCTGCTCATTACAGGGCTTGGCTTTGGCTGTCAATTGAGGTAGTGTAATTGGGTATGTGTTAAGGGCCCAATTACTTACGCGTCCGTGGTGAAGATTTGGCAACAATTGGTGTTTATATTTTGCTCATTTAATTTTTTGATAATCATTATATGTTATTTTCTATTTAACCATTTTATGTTGTACATACTAATCATATTTGAATTCAAATTTCTAAATGTATTTAAAAACTGTATGTACTTGACAGGCAGAGATTAATAAAATGTCAATAACTTACCCAGTAATAAAAGCTGTTGAAGATCATATACAATTTGAGATTGAAAAATACTTGTTCACAAGGTAATATATTTGCCTTTAAAAAATACTCTGCCAATAACTCTATTCAAAGGAATAACTGGTCATTTTTTCCTAGTACTACATAGTTGTCATTTCTAATGCTATATAATTGTAAAACTGGACTCTGTTACTGGATAACTGTGAATCTCATTCAGTTTTTAATATGATGTATTGATTTTTATAGCATGAAATATGTGTGAAATTAAAAAAATTGTTACAGAAGAAGGTAAGATGGGACCACTAATCCAAAGTTAAAAACATATGTTGAGGCTAAACTGACCCAAAATTGGGATGATGGTTTAATAAATGTACCAAGCGTCAATATTGAAAGAAATGTAGTTGTCAAAGCTGATAGCACCAAATTGGTTTGGCAATTATAGTTACATATAAAAAACAAAAACCCAAGTAGCCACTAAATCCAGTATACTGAGAACCACAAAATGTGCACATTACTTTCTATTTTTACATCCTGCCAGCAAGCACCCATAAAAAAATTTTAATACAAACTGACCATGATAATTGGTGTTATGCTCCTGTTGATACAAATTGTTGAACTGTAACTCTGCAACCACATGGCAAAGTGTTGTTCTGAACAGGTTGTCCATTCTAGTTAGAAAAGAAAGACTTGATATAAATTGACCACGCTATTCTGTGTGATGCTGCTGTTGCACAATATGCAGTTTGATAAGTATATATATAGTTTTGTACTATGTCTGAAAATCTGCAGTGTGACAATTGCCTGAATATCAAGTATAACACTTAAAATAGAATACATGTAAAATAATGAAAGAATTAACATATGTTGACCCACCAATTTGGGGAGAGGGTGGTGTTACAAAATATAATCCAAGATGTATCCTGCATCCACAAAGCAAATGATTAATTTCAACAGTTGAAATTGAATTACCAATTGACTAAAAAATATTATAGTTGACAACATACTACAAATTCTAAAAAACTTCATTGAAAACCACATTGGTAGTTATATTTTGTGCTTTGCGTTCTTTGTCGTGAATGAGAATTTTCAATCTGCCCTTACTCTTTACTCTTGAGAATGCTACATAAATCTGGCCATGGCTGAAAACTGGATTAGGAATATATAGTCCAACACATTCAAGAGATTGGCCTTGTGATTTATTGATTGTCATAGCAAATGACACCATAATTGGGAATTGTCTCCTTATCATTTTGAATGGCCATGGAGATTGTGATGGTGATAATGACATGATTAACCATCCTAGAAACAATAAGCCTTGTACCATTGCACAACCCTTCCACTTGATCCAAATTTCTAATCAACATGATAGGTGTCCCTTGTTTTCAGTATGATTTTACGATTAGGTAATCCAAATGTTTTCAATGAATTTAGAAACTCTGGTGTAATAGTACGGTAAGCGTCACTTTCAACAGCATCTGCCATGTCAATGGAATCAGAGCTTAAATATTGCTTTTCATCACCTGGAATAAGGTTCAAAACATGTTCATTAATTTGGTTGACAACTCAATGGTTGAAGCTAGTATAGCCCTGCTGCTCAGATAGTCTTCATTCTTATAATTTTGGTTTAGATGTGAATATATATGGAAGACAGCATGGGCCTCAAAACATAGTGACACCCATATATAGGAAATGACTTCACAGAAATGAGTTGTAGCAGTGAGCAGTAGAGGCTTAAGTATGGTTAGATAGAAAGCACCCTTTTGTGCTTAAATTAAAATTAGAATACCCGTTAGAGCTCAATATTTTCTCAATATTTATTTCTTTCTTACATGTGGGTCCTAGTGATAAACACTACTAGAAAACCTGGTTTTTAAGACGGTTAAAATAGGCCTTTTAAGACGGTTGCCTAACCGTCCTAGTATCGCGACACTTAGAAAGTGGGACTTACGAAGACGGTTGTAGGACCGTCTTAGAAGGTGTTTTTAGAAAAAAAAAACAAAATTAACCATATTCTAAGACGGTTATTTGCTGTAACCGTCTCAGAATGGGTACAAACTAAGATGGTTATTCTACGTAACCATCTTAGTATGTAGCCATTCTGAGACGGTAAACAACCATCTTGTTTTTTATATAAAAATAGTTTCTAAGACGGTTTGTCGGGCAACCGTCTTAGTATGTATGGAAATTCTAAGACGGTTTAGGCTCTAACCGTCTTGGAATGTGTAGTAAATTTTTTTAAAAAAATTTCTTTTTAAGACGGTCTTTGCCTACGACCGTCTTCGTAGTTGTACATTCTAAGACGGTTAGGAAACAACCGTCTTTGTTTGTTTTTTTTTTTGTTCAGGTTGTTCCTATTTTGTATTTATGATTTTTTCAATTCGAATATGCTTTATTTTTAAAGAACGAACACAAAGACAGATTACAATTGAACCAACTGCCGCCATTTTACATAATCTATATTAATGATTACCATATAAATAACTGAAAAAATATGGACCATCCAATGTAAGTGTTTCCATTACATAGAAAAAGTAGTATGTTCCAATAACAATTAAATTATTAGTCATTTTCTATATATAATAGCCCAGCACCCATTATACATGTCATAGAACAAGCTAGATGAGAGAAGAAAACTTCTGTGGGCATTAAAAACGCGTATAGGACTCTAATACTTGGGCTAGACGAAAAACAAGAAAGTACTACTCACATTTACTTGGATCAATTCCAAACTGAGACAAGTCTATCTGTCCAGTTTGAAGTACCTACAGCAATAAATACATGCATAAAGAGGCTAAATTAGTATATTTTCAAAAGAAATGTTAAATAAGAGTAGTGAGGCACTGCATTCTCACATAAGTAAACGAATCTACTTGCTGACGGAAAGGTGGGCTCTGCAACAACTCCAATATCTCTTCTGGAGACCATTTACCCTACATGAAAGAAATATTGCATGAATCTGTAGATGAAAGAATAGTAAAACTCAATCACCACATTGACATATACCTCAGATAAGTAGGGAGCTAAACGCTGCTCCAAAGGTAATGTGTCCATCAATGGCATTATTAGATCAGGCTTCAATATATCCCCAAGTCCCAAGCCTAATCAAAATACAAGAAAATTGTCAAAGTAGATATATATTTCGTATTGCCATGGAAATTAAGAAGTGTTTCCACAAAACTATACGAACAGTGATGCCATATTTTCTCCAGGTCAATAAAACAATCCATTCTAACTCCTTTCAAGGACATTTAAGGTTATATTATAATCAAACAACGAGCTAGTCATGTAGCAATGTTATAGAGGAGCACTTGGATCAGGTTTTTAATTATTAATCAATAACACGCAAAAAATAAACCCTGAGAAAGAGTGTTCAGAAGCAAAGATCCATCAAAACCTTGTTCATTGAAGTATAAATTTTATGATAATACGAACAAACTCAACATAGGACATATGAAAACGTTCGAGGAGGGGGGAGAACTGAAGATAAGGACAGCGCTTGTAGATAGACATGCCATAATATGATGAGAATAAAATTAAATAATTCGTAACAGTCATCGTCATATACTGTACTGCTGAAACACTTTTAACTTAATTCCCAGTGAAGATACCAAATCTAATTGCATATGCAGACAACAATAGATCTATTAGGAGCCAATAAAACACAAACATACACGAAGTATGAGTCTTCAAAGTTGTTTCGTGTTTACTTTGAATGTCCTTAATATGAAACTATAACATCAGAATATTCATTTCAGTATTACTCTTTAAAGTTCTAAATTCTATCTCTCATAATGAACATCCTTAGCAACCTATTGTGGAAATAATCCAAACCAGTAATCTGACTGAGTTAATTTTTCTTCCAATAAAAAATTACTCATGGACCAGTATAAAGATATGCACAAGTATTTCATAGTGGTATCTAGTTCCACAAAATGGCAGGCATGTAAGCATATGTGACAAGTGACAACCATGTTTGGGAAGATAGTAATTTCAAACCACACTGATATTCTTTTGCACTTAACTTCTGCTAATAAGAGGTTACGTATCTGTAAATATACACTTAAAAGAAGAAAAGAAAAATAAAGATGTATTAAAAAATAACACATTTGAGTATGGAATTTATATTGAAGAGAAATCATAAAGCTGATTAAAAAGACAAAAATGTAAAATATAGGAACACTTCACACTTAACCAGGAGGGAAGGTGAATTGGTTAGGCTTGGTAATTTAAAAATTTTATTAAACAAAATCAGAGTTTTTCCCTTAATGGATCTTTATCACTTTAGAAACCAAGAACCTTTATCCAAAGATCAACCCAAGAGATGTAATGCTTCAAGAACCAAGAGTAAACAAGAATTCACAAAGGAGACAATTAAATTTGCAGAAGTAAATGAACACACAA
>PYAF01001685.1:0-16511 GCA_007407185.1 Glycine tomentella | reverse complement strand
ATGAACTGTATAACGTGAAAAAAAAGAAACTTTTAACAATCTTTAAACTCGTTTGGAATTTTCATTTGAACTTTCAAAAAAAAAAAATCGTTTTAAATTCAAATAGATTCATTGAAATTTTTATTCTTATGCTTTCGAAAATTTTTATCAAATGAATACAAATACGTAATAAAAGGCGATGTAGATGCGGTGGTTACACTACACCCCACGTATATATACACAGCATACAACCATGGCACCATCAATGTATGACCATGGCCAGGAACAAATCCTTCCCCGTAAGGATGACCAGTCATACACCCCCATGGATATCCATGTATATCCACATCACATAATGACAACCATGGGCACCATCAATGCATGATCATGGCAAGGAACAAATCCTTCCCAGCAAGGATGACCAATTGATTGGGCGTTTTTAGTTAAATACTTTTCTATTCTTCTTAGCTTATTTGACTTCTCTTGGACTTTTATTTTCTCATTCTAATTCAGTTTTTGTCTTAGGCTAGCAAGTGGGTTTAATTGCTATTTGTTGCTTATTTTTGGATGCTCCCTCAGCAGTGAACTGACTATTGTTGTTATTTCTGCCATCAGGATCTTTTCCTCTAGACACAATCAGGTGTTAAACCCTTAGAGGTTGAGCTCTAATACCAAACTATAAAGGCAAATATCACAAAATAAAACCTTTTAATAAACAACAAAATTATCATCTAATGAAGTAAGACTTAAGAAAGTAGATATCATACTTTTGCAAAGCTCTACAGAACTCTGAATGGAGAATATGAGTAGTCCTTGGAAAGATAAGGAAAAGATCTACAAGTTTGTCAGAGATAAGCCAAGGCCAATTCTGTCATTTGGAGGGTCATTTTAGGCTTGAAATTCATAGTCACTGCACTTGAATTTTGGACTGCGAGTTGGATTTTTATTGGTGTAATTAGCATAATTAATAAGTTTAGATGGGCCTGCTCATGGTCCATTCTTTCCTTCTGACTTAGTCACTATATGCTAGTGCAATTAATTAGTAAAAGACACATTACATTTTAGCAAAAACAGAATTTACATTACACTTTAGAAATTTCCTAAATTAAAACCTTTTCTCTCAATTGTTCTTCATTGTTCTTGACTGTTCTTCATTTTCTTCTTCATTTTCATTTCTTTTCTTCATTGCTCTTGCACTGATTTTGTGGGTCTTCCATTGATGATGATCATGGAAGGCTAAACAACCAATCAATCCAAGAATCCACTCCAAGCAAAAGGGAATTTGAGTTCTGGTTTAGTATTTCAAATTATGTATGTGTTTAGGATTGACAACGAATTAGGTTATGGTTCATTTTCCTAATTTCGAATTTTAGTCAAAGATTAGTTGAATGATATTTCAAATAGGTTATGATTTCAATTAATTTAGGAGCTACTTTGATTGAACTGCTTCTAATGAAATCGAATGAATTTTCATTATAGAATCATTATCTGAGAACTATGATAATTACCATCGTTTGGTTTGGTGAATTGGATTGATGCTCTTTAATCTGTTTTACATTATCTCTTATCAATTCGCATTAGTTTATAAGTTTTTCTGCAATTGTTACTTATTGCATGCAAACAGTTTGACAAAAACCCCCAACTGTTTATTAGTGAATTGAAGTTGGAATTATATTGATAGTGTCTCTAAGTCGACCTAGGTTAATCCTGTGCTACAGAATTAGCGTTGTAACACCCTGAAATTTTGATAAATTGAAAATAGATGTTTAATGTGATTGTTGTATTATTTGATTTTTGATAAGTTTGTATTAGTTGAATGATTGTTTTGTAAATTATCATTGTGCTATTGCTTGGTGTAGATGTCAAGTTATGTGGAGTTTGTTTGAGCTGCGTTGAATTGTGTGATTCTGAGTTTAACCCGAAAACCTATTTTAGTAAACTTACCATTCTAGACTAGTTAACTGTTGGATCATCTTCAAATTGTACAGATGGGTTCCTAACCCATATATGTAACTTTTAACCGTTGGGATTGTCCAACTAATGTCTCTAGCGTGAGAAATTAATTTTTCACTGAAGCCGAAAATTCTAGAATTAGGTCAGCTCACCCAAGCGAGTTTGCCTGGGCAAGAACAGGCGGTGCTGAATACGTTTTTAAGCTTCCATGTCACGAAAATGGAGGTTCTTCCTCCTCCAAACAGCTCCAAGCTCCCCCACCACCCTCCTCCACCACCCATAGCCATCAAGACACCCACGGGACGCCGTTGCTTGCCATGAGACCCCGGCACGGAGAAGAACCCTTTAATCGGAGCGGAATCTTCGAAACTCTTCTCAAAGTTTCGGTAGAGAACGAAGTTCTCAATCCTCCATTCTTGGTTTCCTTGAGGTAATCTTAGTTTCTTTTGTCTTCTATTAGTTTAAGCTTCTATTAGTTTCTCTTGTGTTTTAGGTACCATTGTTGGGAGTTTTACACTTCCTTTGAAAAATCCTTTGAAAATGAGATGTTATAAAAGTCTCTTTTTTATGAAATTGATGTCATTTCTGTGATCCTTGTTGAACCCCAGTCACATTGGTGTGATCAGAATTTCAAAATGATGTCTTTTGATGTAAACTCCCAAAATACCCTTTTAGCCTTTTTTTTAAATTTGAGTGGGTATTTGACCCCAAAAGTTAATATTGATCTTACCTTGGAAACCTATATTAAATTGTCTTGGATTTGGTATATAGAGCTCTGCATTTGTACCAAAACACACGTTTTGAAGGATCGTGAAACAACTCCGCTAGGCTGTAATAGGGAGAACTCTTGGTTAGGTAAGGGGAGTTTATTATTTTGGTGATAGTTTAGATACCATAGTTGGGGGCCAGGATGTAACATCCCGGGCACTGACGAGGGCGGGGAGTGATCACCGGTGCAGTGAGGCACGGACAAGGAGCTGCTCCTGGCAGGCTTCCAGCGGGAGGGGTACATGAATGAATCAAATACACACCCGAACAAGAGGGATCCAGAGGCTGTGCAGGTATAGGACTGCACAGTTGAGGATAACTTAAAGGATTTAATAGGTACTACCTATACCAACAAAGTGCATCTACTTTTCGGTAGCCCATAACATAAGAACTCCACAGTTAAGTGTGCTTGACTTGGAGCAATCTTGGGATGGGTGACCTCCTGGGAAGTTTCTCAGGAAGTGTGTGAGTGAGGAAAAGCACACTGAAAAGTCTTGTGTTGGTATGTAGGGACAGTCGTTGATCCTGCAAGTGGTCGGGCGTTACAATTGGTATCAGAGCAAGGCCTCTCTACCAGTATGGTGTGGTTCGAGGATGAACCAGGCGGAAGCTGGTGGGCATGTAACATCCTGGGCGCTGACGAGGGCGGGGAGTGATCGCCGGTGCAGTGAGGCACGAACAAGGAGCGGCTCCTGGCAGGCTTCTAGCGGGAGGGGTACATGAATGAATCGAATACACATCCGAATGAGAGGGATCCAGAGGCTGTGCAGGTATGGGACTGTATAGTTGAGGATAACTTAAAGGATTTAATAGGTACTACCTATACCAACAAGGTGTATCTACTTTTCGGTAGCCAATAACATAAGAACTCCACAGTTAAGTGTGCTTGACTTGGAGCAATCTTGTGATGGGCGACCTCCTGGGAAGTTTCTCAGGAAGTGTGTGAGTGAGGACAAAGCACACTGAAAAGTCTTGTGTTGGTATGTAGGGACAGTCGTTGATCCTGCAAGTGGCCGGGCGTTACAAATGTAACATCCCCAAAATTATAAAAATGTGATGATAGTTGGATACAAGTATGTTTAGAGAAAAATAACTATATCGCTCTTTCCATAATGTAGAAATTACTAGAAAACCCTTAAGATGAAAATTTCAAAAATGCCCTTAGACATTTTTGAAAATAACCAAAATGCCCCTAGGTTGAATGACATAATTACCAAAAAGCCCCTAGGCCAAAAATGCTCAAATAACTTTAGAAATTTTGTAGAAACTTGATGAAATTATAAAATACACTTATCTGACTAAGTATCAACATATTTTGTGACACAAAATTCTAGAATAACATTTCTACAAATTTTGGAAGATGACAACTTTAAGGTTGTATTCAAGAAAACTCAAGCATCAGAAAAATATGGAAAAATGGTACATAAAATCTATAGAATTTTCTCTTAATTATAGGATGAATAGACCTACTTAATAAAATGGTTTAGTAATTTTGATGGTCAGAAGAAGTATAGACCAATCAAAAATAAGATAAGGATGTAGTCTAGAATGAAAGGTTTATGTATTACCCTGTATAAGACTGCTTGGGATTAATTTAAACTATCATTGTGATAAATTCTTAGAAACATCTAGAATTCTAATATTCAAAATTTTCTTTAGATAAAAAAAATTCAAATTAACTTAGATTTCTTTTTAAGAAAATACCATATTGAAACTAGATTTTTATTCATTATCAAAAATGACCACATGTAGCATGAAAGGAAGAAAAATTTGTATTCCTTCCCTTTGAGCTTGTCATTCACGTGTAGAAGCATGGAGAATGAGGAAGAAGCTTCTTGAATTCAGCCACTTGGAAGATAAGCCATAGGATGAAAACAAGTGGCAAGACACTTGTATGGCATGGATGCAAGGTAACATAAAAATCAAGCCAAGATTTCTCTAAACTCTTCCATCTTACACGTGGACAACTCTAGACATTATTTCAACAATCCCAACGGTCAAAAGTTACATATGTGAGATAGTAGTGTACCTTTAAAATTTTAAAGATATCCAACGGTTAATGAATCCAGAATTAGAATTTTACAAAAACAGGTTTGGGATAAACTCAAGAATGGGCTACTCCAATAAAATACAAGAGAAATGGAGAAATTTCATGATTTTGGACACTTGGAAGCAAAGGAGAAGAAGCTCTAAGATAATGCCAAGTGGTAGGACACTTGAAAGGAAGAAAGGAAGGAATCCTTAAGATTATAACAAGTGTAAGGACACTTGTAAAAGAATAATGATGGCTTATGAGATTTTTCTCTAATCATTTCTTCAACACTATATAAAGGGAGGAGGAGGAACATAAGTGCAAACCAATTCTAAGACCACTCCTTTCTTCAAACCTCACGTGAACTCTCTCCCTCACACCACTTTCATTTCATTTCATTTCATCTTTCCCTTTAAAGCTTAAATCAAGTAAACCCCATCACCTTGAAGAGATCACGTGTAGAGGCAAACAACCTTAGGAAGGATTTAACAAGCTTAGAAAGATATTAAGACTCAAATTCACTTGAGGTAAGTGAAGTTTAAATATAATAAACAAGGTTTACAAAAAAAAAAAAAAAATCCCAAGCCAGTAGCGTGGGAAGTGCTCCAGAAAGCTAATTTCCACTGGAAAGCCACGCCAGTAGCGTGGGATCCACGCCAGTAGCGTGGAAAGTGTTCCAGAAAGTTGTTTTTCCCTGGAATCCCACGCTGGTAGCGTGGGAGGCACGTCAGAGGCCTATAAAATGCCAAAAATACGAAAATCTCAGCATTTCTCTTCCTTTCTTCTTCCTCCTTCGTCCAGACCTCCATTTTTGCTTGTCCAAGCTTCCTAGGACCTATTTTCTTGACCTAGACACCTCTCTATGACCTTTAATCTTGAGAGCTTCAATCCTTCATCCTTTCTCTTGAAAAACCCCTTTTGTGTGAGAATCCCTTTCTCAAGGGAAATCTCTGAAACTTGAGTTTGGCGAGGAATCAAGGCACAGCACGAACTCTAGAGCTTAAAGGGGCTGTCCTTCAGCCTTTCTAGTCGCCACTGAGGTAAGAAACTCAAGTTTCCTCTGTTAATTTGGGATTTGGGGTTTTCTGTGAATAATGACCCATATGAGCTGGGCCCAGGGTCCTGTAGAGAAACTTGTTTAGAACAGTTTAGTGATGAAGGATTGGCTTTCAATTTTTGTTTTGGTGAACTTTGAATATTGGCTCTGTGTTATGCATGTGTGGCTATGTGATGAGTCACTTGTTGGTAATGGGACATGCAAGAGTCTTGATTATGATTGTATTGAGCCTGAGAGGCTAGAGGAACGGTGCCTTGAGGGAGGCATAGACCGTTCAAGCTATTTTTGAATTATGGGCTAATGTTGGCCAGAGCTTATATGTATAGGTTGTGCATTGAGTCTGGGATGACTCAGATGCTTGGTATGCAGCCTTGAGAGACCTTGTAAAGGATTATGATGGCCTAGTGTGTGCTGGGCTGAAATGGTTGAACCCTAGGATAGGAGAATTTTGTATATGATATGTTCTGTGTTTGAATGCCTGTGGATTGGTTTTGATATTAGTATATGCCTTGATTAGGGCGAGATATTGAGACTGTTGGTGGCGGGAGCCACAGACCAGGGAAAGAACTGCAGAGTGATACTTTTCCAGGTAAGTTCTGAGTCCCTGGGAAATGATTTCCCACTTGGTTTCACACCACACTCCGGGGGAGTGGTGGTCATATTCATAATGCATGCATTGATTGTCGCATACTTATATTACTATATGTGCATTTGTGCCTGGTTGTGCTATGAACTGTGAAAGGCATTGAGGGTTCTCTGCCATGTGGAAAGGCATTGAGGGTTCTCTGCCATGTATTGAGGGCATTGAGGGTTCTCTGCCAGGGCATTGAGGGTTCTCTGCCAGGGCATTGAGGGTTCTCTGCCATGGGTGTGGAGCAGATAACTGCTCATGTGTATGAGGGTCAGAGGGCCAGGCCATTGGGCCAGATTTGATGTGTGTGCTTGTCTGATGTTTGTATTGTGAATTGTGGGCCAGGGTGGGGATGATTTCCCAAGGACCCTGAGCTTACTGAGATATGTATCTTACCGCGTGTGGGGATTTATGATTTCAGGTGACTCTTCAGGCAGAAGAGAGCAGTCTCAAGGCAGGAGGCCCGAGTAGAGACATTTCTGCTTGGCTGAGAGCAGCAGATGAAGCTTGAAGGCTCAGTTTTGTTTTTGTTTATGCTTTTACCCTTGATAAGGGTTGTATAGTTCTGTAAACCCTCAGTGAGGGCTGATATGATTTGTATCACCACGGTGTGGTGAAGATACTGATGTATATGGCTATGTACAGAACAGTGATGATATGATATGAGATTTCCTCCTGAGTATATTTGTGATATAATTTGGTTGTCTGCCTATGTATATGTATGATGGACTGGATCAGCAGGGGTGTGAAATATGTTCCTTTTATATGTGTTGTTTGTGATGTATTTTTATTCCATACATAATGAATTAAGAAAAGCGATTCTGTGCATCCGCTGAGTTTTAAATTGATGTATTAAGCGATAAACTGATATTATTAATGATAACACACCGGAGGCCTACGGGGTGTTACATTAAATCTCTAGTTAATCAATGGTTTAGGTTAATTGACATGTTTAAGTAGGCTGATTTATGGTTGATATTTAGGCTTGAATTTCGTAATATTCAAAGGTTATTCTTTGATGAGAATATGTTGATGTAAGTTATAAGATAGACTATGATTTATACCCATCAATATTAGTGAAGTATGGAAGTCCATCTGATGATCTTTTGAGGTGATTTTAATGATACTTTGAACGGTCTGTTTATAATTTATGAACATATTTTGATTTAAAATTTGAAGTAGAGGATGGATGGTGTGGAGTTGAATGATTTAAATACTTGATGATTTGATTTTGAGGATTAATTATTTGATTTTGAGGATTAATTAAAATGTATACTAGGTGTGAATCTTTGCTTGTAAAGGTTTAAAGGAATTAGATATTATTGAGATTATTAGTTAGATTACTAACATAATTTTTCTGTAGTTAAGGTTATTCTCTGGTTATGCATAAGTTGGTAATAATCTTACTTGATTAAGGTATGGTGGTGTAACCATACTCATAAGCTTAATGGATAAGATATGGTGGTGTAACCATACTTATGTTATATATGATGATATGATATATATATATATATATATATATTTTACTTATGGATTTGATTTTTATGGATGTTGATATGTTGATGTGATTAAGATATGTGGATTCATGTTTCCATGTTTCAAGTCCAGTACGAGGCTTTGGGGAAACAGAATCTGATGCTACATACAGTACGATATGTAGTACCCAGGTGCAAGGATATATGGCAAAATTCATGCATGTTTGCGTAAGACTATAGCAGCGTCCACACTCAGTGTGGCCACATATAGTACGATATGTAGAGGCCATTTGCCCTGGGGTAGTTCATCTCATGCATTCATGTAGTTGCATATTGCTTGTGAATGTGTTTGATTATTTGAATGATTTTACTAACATAATAATAGGTTCAGGATTTAGCTTTACCTACTGAGAAATTTATTTCTCACCCGATTTGTTTCATGTTTTTTTTAGATGGCAAGGATGGACAGGTTTCATGAAGCCTTGGGGTAGTGAAGAAATATAAAAGAAGTTAGATAACAAGCTGGATATTTGCGAAAGTAGTGTACTTGTATTATATAAACTTTTGTATCAGAGACATTGGCTATGTATATAAGTAACAAATCTTTTGCAGATTTTACATTTTAAAAACGTTACTATTATACGTCTCTTAGAAATTTATCCTTAAGTAAAAATAAAAATAAGTAAATATTTAAATCGTTACACAGGGAGTCCAACTATGAGGATATCTGCTTGTCCCTGCTATGTGCTGATTTTCATGAAAAACTAAGTTTTTAACTAATGGGATGCGATGTATTTATGATTGATATGTGTTTGTTCCTGTGTGTTCTCGTTTTCAAGAAAAAAATTTTAACTAATGGGATGCGATGAATTGGCTTGTTGATGGATAAAACTGTAAATGATATTGTTGTTGTAATGATTGGATTTTTGGGAAAAGTCTTAATTACAGAGGAGACTCTGCCCAAAATTTTATAATATGTTTTCCTATTGAATTCTTTATTAAATTTTTAAATTGGCATAAAAGTGTGTTTTCTATAAGGTAGTCCTCCTCTTTAATTTAGAATTTTCCTAAAAATATTAGTCTTATGATATGATGAATTATGAATGTATGAAATTTGGGATTTCTGAAGACCTGGGGAATGTGAATCTCAGGCATATGTATTATGTATAGATGTGAAATGTGATAGCTTGTGATGTCGTTGATGATATTGAAATTGAGATGCCATTGATGTAGTTGATGATGTTTAAATGAGATAATGTTGACGTGGTTGATGATGTTGAAATGAGATAATATTGATATGCATGGTGAAGATATTGAAATGATATGATGTTGAGGTTGATAATGACATTGATGAGAGATAATGTTGATGTGAACAATGTCATTGTGTGTGGATATACATGGATACCCATGGGGGTGTATGACGGGTTACCCTTGCAAGGAAGTATTTGTTCCTAGCTAGTCATACATTGATGGTGCCCATGGTTGTAAGTTGTGTATGTACATGTGGGGTGCAATGACTGGTTGGTTACCCTTGCGATGATGGATTTGTTCCTAGCCACGGTCAGTGCATTGGTGAGCCCACATTGGTGTGTTATGTATGTACATGGGGGTGCATGGCGGCTTACCCTTGCGAGGAAGGATTTGTTCCAAGTTGGGTCATGCATTGATGATGCCCATGTTTCATACTTCATTTGTATGTGTGGAAATAGAATGAAGGCACTCGCGTACCTGTGGGTTTCAGTGGGCTGAGAACGCAGGTACTAAGGGGTCATCAGGTTTGGAATTCCCTTGCGACGCTGGCTGATCACCGGGTGGGGGAATGGCCAGTGCACGACAGGGTGACCCTGATAGGCGGTGAATCATTTTTCCTGTGAAAGGCTATTTCCGGTGATGGTACCACATTGCATGCTGATAGATGAGTCAGGTGCATGCATCATTCTATGCATGATTGTCTGAGTTGTGAAATGCATTGGATGGTTAGTTTGTTGAGTGTGTATTGCAATCATGGATTTTTGTTAATAATTGTGGTGGGTAATGTTGTTTCCTTCTCAATTGTTGTTATCTGATGTTTGTTGGTTTTTTTATATAATAAACTCACCCTTGCATTTTTTGTACCGTGTGGTTGGTACCTGTCGTGATCGCGAACTTTCGTTCATGGGAGCAGATGAGTAGCAGTAGGTGACTTTGGAGGGAGATCTTCTTTTTTGGAGAAAGAGTTGTGTTTTGTTAATCAACTCTTTCTTAGTTAGTTTTTGGCTTTTTGTCGATATGTAATTTCAGGTGTATATACATGTAAAGCTAAAGAAAGTTTGACATGTGGATGACATGTATTGATTTAATATATATGTATAATGTGTTTAAATATGTAATTGTAATATGTGTATAATAATTGTATTATCGCTAAAAAATTTACCATCATTTTCATGAAAAACAAAGGAACACTTCAAAACAACCAAGAGGGGGGTGAATTGGTTGAACATTGCCCAATTAAAATTCTAAAATCAGAGTTGCCACAGGATCTTAATCACATTCAAAAATTATTTCAACACCAAGAATCAATATTCAATCAACTTCTCTTTCCAAGAACAATAGAAAACAGAGAATAACTTTCTGTGCAATGAAATTGATTCACAAACAAAGCAATTAAGAGATTAATAGAAGAGAAGAAAGAATAGCCACAGATTTTTATACTGGTTCACCTCAAACACTACGAGGCTACATCCAGTTCTTCCACTCAACACTAGAGTAGAGTTCCACTATTGCAAAAATATTCTTACAAGCGATTTTACAAGCCTCTCTTTATCAACCCTAAATAAAGTTCAGAAGTTTAAAACCCTATTAGACCCTTAGAGACCAAAACCCACACTGAGAACACTACTCAGCTGTGCTTAGAGAAACACTATCTCTACACTTGCAAGAAACCCATTTACAATAGACTAATCTTTACAAAAATTCAAAAGAACAATTTTACACCTTCAAAGACAAGGAAAGATATCACCTGATAATCCAAGAATGCATGAACATGAATGAATCAACTGATTGAATTACAGATTACCAACTCAATGCATTCCTTTCCTATGCTTTGAATGAACAATGATTCTTCACCTTCTTGATTCAAAAACCCATATGAATTTGCGAAGCCTCAATGTGTTTAGAAATCAGAGAATGTCACTAATGAAAGCTCAGAATATTTGTGAATGCTTAGAACACGAAAAAATCAAAAGTCACAAAAGTTATAAACCTCAGCCTGAGAGATTCCTTTTATAACAGCTTTTTTTAACTAATAATAATCGATTAAAGCCGCTCCAGTAATCGATTATTTCGCATATGTAATCGATTAAATCAAGATAGTAATCGATTAAAATGCTCATTATAAGTCCAGAGTTCCAAGAACGAACCATTTAATCGATTATTCCGATACGTAATCGATTAAGCCAGAGCCACAAGTTTTTCTAAATGCACCTTGTAATCGATTACCAATTTCTGTAATCGATTAAGCCAGAGAGTTCAATTTCTCATAAAAGGCCTAAGTAATCGATTAATCCGACATATAATCGATTACAATGTTCATGATTTGTTTTCTAAAGGCATAAAGAACAGAATAATCGATTCCATTAGCCTTGTAATCGATTAATTCAGTAAGGCTTCATTTTTCCAAAAACTTGGCTTTTTTTAAATCCTTACTTGTGACTTCTCTTTAATTAATTCTTTTAATCTAACAATCCTAGATTAATGACTAATGCATGATATGCACAATTGAATTATCAGATCATATACTTCCTTTTACATTAATAAAATTGTCTTCAAGCTTTCCATGGAACTTTTCCTTTGAGCATATTGAAAGCACAAAATCTTGAAGCTTTGATCTTTGTTCATTGATGCTTGGCTTCACTTGAATCAACATTTCATAATCAAATTAATGAAGTTTTATTAAAAATTGAAATTTTCATGATTAAGAGTTAGTGATATCGTAGCGACGAGGGATGTCGTTACATTAGTGGTATCGGAGCAGGTCGAACCTTTTTCGGCCGGTGAGTTATGAGTCTGTTATGTTTCTTTGTGCATGTTGTGTTGCTTGTTGAATGTCTGATGTTTGGAGTAATTGACTGTGTTTATGGTTGATTGAGTTGTTTGTGGTTGAGATTGGCTTACATTGTTGTGATGCATATGTTGTGGAGGTTTATTGGTGTGGTTATGAGATGTTTGTAATTCTGATGTCTGTTATACCATAAGTTCCAATGCCTGGGCACGAGTTATCAGACTGGCCATCTGGATAATTTGTGAAGTGCAAAGGAACATTATGGCAAGCAGTCAGGAATACAAATAGTAAATGATAAGTGTTAATGTCTCGAGGGAGAACTGTTGTAGATGATTGATTTCTCGAGGCATCAACTCTCTATAGTGATTAAGTAGGTGTAGAATTGTATTGTTCTTTTGTTGTGTGTATCCTTTCCATGTTTTCACTTCGTAGTGTGCGCAGGAAATGACTGCTGGGAGGAATGACCGTGCGATAGCTGATGCTCTCCAAGCCTTAGCTCAGGCCCTAGGGAATCAGAATAGAGGAGAAGTTGTTGGAGCTACTGAGTATCAAGGGTTAGACCGCTTTCAGCGAAACAATCCCCTACTTTCAATGGAGGATACAACCCTGATGGTGCTCAGAATTGGTTACGGGAGATTGAGAAGATATTCCAAGTTATGGCATGTCCAAAGGAGCAAAAGGTTGCTTTTAGCACCTACACTCTGGTAGAAGAAGCAGAGTATTGGTGGGAGAATACTCGCCAATGCTTGGAGGTCGCCAATGCTTGGAGGTGGAAGGTCAAGCTGTGACCTAGGAAACCTTTAAGAGGGTATTTCTAGAAAAGTATTTTCCTGAAGATGTTAGGAACAAGAAAGTAATGGAATTCCTGGAGCTTAAACAAGGAAACATGACTGTGGCTGAGTATGCAGCTAAGTTTGAAGAGTTGGTTAGGTACTTTCCTCATTACCAAGGAAGAAATGACGAAAGCTCTAAGTGTCTGAAGTTTTTGAATGGCTTGCGACCTAAGGTGAAGCAAGCAGTGAATTATCAAGGTGTTTGTCAATTCCCTCTTTTGGTTAACATGTGTAGGATATGGGATGAGGACTCTCGAGAAAGGGCGGCATATTATCGGAGTACAGGTCCAATGAAAAATAAGAAGATTGGGCCTCAGAATCATGGAAAACCATACACAGTCCCTCCTAAGCAATATGGTCATCGTTCTAATAATCAAAGAACTGCTACAATGGGATTTTCTGGTGGTAGTGGTAGCAGACCCACTACTTTTTCGACTCAGATCATTTGCTTCAAGTGTGGTAAGCCAGGACATGTCTCTTTAAACTGTGTAGATAGAGACCCGATCTGTTACAACTGCAAACAGAAGGGTCACTTACGAAGGGATTGCCCATATCTCAAGAAAGAGCAAAAATAGTGGAGACCTAAAGGACCAAACCGGACATCCGAGAGCCACGGGAAGAGTCTTTACTCTTACTGGTGCTAAAGCTTTGAAATCTAAAGATCTAATCCAAGGTAAATGTTTCATAAATGAGATTCCGTTACTTGTGTTTTTCGACTCCGGTGCAACCCATTCATTTATATCTCATTTGTGTGTGGAGAAACTTAAACTTTCTGTGTCTTCTTTGAGTGGTGATCTTGTGGTAGAAACCCCAACTAGTGGTTCTGTTTTGACATCTGATGTGTGTTTGAATTGTCTTGTAGAAATTTCTGGTTTAAAATTCTATGTTGATCTGATTTGTTTGCCTCTCAGTCAAATTGATGTTATTCTGGGTATGGACTGGTTATCTTCCAACCATGTTTTGTTGAACTATTTCGATAAAACTTTGGTGTTTGGTGATCCTGAAGTGACTAATAATGAGTTGTTTATCTCTGCCAACCAAATTGTGTCATCTTTGAAAGAGAATGCTCAAGTATACATGATCTTGTCTAACTTGGAAGTAGAGACTAAGATTGCTCTAGGTGACCTCCCTGTTGTTAAAGAGTTTCCAGGAGTGTTTCCTAAGGATATATCTGGCCTACCACCTGAGAGAGAGATAGAGTTTTCTATAAATTTAGTACCTGGTGCTGGACTCATATCTATAGCCCCTTTTAGGATGTCTCCTATAGAGTTAGTTGAGCTTAAGAAACAGTTAGAAGATTTGTTGAATAAGCATTTTGTGAGACTAGTGTGTCTCCATGGGAGTACCAGTGTTGCTAGTAAAAAAGAAAGATGGAACCATGAGGTTGTGTATAGACTACTGATGTGTTGCAAACACATCTTATTTTTAATATAGTTTTAGGTTATATTTTAGTCAAATAATTAGGAAAATAGAATAGAATTAGTTAAGTTTAGTATTTTAATTTCCTTAAGCTAATTCAATACCAGTTGTGCAATTGCAGGCTAATTAGAGGAATATTCAAGCAAAAGATGGAAGAAAACAAGAACTGAAGTCCCGCGCGAGTAGCGCCGGATCCCACGCGAGTAGCGCCAAGTGCAGGATAGAGGGCCTCAGTTCGAAAGTTCCACGCGACCCGCGTGGGAAACCCACGCTAACAGCGTGAAGAAGTCCAAAGCACTGCGCTGACCGCGCCAGAGCCGCGCCGCCAGTGCCACAGAAGACCAGGATCAAGGTTTTAGACTTAAATGATCCACGCGGTTAGCGTGGAATCCGCGCCATCAGCGTCATCAAGTCGAACAAGCCGCGCGGTTAGCGCTGGATGCAGCGCTGGTCGCGTGATCTCGATCTTGTTTCCTTATTTAGATTATATTTTTCGAGATTTAGCACTGTATTAGGATTAGTTGCTTTAATTAAACACTTCTATATATATGAGGCCTCTGGGGACATCTAGGGGTAATTAATTTTTAGAATTCATGGGAATTAGCATCTATCTTCAGATTTGAACATCCAAAACCCTAGAAAATCAAGAATCAAGGCTAGAATTGCAAGAGAATTATGAATTACTCAACAGCTTTTGTGTTCTTGAGGCCTATGGCAGGCTAAACTCTTTATCGTAGGAAGGCCATGAACTGATGAGAACTCCTCTGTAATTGACTGGTATTGAAATAAATATATGTTTTGATTGCTTTATTCTTATCTTCTCTTCATTCATATTCTTATTTGAAATTGATCACTTCAATTAAGTAATTAGGGTTAGAATTCGCAATGGGAACGTTGGGGTTCTAATTTCTGAACTGTTAAGAATAACATTTGTTCATCACCTAGAAATAGGGATGCGTAGGTGCAGAAATTATAATACGATCTTTTGAGTGCTTAAACTGATAGATTTCACTAAGGAATTAGGTTTTCGATTCAGGTTAAAGGGTTAATTCACTAAGGGATTAGGGATTAACTAATCTAGGAAAGACTTAATCTCTGAACAATCATAACAGGAACCCATATGATATATTCTTTAAATGCTTAATCTGACAGAATCACTAAAGGCTTAGGGTTCTTGATCGAATTAAAGGGCTGAATCGCTAGTTATCTAGGGTTCACAAATATAGAAGAGATTTATCATATGTGCACATTAACTTAACAAATTAGTCAATTTGAAAGAGGAGGAATCAGAAGGGATTGTGCCTGAATACAATTAATCGTCCATTGGTAATCTTCAATTCAATTTACTGCATTTATTTCTGTCTTTACATTCAAACAACCAATCAACCAACAACACTTTTCTGCGTAATTTTATTTTCAATCATAACCCTTAGTATCACTGTGAAAATCACTCCAATCCCTGTGGAGAATGATACTCACTTACCTAACTTTATTACTTGAAACGATCGGTGCACTTGCCGTAGTGTGCGGAAATCGCAACAAGTTTTTGGCGCCGTTGCCGGGGATTGGCTAACGGATTTTTACAGTAATCTTAATCTTTGTGATTGAAATTTTTGTTACTAATCACTTCTTTGAGTTTTATGCGAGGTTTGGCCAATTCTGAGGATTTACAGTTCGATCCTTAAATTGAAAGAACAATCCGAAGGAGACTAGCCAGACAAAGAAGACGAGAAGCAGAAAATTCTGACTTTGATTTACTTCCAGAATCAGATTCAGAATTAGAAGAAAATATGGCTGAAGCAAGAAACAACCAGCCGAGACCAGAAGATGAACTAATGGGGGATATTCTGGCCCCAATGTTCACTAGACCTAACTCCAGCATTGTGCGACCCACCATACATGCTAACCACTTTGACATAAACCCTTCATTGATAGCTTTGGTGGAACGCAGTCAATTTGGAGGAGAGGACTTTGAAGACCCACATGACTTCATAGACAGATTTCTCAGAATCTGTGACACTATCAGACACCAAGGGGTCTCAGACGATGCAGTAAGACTAAGCCTGTTTCCTTTTGCTGTTAAGGGAAACGCATTGAGATGGCTGAACCGACAAACGTCAAATAGCTGTTGGGACTTTTGGCAAGCGTACCAATTGTCGTTGTAAGTTACAAAATTTATAAAAGTTCGTATCCACAGGGACTTGAGCTTACTCAGTTAATCCAAATATAATTAAACAGTTCAATAGTTATGTACAAGTAGGTTGAACGATATTTCATTTGTTGTTGGAGGTAAAGTAAATTAACTAAACTTAACAAAAATTGAAA